>CM064509.1:47635956-47655701 GCA_032716605.1 Paralithodes platypus | reverse complement strand
TTGTGGATCACTTTCATATACCATATCGAGTCACTTTATATTGCTATTTATCACATTAAGTAGTGTATCTTACGTGTATAAGTAGTTCGTAGAGAAAACACTTTTATTACTGTTTGAGCATTCTCGGGTGTCGGCTAAGTTGACCAAGGTGGCCCACGAGGGGCCATGCTTTTTGCCTATTACGTTTTGCTTGTTTGTGGAGTCACTTTCATATAAATATCAGTCAATTATATTGCTATTTTATGCGTTCACGTAGTGTATCTTACCTTGTAATAGTGGTTCAATAGTGAAAACACTTTCATTACTGGTCGAGCATTCTCTGGTGTTCCCGTGACCAATGTGAAGGATCCCAGCGAGGGGGCCTGCTTTTTTGCAAAACTTTTTCCTGTTTGTGGGACACTTTCAAATAAATATCAGTCAATTATATTGCTATTTTATCCACGTGCAAGTAGTGTATCTTCCCTTGTATTAGTGTTTCTTAGTGGAAAAAACTTTCATTACTGGTCGAGCATATGTCGCCATTCTCCCTCATCCCTGTGCATTTTTGCTCCGAAAGTTAGTGGTGGAAAAGTGCTTGCATTTTTGCTTCGATAATTTATTGGTTGAAATTGGCTTTGGAGGTAAGTTTTTTTATTGTCAAAAGCACTCTACATATACGTCTTGGTTGGTCCACGATGGAATCTCAGCAGTGTGAGTAAGTACAGTCAACATTTTTGGTGGTGGTGGCCGGTGGACGTGATGGTGTGTGGCTTGTGTTGGTGGTGTGGGTCATGCTGGTGGTGGTGGTGGTGGTGGTCGTGGTGGTGATGGTCTTGGTGGGTGGTGATGGTGTTGGTCGTCGTGGTGGTGGTGTTGGTGGAGATGGTGGTGGTGGTGGTGGTGATGATGGTCGGTGGTGGTGTGGTGGTGATGGTCATGATGGTGGTGGTGGTGATGATGGTGGTGGTGTGCTGATGGTCGGGGTGGTGGGTGGGTGTGGAGATAGTGGTGGTGTGTGACCACCAATAGGGTAGGGTCCCTTTTCTGACCGTGGGTCAGGTCAGAAAATGAACAATCACCCCTATTTGTGTCAACACCACCGCCATCTCCACCACCACCACCACCATCTCCACCCCCAGCACCATTTTATTATTTTTGTGTGTAGGCCCTATTTTATTATTATGTTTTATTATTAGTTATTATTTATACCTGTTTTCCCTGTGTATGGGATCACCCATAAAAAAAGTATTTATAGTTGGTATTTAAGTTATATTTTTTGCTTTATTCGATTAGAATTTATTATTTATTATTATTATTAGTTTATTATTATTTATTTATTTATTGATTATTTTTTATTTATTATTTATTAGTATTTATTATTATACCCAAAAAATATTGTTCCCCCACCACAAACTCTTATTCTATATAATATATATATATAGATATATAAATATATATATATACGGTTATATATATATATTTTTTTTTATATCTTTTTTTTATCTAGTTTTTTTCTTTTTTATTATGGGTATGCCCCGCATATATATATAAATATATATATAAGATATCTAATATTTTTTTGGGGGGGGAGCCTATATATATATTTTTTTATTTTGTTTTATGTTTTTTTTTTTGTCCCTATACCCCACCTCCCCCCCGCCTTCCCCCTATTATGTATGTATAATTATTTATTATATATATAGCCTACTGTATAGATATGCCCTCCCACATTTCTGTCACCACAGTGGTGTTAGTTGTGGTGGTGGTGTTAGGTGTGGAAGTAGTGGTGGTAGTTATGATATTTGTGGTGGTGGTGATGGTAGTTGTGGGTGGTTATGGTAGTGGTGGTGGTGGTGGTGATGATGGTAGTAGTGGTGGTGTTTTTTCACACCTTCGAATACCACTCCCTTTGGCTTCAACAACTCCTAATAGATACCTGGACCTGATTTGACCTAAGTGGACCCTTCCCTAGACAGTCACTTGATTCTCTTGTATATACTATGTTTTAATATTTTTATACCCCCTACACCCCATTATATCCCCCTCCCCCTCCCTCCCCAATTTATATCCCCCTCCCCCTCCCTCCCCCATGATATCCCCCCGCCCCCTCCCTCGCCCCTTATATCCACCTCCCACCTCCCTCCCTATTACACCCCCCTCTCCCTTCCTCCCCCATTATAACCCCCTCCCCCTCCCTCACCCATTATACCTCCCTCCCCCATTATACCCCCCTTAATATTATATATTATATTTTATTTATATATTATTATTATATAGGATTATTAGTACTCCTCCCCTCCCTCAACCCCCTCCCCCTCGTTCCCCCTGCCCCCTGCCCCCCATATAAATAGTAGTAGGATAGTAATCTACTTATTATACTATTATTATACTTCCCCCCTCCCTGCCTCCACCCCCTCTTCCCCCACATATATATATATATATATATATATTTTTTTTTTTTTTTTTTTTTTTTTTTTTGGGTGGGAGAGGTTTATTTTTTATTTTTATTTTATTTTATTTTTCTAATTGTAGATTGATATATATATATATATATATATATATAATATCATTCGTATTTATGTATTTATCTGTTATGGCCCCTCCCGCGCCCCCACATTCCCCGCTGCCCCAATATAATATTTACTAGCCTAGTATCTATTTATTATAGAATTATTTTATACTCCTCCCCTCCCTCCCCCTCCCCCTCCCCCTCCCCCATAATAGATATATATATTATATATATGTATATATATATGATATATATTCCCCCCATATAATATTATAATAATACTAATAGATATATATGCCCCCTCCCCCTCCCTCCCCCCCCATTATACCCCCCTCCCCCTCCCTCCCCCCCATTATTCCCCCCTCCCCCCCATTATACCCCCTACCTCCCTCCCCCTTCCTCCATCCCCTCCTCCCCTCCCCCCTTCCCCCATATAGAGCTATATATATAATATAGATTATATTACTATATATATCCGGTATGCCCCTCCCCCTCCCTCCCTCCCCCCCATTATACCCCCTCCCTCCCCCATTATACCTCCCTCCCCTCCCCCCCCCTCCCTCCCCCTCCCCCTACCCCTCCCCCCATATATCTCCATATCTGTTTGTTTTTTGTTTTTATTTTTTGGGGGGGTGCTGGGGAGGGTTATTTTTTTATTTGTATTTTATTTTATTTTTCTAATTGTAATTTGATATTATATATATATATATATATATATATATATATATATATATATATAAAATCATTCGTATTTATGTATTTATCTAAGAATTGCCCCCTCCCCCTCCCTCCCCCATTATACACCCTCCCCCTCGTAACCCCCATAATACCCCACTCCCCCCATATACTTATATATAATATCATTCGTATTGATGCTTATCTATGTTATGCCCCCTCCCCCATATACCCCACTCCCCCATATAATCTTTATGTATTTATCTGTTATGCTCCCTCCCCCCCTCCCCATTATACCCCCCTTCCCCTCCCTCCCCCCACATTATAACCCCTCCCTCCCCCATTATACCTCCCTCGCCCCCCCATTTATACCCCCTCCCTCCCTCCCCATTATACCCCCCCCCTCCCTCTCACCGTCCCTCCACCCCCCATATATTATTATATATATATATTATCTATATATATCTATCCTTTTTTTGTTTTTTTTTTTTTTTTTTTTTTTTTTTTTGGTGGGGAGGATTGGCCTATTTATATATTTATTATTTTATTTAATTTTTTTATTTGTAGATTGATATAATATATATATATCTATCATTCGTATTTATGTATTTCTCTACTTATGCCCCCTCCCTCCCCATACCCCATATAATCATACATGTTATGCCCTCCTCTCCCCCATTATACCCCCTCCCTCCATCATTCGCCATATAGCCTACATATAAATTTATTCTTAGCTAGCGGCCTATTTATTATATATTATTTACGCCCTCCCCCCCTCCCCTCCCACTCCCCCTCCCTTCCCCTCCCCCCCCCCCTCCCCCGCCCCGTTCCCCTGCCCCCATATAATATGATTACTAGGCTAGTCTCTTTATTTTAATTAGGATTTATTTATTAACCCTCCCCTCCCTCCCCCTCCCCCGCCCCCCACATATATATCTAATATATATATATATATATATTATATATATAATTTTTTTGTTTTTTATATTGTTTTTTTTTGGGTGGGGAGTGTTTAATTTTTTATTTTTAGTGTTTATATTTTATTTTTCTATATTGTAGATTGATATATATATATATATATATATATATCCATCGTATTTATGAATTTATCTAAGTTTATGCCCCCTCCCCCCTCCCCCATATACCCCACCCCTCCCCCCATAGCATCTTTATGTATTTATCTATTTATACTCCCTTCCCCCATATCCCTCCCCCCCTCCCCATTATTCCCCCCTCCCTCCCCCCCCCCATTATACTCCCCTCCCTCCACATTATACCTCCCTCCCCTCCCCCCTCCCCGTAACCCCCCATTATCCCCCTCCCCCCTCCCCCCATTATACCCCCCTCCCTCCTCCCCCATTATACCCCCTCCCTCTCCCTCCCCCCCTCACCTCCCCTCCCCCTCCCCCCCATCTATATATATATATATATATACAGTTTCTTTTATTTTTTATTTATTTGGGTGGGGGAGGTGTTTTTTTTTTATTTTTTATTGATTTATTCTTTTTCTAATTGTAGATTGATTCATATATATATATATCTATATATAGAGATATATATATATATCATTCGTATTTATGTTATTTTAGCTAAGTTATGCCCCCTCCCCCTCCCTCCCCCCCCATTATCCTCCCCCTCCCCCTCCCCCTCCCCCCTAATATAGTATTATATAGATCTAATTAGATAGATATATTTATTTTATTTTTTATTTATTTGGTTGGGGAGGTATTTTTTATTTTTATTTTATTTCATTTTTCTAATTGTTAAATTTTGATACAATATATATAATATATATAATATTTATATATAATATATATATTTATATATTATATAGACTATATAAATATATCATATATATATATATTATCTATCATCGTATTTATGTATTTATCTAAGTTATGTGCCCCCTCCTCCCCCATTATACACCCTCCCCCTCCTTCCCCCATATAATCTCTATATATATATATAATTCGTGGTTTATGTCTTTATCATGTTATGCCCCCTCCCCCCCTCCCCCCCTCCCCATTATACCCCGCTCCCCCTCCCCCCTCCCCCATTGATACCCCCCTTTCCCCCTCCCCTTCTCCCCCCCTCCCCCCCATTTCAAACCACTCCCTCCCCCCATATATACCGACCCTCCCCCCTCCCCCCCTCCTCCCATTATACCCTCTCCCCCTCCCCCCCCCATTATAAACCCCCTCCCTCCATATATCCCTCCCCTATACCTCCCCTCCTCCCCACCCCTCACCGCCCTCCCCCTCCTCCCCATAGATAGATATAGCCTATACATGTTATTTTATTTTTATTTATTTTGGGTGGGGGAGGGTTTTTATTTTTTTATTTTTTTCTTTTAAGTTTAATTTTCTGTATAATGTATATTGATATATATATATATATATAGTATATATCATTCGTATTTAATGTATTCTCTAAGTTATGCCCCCCTCCCCCCCCTATACACCTCCCTCCCCCCCCCATATATATATATGTATACCCCCCTCCCCCTTAATCCCCCTCCCTCCACCTCCCCCCCATAATAATATATATATATATAATTTATTTATTTTTTTATTTTATTTTGGGTGGGGGAGGTTTATTTTTTTTATTTTATTATTTTATTTTATTTTTCTAAGGTAGATTGATACAATATATATATATAGTATAGTCTACTATATATATTATATACTTCTATATATATATATATTATATATATATATATTCATGTCGTAAATTTATTTATGTATCTAAGTTTAGCTCCCCCTCCCTCCCCCATTATACACCCTCCCCTCTTCCCCATATAATCGATAATATATATAATATATAAATTCGTGTTTCTGTATTTATTATCATGTTTATGCCCACTCCCCGGCCCCCTCCCCATTATCCCCCCTTCCCCCCTCCCCCTCCCCCCCCCCTCCCCCCTCCCCATTATACCCCGCTCCCCTCCTCCCCCTCCCCATCTACCCCCTCCCCCTACCCGCTCCCCCCCTTTCCCCATTATCCCTCCCCTCCCCCCCATTACCCCATATATAATAGCCTCCCTCCCCCTTATACATCCCCATGTATCTGTTAGCCCCTCACCCCCCGCCCCAGTATAACCCCCCTCCCCCTCCAGCCCCATTATACCCCCCCCCTCCCTCCCCATTATACTCCCTCCCGCCCCCTCCTCCCTCCCCCATCCCCCCATATATATTATATATACTATATATATATTATATATATTTATATTTTTTTTTATTTATTGGTGGGGGAGGGTTATTTTTGTATTTTTATTTTATTATTTTATTTTATTGATATTCTATATATGTAGATGATATATATATCATAATTATATATTCATTCGTATTGGTATGTATTTTATCTAAGTGATGCCCCCCTCCCCTCCCTCCCCCATTATACCCCCTCCCCCTCTTCCCCCATTATACCCCCCGCCCCCCATCTAATCCTTAATGTATTTTGTATTATCTGTTATGCTCCCTCCCCCCCTCCCCATTATATCCCCCCCTCCCCCTCCCCCCCCATTATCCCCCCCTATCCCCCCCTCCCCCCCCCCCTCCCATTCCTTAAACCCCCCTCTCTCCCCCCCCCCCCTTATACCCCCTCCCTCCCCCTTTATCCCTCCCCCCTCTCCCCCCTCTCCTCCCTCCCCCCTCCCCCTCCCCCTCCCCCCATAGATAATATATATATGTATATATATTATTATTTTGTTTTCATTTTATTTTTTTTTATTTGGTAATTGATAATATCTATTATATCCAATTCGTATTAGTCCTTTATCAAGTTATGCCTCCCCCTCCCTCCCCTCCCCCCATTACCCTCCCCCTCCCCCCTCCCCTCCCCCCATATAGTATATATATAGATATATTTATTTATTATTTTATTTTTTGGGTTGTTGCGGGTTATTTTTTTTATTTTTTATTTCATATTATTTTTTCTAATTGTATGATGATATAATTATATAATATCTATATATAATATATATATATATATATAATATATATATATATATTGTATATATCCCCCCCCCCCATATATACTCATTCGTAGTATGTATTTATCTAAGTCTGCCCCCCCCTTATCCCCCCTCCTCTCCCCCCCCATTATCCTCCCCCTACCCCATCCCCCCCCCCCCCCCCCCCCCTCCCCCCTACCCCCCTCCCCCTCCCCCCCCCTCCCCCCATATATATATATATAAAAAAATAATATATATTTATTTATTTGTTATTTATTTGGGTGGGGAGGGTTTATTAATTTTTATTTTTATTTTATTTTGATTGTTCTAATATGTAGATTATGTAGATACATATATATATCTATATATATATATATATATCACTTCTCGATTATTATGTTTATTTATGCTAAGTTATGCCCCCTCGCCTCCCCCCATTTATACACCCTCAGCCCCACTTCCGCCCATATAATCTATATATTATCATATATAATTCGTGTTTTATGTGTATTTATCTGTTATGCCACTCCCTCCCCCCCCTTCCCCATTAGAACCTGTCCCTCTCCCCCTCCCCCCCTACTACTGCACTCCCCGAAGTAATTATTACCCCCGATGCCCCCCTCCCCGCCATTTATTATACCCCCCTCCCTCCACCCATTTGATACCTCCCTCCCCCTCCCCCCTCACACCTCCCCCCTCCTCCCCCCACATATAATATATAGATATTAGATTATATATATATGATTATATATTTTTATTTATTTATTGGGTGGGGGAGGGTTATTTTTTTAATTTTTTATTTAATTTTATTTTTTTCTAATTGTAAGATTGAATAAATTCAATATATATTATATATATAGATCTTTATATATTATCTATAGTATAATCTATAATATATATATATATAGATATAATAGATCATTCCGTATTTTTTATGTATCTAAGTTATGCGAAGAGCCCCCTCCCCTCCGCCCCCCCCCCCATTATATCCCCCTCCCACCTCCCCTCCCCCCATATATATCTATATATATTTTATTATTTTTTATTTATTTTTTATTTTTTTTATTTTGTATTTTTTATTTTTCTAATTGTAGATTGATACATATATATATATATATGGAATATATCTATATATATATATATATATATATCTATATATATATATATATATCATTCGTATTTATGTATTTATCTAAGTTATGCCCCCTCCCTCCCCCTCCCCCCCCATTATCCTCCCCCTCCCCCTCCCCCTCCCCCCATATATATCCTATATATATATATATATATTTATTTATTTTTTATTATTTGGGTGGGGGAGGGTTATTTTTTATTTTTATTTTATTTATTTTTCTAATTGTAGATTGATATATATATATATATATGTATATATATATATATATATATATATATATATATATATATATATATATATATATATAATCATTCGTATTTATATATTTATCTAAGTTATCCCCCTCCCTATTATACCCTCTTCATATCTATATATATATATATAATTCGTGTTTATGTATTTATCTATGTTATGCCCCCTCCCCCCCAATTATACCCCTCCCCCTCCCTCCCCATTTACCCCCTCCCCCTCCCCCTCCATCCCATTATACCCCCCTCCCCTCCCTCCATTATACCTCCCTCCCCTCACCCCCCTCCCCCTCCCACTCCCCCTCCCCCCATATATATATATATTATATAATATTTTTTTTGTTTTTTTTTGGGTGGGGGAGGGTTATTTTTTTATTTTTATTTATTTTCTAATTGTAGATTGATATAATATATATATGTATATATATATATATATATATATATATATATATATATATATATATATATATATATATATATCATTCGTATTTATGTATTTATCTAAGTTATGCCCCCTCCCTCCCCCATTATACACCCTCCCCTCTTCCCCCATTATGCCCCCCTCCCCCCATATATATATATATATATATATATATATATAATTTTTTTTTGGGTGGAGGGTTATTTTTGTATTTATTTTTATTTTCTAATTGTAGATTGATATACTTATATATATATATTTGTTTTTGCTTTTTTTTGGTTCTGTTGTGCATTTGTTTTTATACTCCCCCCCCCCCCTCCCATTACAGATCCGTTACACATCTAGCCAGCCATGGATAGAAAACGCCCCATATTGTTTTCTAATTGTAGATTGATATACTTATATATATATATTTTTGTTTTTGATTTTTCTTGGTTCTGTTGTGCATTTGTTTTTATACCCCCCCCCCCCCCCCCCCCCCCCCCTCCCATTACAGATCCGTTACACATCTTGCTAGCCATGGATAAAAAACGCCCCATCCCGGAGGACCAGCTGGCCTCCGTCCTTAACACCATCCTTGATATGAGCAGTAGCGAGAGCGAGAGCGAGGACGACATGGGATGCGAGGAAGAGGAGTGGACAGATGAGGCGGGTGAGACGGATGAAGATGAAGATGGTTTGACCCATTCTCCACCGCCCAGGGGGAAGAGGAGGAGGATCATCACATCAGCACCTCCACCTCCACCTCCACCTCTACAAACTCCACCAACTCCACAACCTCCACCTCCAGTCGTCGCCCAACCTCGCCAAGTCTCATCATCACCCGTCGCACTACCTCGCCACTTCTCATCACCACCCGTCGTCCTACCTCGCCACCTCTCATCACCAGCCGTCCACCTAGCCCATACATCACTCCACACCACCCCATCTCGCCACTGCTCATCATCACCCATCCCCCTAGCCCGTACATCACTCCACACCACCCCATCTCGCCACTGCTCATCATCACCCGTCGTCCTACCTCGCCACCTCTCATCACCAGCCGTCCACCTAGCCCGTACATCACTCCACATCACCCCACCTCATCCATCCCCACCCATCCTACCAGCACCCATCCTACCATCAACATCCACTCATGTACTCTCACCACAACCATCAACATCCTCTCATGTCATCACACCATTCCCGAACTTCCACACATTCTATTCTTTTTCTTCTCCTGTTTCACGACACACCCTGCATGGCGGTCCCTTGTTACCTCACGTAGAATCACCGGCCAGCAACATTTCAGACAGCCCCCGCATCCTGGCTCCACTCCTGCCGGTGGGTAGTCTGAACACCCCACCATCACATGTCCTGTCTCCCAGCGTAGCCTCCCCCTCGCTGATCTCCTTGGGGAACAGCGGGGGCAGCGAGGCGCGCTACATGGCGTTTGTTCCGCCTGAACATCGCCAAATCATGCACGATGAGATTGCTGCGGCAATCGATGAGGAGCTTCCACAGAGGCTTCCTTCTGCCCCACTTTATCCACCCACAGCACCTTCTCCATCACCCTCATCACATCCACCATCACCCACACCACCTTCTCCATCACCCTCATCACATCCACCATCACCCCCACCCCCTTCGTCTTCCGCAGAAGACGACCCCCCTCCCCCTCCCCGCCGAAAATCTGGGCCCGTGAAGGGCCGAGGTGGTAGGCCCAGGGGCCGCAGAGGTTACATACGTCGTCCAGGCGGACGACGTGGTGCTCTCCCAGCACGTGCACCTCCACGCCCCCCCACCGTGTATGCTGAGGATCACAGACCCGTTCACACCCAACGTTGATCCTTTCACTGGAACCCCTGGCTTGCGGGTTCCAGCACCAGTGACACCACTGCAGTTCTTCCAGCTCTTTTTTACAAGAGAACTGCTCAGGTTCCTGGTGAATGAGACCAACGCGTATGCCTTATTCGTTGGTTCTCTATGGACATCGTTCAGTGAGGAGGACATGGCCAAATTCCTTGGTCTGTACTTCCTCATGGGTGTCAACAAACTCCCCACTGTGCGTCACTACTGGCTAAATGATGGAGTCCATAATTATCCAATGTTTCGCACGACCGTGCAGGTCACCAAGTTCCAAGCCTTGCTGAGCAATTTTCACACGTTCAACAGCTAGGCAGTCATCAAGCAGACCAAAGACAGGCTAGTGAAGATCTGCACGGTGATGCGCTACCTGCTTGCTGGCTTCAAGCTTGCCTACGTCCCGGAGAGGAAGGTGTCCATCGACGAAGGCTGCCTTGGGTGGAAGGGTCGCCTTTCATTCAAGTGCTACAACCCGATGAAGCCGAAGAAGTACGCTATCAAGCTGTACATCCTGGCAGAGTCCACGACTGGTTTCGTGTATGACTTTGAAGTCTACACTGGTATTGGTCAAACTCTCCAGAAAACGGTTGAGGGTTTAACGGAGTCCCTGCAAGGCATGGGTTACAAGTTGTTCATGGACAACTTTTACAACTCAGTTGACCTGTGCCACCACATGCTCACACACCACCAGATCTATGTGTGTGGCACCCTGAGGCTTGCACGAGGGGCTCCGAAGCGGTTGCGCGACATTGCCCATGCATCGACACTGGAAGACGATGCAATTGAGGCGATGAACAACGGCACAACCCTAGTGATGCTTTGGAAAGACAAACGGATTGTCAACATGGTGTCCACCTTCCACGACCAGAGCACCATTCCAAAGCAGTCATTTGTCAAGAAGAAGGTACAAGGCAGGTGGCAGCGGACTCGTAAGAACATCATGAAGCCCGTTTGTGTTGACGACTACAACCGCCACATGGGTGGGGTGGATCATTTCGATCAGATGATCCAGTACTACCCCATCCAGTGAAGAACGGTCAAATGGACGAAGAAGATCGTATTCTACTTCATCCAAATGGCCCTCTTCAATGCCTTCGTACTCTTCAAGAAGTGCAACCCCCGCAGGAAGATGACTATGCTGGCGTTCCAGGAAAGCGTAGTCCATTCCTTGTTGCACTTCAACCCTGCAGAGTGGCCTTTGTCGGGGAGACGCATCCGGCGTGCACAGGATTTGCCAGAAGGTCAGTACGAGCCATGCACCCGTCTCAGGCGAGACAGGCGGCGTCGGCGGCAATCCTCCGGAAGCTCAGCTGGGTCGCCCCCACCGGACGACAATCCAGACTCCCCAGCCGCTCCTGCTGATGATCCTGGCACTCCTCCTGGTGCTCCTGCTGCTGGTGGAGGCGTTGGGGGAGCACTCTTTCATGACCCCCCCCCCTCACCAGGTCCAGATGCTGCTGCTGCTGCTGTTGCCGTCGGGGGAGCACTCGCTGAGAATGCACCCCAGGCGGCACCAGTATCGGACTCGGACGATGCTACTGATGATGAGGAGGAAGTGGATGACCTACCACTTGACCCCCCCGCACCAGTAGTACCGGGTGCAGCTGCTGCTGCTGGTGGCGCTCGGGCAGCACCCCTCATGGATGCCGACTGGGTTCCACTAGTAATGGACGTTCAAGCTAGGGCTCAGGCACCAAGAGGCCGTCGGATAGGTCCTCAAAGAGGACGGGGTTCCAGGCCACCTCCTGTTGTACTGGACCATGACCGGTACAACAGGAACTTGGGACACGTTTTCGAGACTATCCCAGGCGGAAAGCGAAAGCGGTGCCGTGTGTGTTATAGGAGCCAAATTCGCAAGGACACGAGCTTTCGCTGCAGGTCTTGCCTCGTTAGCCTCTGCATCGATGTCAATGGTTGCTTTAACAAGTACCATCAACTCGATGCAGATGTCCTATAGCCAGGATCTTTGCACGATTCATTCATTCATTTATGCATTCTCCTATTCACCTTCATTATTCCTTTCCAATCACTATCACCCATTCATTCATTCAGTCTTTATGCATTCTTCCATTCACCTTCATCACCCTTTCATTCAGTCATTCAATAATTCATTCATTCATTCAATCATCACTTCCGAGGTTCGGGGCCCACCTTCATTCACCCACCTTCATTCACCCATCATCATCAGCATCATCATCATCAATAATTCACCTTCATCACCCTTTCATTCAGTCATTCAATCATTCAATAATTCATTCATTCATTCAATCATCATTTCCGAGGTTCGGGCCCACCTTCATTCACCCACCTTCATTCACCCATCATCATCATCATCATCAATAATTCACCTTCATCACCCTTTCATTCAGTCATTCAATCATTCAATCATTCATTCATTCATTCAATCATCACTTCCAAGGTTCGGGGCCCACCTGCATTCACCCATCATCATCACCATCATCATAAAAAAAAAAAAAAAAAAAAAAAAAAAAAAAAAATACTACAATTTGCACTACAGTGCAAATTCACCCACCTTCATTCACCCATCATAAAAAAAAAAAAAAAAAAAAAAAAAAAAAATCAATTTCTACTACATTTTGCACTACAGTGGATATAGGCCTCCTGGGGAAACCACTCTAAAAAAATAACGAGTCCAGTGCAGTACCTCTTTGGGTGGCTTGGAAATTTGCACATATTTCTATGGTTTGACACCATATATATATATATATATATATATATATATATATATATATATATATATATATATATATATATATATATAATATATATATAAATATATCCACACATACATTACCATTACCATTTACCAATCTTTATATTTTGTTTGACACCTTGTGTGTATATATATATATATATATATATATATATATATATATATATATATATATATATATATATATATATTCTTTTATTTGCATGTACAATAGAATTAATTCTGAATTTATTACCTGAAGATAACCTGGCTTTCTTATTTTGTTTTTTCAGTGTCAACCCAGGAGCCATTTCCCTTCTCGTTGGAAAGGGTTGTGACACAATTCAATTTGCACTACAGTGGATATAGGCCTCCTGGGGAAACCACTCTAAAAAATAACGAGTCCAGTGCAGTACCTCTTTGGGTGGCTTGGAAATTTGCACATATTTCTCTGGTTTGACACCATATATATATACACACAATCACACATTGATTTTACCATTATTTATTTTGACACCTTGTATATATATATATATATATATATATATATATATATATATATATATATCCACACACATACATTACCATTTACCATTCTTTATATTTTGTTTGACACCTTGTATATATATATGTATATATATATATATATTTATATATATATATATATATATATATATATATATATATATATATATATATATATATTTTATTTTATTTACGTGTACAATAGAATTATTTCTGAATTTATTACCTGAAGATAACCTGGCTTTCTTATTTTGTTTTTTCAGTGTCAACCCAGGAGCCATTTCCCTTCTCGTTGGAAAGGGTTGTGGCCCTACCAGGTAAGTAAAATTGGCAACCTTCATGACTGACATGTCTTCTATGAACATTATACAATTATTGGCAACACAAATTATATAAAAGTGTTGTATATTGTGGCAAAGATATACAACTGTATAAACATTCATATATTTTCATAACAATAACAATGCATGGAAACAATTGCGCATAGCTTACGAACCATTTACGCTATATTATTTTTGTTTTCACCATTGGAAAGAGCACAATTTTCCGATTCCGGTGATATATACAGTTATATACGTATCCGACCAAATAAAGCAACCACGAGGTGGGGAACAGCTCGGAACCCGGCTAGCATCGCCGGAACAGAGACTGGTGAAGCGTAAATATTCGCATTTTGGCTCTTCATTTCAAATATTCATAGCGCAAAAAGTATTTGTCCTAGGAACTTCTAGTTTGTTTTATACTCATCAGCATTATTTGCCGTATTCATTCAGCCTAAATTTAAAACCATACACTTCGTAGCAACGAAATAAATCGAAAATGTTATAAACCATATCAATCAAAATCATATATTTTTTTTTTTCGGTCACTGCATGGAAACAATTGTGCATAGCTCGCGAACCAATTACGCTATATTATTTTTGTTTTCACCATTGGAAAGAGCACAATTTTCCGATTCCGGTGATATATACAGTTATATACATATCCGAGCAAATAACGCAACCACGAGGTGGGGAACAGCTCGGAACCCGGCTAGCATCGCCGGAACAGAGATGGGTGAAGCGTAAATATTCGCATTTTGGCTCTTCATTTCAAATATTCATAGCGCAAAAAGTATTTGTCCTAGGAACTTCTAGTGTGTTTTATACTCATCAGCATTATTTGCCGAATTCATACAGCCTAAATTTAAAACCATACACTTCGTAGCAACGAAATAAATCGAAAATGTTATAAACCATGTAAATCAAAATCATATATTATTTGTTTTCGGTCACTGCTTGAGAACTATTGAAGATAAACAATTTCTGTTTTCAGATTTGGAAAGAGGAGAAAAAATACTATTATTTGAGCAAAAAAAAATATATGGTCATCACTCACAATTTAGAGCTAGGACGGTGTGAAGACAATTGCATGGGAAATAATTGTATTCCGGACTCATTTACACTTTCATATTTCGATTTATTTACATTTTTTTTTGTTTTATCATGTACTATAAATATTCCTCTTTCCATTGATATATGATACATCACAATAAACAGCATTCTGGTGGATGGAAATCGCGAAAAATGTAAGGCTTCGACAACACTCATGAGCCAAATTCAAGACCCAAAATACTTGTCAAGCGCCTACTCGGACTTATTGGAACATAATATGTCGCAAGGAGTTAATATACCTATACTCCATTCTCTGGAGAGGGTAAGATTAAAGTGTTAGGTGAGGCCATCTGTAAGTGGTGAAAAGAGTGCTTCGGTTCTCCCTCCTTCCGAGTGGTTAGATGGGCCCGCTATAAGGGTGGGTCTAGTTCTTCTTGTTAATTAGATTAGCATAAACTAATACATAAGTACAGTTCAATTGGATTAGCATAAACTAATACATAAGTACAGTTCAATTGGATTAGCATAAACTAATACATAAGTACAGTTCAATTGGATTAGCATAAACTAATACATAAGTACAGTTCAATTAAACTAATACATAAGTACAGTTCAATTAAATATATATTAGATTTCATGTACATAATACATGCACCATAATCATTTCGGGCCTGTTGCATCATAACGATGGGGCAAAATAATATGCCAATATGGTATGATTTTTGAGTAGGCTATATTCAATAAGGCAGTTGACACGAAAACAAAGTTGACCATAAGGCGGTGGGAATTTGTAAAAATATAATGCTTGAACTAAGTCAAAATTATAGAAATAAAATGTCTGTATTTATAATAATGACGAGTGAAGTAGCTTAAGGGATGTCGTTACGTAGCAGGAGAATTTCTATTTCATAGAGCAGAGGACCTGGGTGAACCTTTGCTAGGTCATGTATAACTGGAAACTTTTTATTTACCCATTCAGTACCGGGGACATCTAATGTAATTCACTACAGCTATAATCAGACATTTTATGTAGATTAGGAAGAGTCTGTGGTAGTTAAGGTGTTATTTGCGATAGTCTGTAGCATTTCACATAGTAGCCTAGACACCCTTTTTTAGCTTAGTCCCTACTGTACCGGCGACGTCTTTCTAATTGTATTCTAGCTACATGTAGACGAAAGTGTGCAGTTTAAGAAGGCTCTATGGTAGTAAATAAGGTTAAGTGAGGTAGTCTGAAGCCTGTTAGTTGCTGGAGGCTCTTTGTAAACTGACTAATATCGTCTTATAGTAGCAAGAATGAAAATATAGAGACGTCGCCGGTACAGAAGGGGTTAATAATATCGTCTAATATTTGCCAGAATATGATGCAAAGGATATCACCAGTACCAAATGAGTTAAAACCTCATGATCGTAGCGTTAATTGGATTAAAATATTCATAAGGAGATGATGCAACACCGGTTTCATTTGGCTGGCATCCCCCACTGTTTCTGTCTGTGCCTCACTTACACAGATTAATTCAGCTGCTTCCCACAAACACCTCCTATTCATTTCACTACACTTAGCAACCACATCACACATATTCAATAACCTAAATTACCTTGATTTGTCTGTCTGTCTATCTTTCAACCTTCGGGTGGACACTTGTTGCAGGCGGCTTTGTCTTATGTCTCCTTCATTCACATAGACAATTAAACAAATGCCCACACCATTTAAATATACACCAACCAAGGAGAATATTAAAAAAATCAACAACCTTAAGGACCATGACATAGGACATACCGATAGATGTAATGGTTAAGGAATCTTGTATATAATTAATATATGATAATTCACCAAATGTAAAAATTATAATTATTGGCCTTAATTACTTTTAAGAATTAATGTCCAGTTAGTATATGGGTAGTTCAACGTAATTGTTATTGGGCAAAATAGATCATAAGATAAAAACCTTAATTATTGTTTATAGTAATAATACTACTTAAATTAGGCTGTCCTCCAGAGAGATTAGATGTTTACTGGACTGGTAGAGGTATTGTTAAACACGCAGTGGAAATGTGTCGGGTTCGATTATCGTCTTGTCTAACATTGAGAGTACCGGTAAAGATTTTGGTTTTCCATGCAACACGTCATTAAACTAAGGGCACTTTTGATATAACCTTATTTATACACGGTAGCATATATTTGTGGAAAGATATTTGGTTCCTAAACATCATTATATTTGTTGTAGCTACTAGCTGTATACACCTTACATTAATTTGCTGAATATTATTCTCAATCCAATATTTCACATTTTATGCTGTGAATGCTAAATGTTAAAGTTGGTTACATATTACATAATACCCTGTTCTTTAATAATAATGATAATTTTAGAGATTTTACATCCAAGGAGTTTGTTGTGGTTTCACCATATACTATATTGCCCAGGTAGTTTGCTTTACAACTTATTATCATAATAATAGGATGCAGAGCAGGCCTTATTTTGAGTCAAAGGTCCTATTTTATTACAAATTATGAACGTGCATCTCAATATAACACATATTTTTTTGTTCTTTGTGAGTGAGGGAGACAAAAGGCAGAACTGCCTGTGACTAGTGCCTCCCCTAAAGTTGAGACTGACCGGGCCAAAATCAAGGGATGTTCGAGCCAAAATACCTGGACACACGGAGTTTGAAGCAATTTAAGTCATAGGAAGAGGGAAAGACTGATTCTGGGAGAGAGTTACAGAGCTCAGCTGTTGAATAGAAGAAACGTTGAGAATAACGTTTCACTCTTGGGTTTGGAGAGTTGCACAGAGTAGGGCTGGCATTGTGTTGCAAGACGGGTGCTACGTGCTCTACGAAGAGGGGGTGGTATACACTTAGAGCTCTGAGGAACATTGATTATTGTAATAGCGGTAGAATAGTGAAAACTATGCAACATTGCAGCAAAGAGAGAGATATTGCAGATAATTGGTGAGTGGACATGAGTAAATGAGACGGAAGGAAGGCTTTCATTTCTACTTTGTCTATAAGTGCTGTGTGAGAGGATCCTCCCCACACGTGTGAACAATACCCTATACATGGACGCACTGTGCCCCTGTACAGAGCAAGAAGCTGCGCAGGAGTAAGGAGCCCCCGGAGGCGGTTGAGCACACTCAGCTTCTGGGAAGCTGTTTTAGCAAGAGTAGTAAAATGATCTTTCCAAGAGAGAGAGAGAGAAGAAAAAGAGACACTGATAATATTAAGAGAAGATGAAGTCAAATTACTATAAGTTCTCGGATATATTTGTTCATTTTTTTTTTTTTTTTTTTTTTTTTTTTTTAAAGAGACAATGAACGGAGGAAGGAAAAACACAGATAAAACAAAAAGGTCCATGTGCCTAAATGCATCCTCCATTTATAAAATGTTTGTAACAACTGGATTTAAACATTTGTAGATTGTAAGTTTGTGGAAAGCAATTCGAGGGAAGTGAATTCCAAAGAGTAGTAGCTCTGGGGATAAATGAATTCTGATAAGCAGAAGTTCTGCATTGTGGAGGAGAAAGTGTAAATTCATGGGCGCTCACAGCTGCCCTAGTTCTACGGGGAAAGATGTGGAGAGGCGGCACAATTGAAGCAAGTTCCTCGGAACAATTGCTGTGAAAATATCTGTAGAATAATGCAAGGGATGCAACGTTTCTTCGTATGGATAATGTAGGAAGGTCCTGTCTGATTGCAGGGTTATTGATTAATCTAATAGCTTTATTTTGAATTTTGTCCAACTGCCTCAATGCAACCACTCCACTTCCACCCCACAGAGGTGAACAGTAATCCATCTGAGAACGCACATGACTTTATATATCACGGCCAACTGCTCGCCAGTGAAGAATTCTCGAACTCTGTACAGGAGTCCCAGTTTTTTAGAGGCATTCTTAGCAATGCTTCTAACATAATGTGTCCAGCTCAAGTTAGTAGTTAATGTTACACCGAGAATGTCAATACTAGGGGAAGTGGGAATATTTACATCATTAAAAAATATATGGGAGTCAGTGAGATTCTGTCGGTTAGAAAATTGAATGTACTTGGTTTTCTGTGTATTAAAGGAAACTAGATTCTTTTGTCCCCATCCATTAATTCTAGAAAGGTCCTGGTTCAGAGAAATTGCAGTGTTTATTTTTGAATTTATAAGATCGGGTTGGGTGAAAGAATTGGTAAATGTGAAGGAACTGTGGAGTGTTGAGTCATCTGTGTAGGAATGTATTGGATTATGAGTGGTAGATATGAGATCATTGATATGAATGAGGAACAGAATTGGGGCCAAAACTGATCCCTGGGGAACACCAGCATTTATTGAGTGAAATTGAGAATAAAGGTCATCTACCATTACACGTATTTTTCTGTTATGAAGATAAGAAGAAA
>CM064509.1:46897798-47005856 GCA_032716605.1 Paralithodes platypus | reverse complement strand
AAGGGTGAACGAGACTGAAACTATGCAACTATGCTTTTCGGGGGAGGAAAGGGAGTAGTTTAGCAGTCGACACAGGAACATAGGCCATTAATAGAGACACATTTAGTATCAAAGTTTAAACACGGTTTCCAGCTACTCTAAATATACCGATACTCATTAGGGAAATGCTTTACCACAAATGTTTGCCTTGATGTTAATTAATTGTTCATTATATAGATTAAAATATATATATATATATATATATATATATATATATATATATATATATACAGTATATATATATATATATATATATATATATGTATTCTGTATATATATATATATACAGTATACCGGTATATATATATAGTATATATATGATTTTACAGTATTGGTTAAACGGCATACAGTTGAATCTGCATTTGCAACTGAATATGGAGTTATGCACGAAATATATATATATATATATATATATATATATATATATATATATATATATATATTTTCTTTCAGGCAGGTGAGATTAAAATAATAGGCACAGTTTGCATTATTGAGTTTTTTATTGATACTCTCAATTTTTCGTACAGTTTTTCTAGTATTATCAGGAAGTTGGTAAAGGAGGTTTGCAAAGGGTTCCGACGTTTCAATGGGCGCAGCCATCATTATCAAGGAGAAGTGAAGTTAGAAGGTGATAAGTTGAGAATATATAGGCGATACAAGATCAAGAGAGGGCTTATTGTGTGCTAGCTGCACGCTGGTTGGCTAACCTCAGGCTAGCTCTGGTTGGTTGGCTGGACGGTGCGTATGGGGTAGGCGCAAGAGTGGGCGGGGCCTCTGCATCGTTCGTCTGCGTGTGTGGAGGGGGCATTCTTGGGGGCATCATGGGGGGGCTCGCTGTGGAAGGGCGTGCCGAGGGTAGGATCTGGCTGTATTCCGCTTGTGTGTTTAAAGTAGGTTGGTATGTTTGTATATATATAGCTTCAAGAATGAATAGGCGGCGTGAGTCTATTTCTTTATCAAGGATAGATGTGTGTTTGTCTAAGTCGGGTCTGGTGAGTTCCTGATGGTGTGGGGATGTGTGGTAGTGGTCCTTGATAGCTCCGGCTTGAAGGTGGAGGGTAAGGCGACGTGACAGACGACTTCTTGTCAAACCGACGTAAGTGTGAGGTCCACAGTCCTCACTGTTACAGGTGTGTCGGTATATGACATGGTCCTCTTGTGACGGTTTCTTAGCATCGCCTCCCTAGATGTAGAGAGTCTCTTCACCAACGTGCCTGTGGACCGCACCATTGAGCTCATCCTACATCGAGTCTACCACTGCCCTGACAACACGCCCTTAGACCTCCCAGAAACAGCCCTGAAGACGTTGCTGGAAATATGCACCAAAGAGGCGCCCTTCACCTGCCCGCGAGGTGACATGTACCAGCAGATCGACGGTGTGGCAATGGGCAGTCCCCTAGGAGTCCTCTTTGCCAATTTTTACATGGGCACCATCGAAGTAGAGCTCCTGACTACAAACCGCCCCTCCGTCTACTGCAGATACGTGGACGACATCTTCGTGCGTGTGAGGGACCCACAGGAGCTACGTGACTTTCAACAACGATTCATCGCCTCTTCCAGTCTAAACTTTACCTTTGAGGAGTCCTCTAACGGTCATCTCCCCTTCCTTGATGTCCTCGTAAACAACAACAACACCTCAGGCTTTACCACCACTGTCTACACCAAACCCACCAACAACGGATTATGCCTCAACGGCGAAAGTGAATGCCCCCAGCGATATTTACGGTCCACCATCGCCGCCTACGTCAGGAGAGCACTATCACCCTGTACCTCCTGGCGAGACACACACAAGGAACTCGAGAGGGGTAGGGGTAGTAGGGGTAGTAGGGGTAGGCAGCCCCGCCCAGGGAAGTACTACTGCCAAGGTTTCGGGAGACTCGGGGAATAGCCTGAATTCCATTTTCTCTCCCAGGCCTTGGTTGCTGGATACATATCTTTCTGCCTCACACATCAGGGGTATCAGGAAAACCCTCTTTATATAACATACACATCCAACTTCACGACATTGCCCTACATCGCTATCCTCTATCCATAAAACACTACTCTTCCCACTACATATCATACATGTAACACCATACACCTTTACCAAATAAATATGGCAGTACAATTGTTAAGAGCAAACCTGGTGGTCCCTCGGATATCCACCCCTGGCAGGGTTGGGTCATTGACACAGGGCCCTCCCGGTCGTCATCATGCGACTGTGTCAAGAGCATTGCAACGTCCCAAAGCTGCTCGTCGGTGCAGCTTTTTCTTTAGCAATATAAGGGGTGTGACGCATGTCCAGTGTGAGCATGCTGTACAGAACGCCTAGTCATGCCCCACTCTCGCTAGGATCGTCAGGGCAGGAACTTTGGCTGTAGTCTATGTAGAGTTTCCTAACTTAGTTCATGTGAGCCGTTGTACTATAAGTAATATGAATATGTATTTTGTTTTCATCTGAGTCAACGAGTTCTATTTTATATCATTAGTTATAAGTATTGTGTGTAAAACTTATTTGTAATGATGGGAGAAGCGGCAGCCACAGTTGGGGGTCAGTGGGTGCGCCATGCGGGAGGTGGGCCTAACTCACTAGCACTCCCCCCCCCCTCCCCCCTCCCCTCAGTGCTAGGAAAGCCTTTGTCTATCCCAGAGGAGAGAGAGAAATTACGTAATGATTGTCAGTGGGCGGTCCTTAGTAGTTCACGTTGGGCTCACTAGAGGGCCGAGTATAAAAAGGGAAGTCTAGCCATTTTTTGATCAGAACTCATTAGGCAGAGCGACTTCTCATTTCCCTTGCTAACTATATATATTCTTCTGACTGATGTGAACTTTCTCTACTACCTTACATTCTTATCTCCTCTTTTCCCTACCCTTTTTAACTTCCATGGTCCCGTTGGTGCAGAGCTAGTCAGCCAACGTATTATCGCTTGAGTTCTCATGAGATACATGCCTATTAGATAGCCTATTTTGGAAGGGTTAACTTAGAATAGGATTGATTTATGTTTGTTGCACTTGTCTATGCATTTCCCTGTGTGTTATTATTATTCCTGGTTTCTGCTAGTCTAGGTAATGCTAGACTGGGGTAAGGCTTTTCTGTGTTACGAGTTGTTGTTTGATGCAGTGGTTAAGCGATAAACCTGCATACTCGTTTCGGTTCAGTGAAGCCTAGGTTGTCTTCGCGGCTGACTGTGTTGAGTTAATAATTTACAGTGCGTGAGGGCAAGAGCCTAACCACCCTGTATTTTATTAACAGCTTGTTTTTACTTTGTCAAGGAGCCGGGAGAAAACCAGATACAAGGGATCTGGATTTCTCAAAGTGCACTTGTTAGTGTTAACGTAATACTTTAAACAGTTGTGAGGACTTCGCTAGGCTACGAGCCGTTTTTGCTCAGTCACTGCTACCTTTTGCCCACAGTACCCCAGCTAGACTTTACTCGATTAGTAGATACAGAATAGTATTGAAGCTTTCCTTATGTATGATATTGTTTATGCACTATTGATTTCATGTGTTGCAAGCTTGGCTACTTTAGTGATTAGTGGCCCACGAGCACAATCCGAGTAGGCTATTGCCGTTGCATTTGCGGAGTACTTCTTTTTAATGTTTGCCATTTACTATTGCATATTCTTTTAATTATTCTTATGCCAATTTAAACCTGTAATAGTATTTAATTGCCAGTGTTTTTCTTATTGAATTACTGTTCAAAATCCGATACGTACTTCTTACGAGCATCCGAGAAGCATCTAACTTTTTTCAGAAGATTCCTTGCTCGATGCTTAAGGACTATTAATTAACGTAACGTAATAGTGCCGATCCGAAGTAGAGGGTGGAGGACTTCTTAAGTTCTTAGTCAAGGGTGGATTACTTCGGCTTCGGCCAACACTATTCTTTGGTGTTGTTGTTTCTTACTTCTTTGTTTGATTGTTGACCAGACTAGAGAATTCCTGTCTCTTTATTAGTCTGTTGTTGAACACTAGTACCGAGTTCTTGTATACCCCGTTATAGCAGATTGAACTCTGGAGGGTATTGGTGTTTTTTGTTCGGCTGGCAGTACTCAGGGGTTGGGATCGTGTGTTTCCGTTGTGGCAGCGAGCCGTATTAGAGTCCTGATTGAGAGCCCTTGTGTACCCGAGTGCCAGGTCGTAACAAATGGCGACCTTGCTTAGGATTTTGTGAACAGTATAAATTTTTGCAGAGTTGTACAACATTTGTTTGTTTGTATTTTAGCGTGCATATTGAAGAATATTTGTTTTTGTATGGCAATTAGTAAAGCATTTAAGAGACTCCAGTTAATTTAGTAATTAGTGCTTGCATAGGAAGTTAAACACTTTTGTCTCGAGAATTTTTTTGTGGACTTCAGTATGTCGTGCATTAGCACTGACGATGAGCGAGAGATGCCATTTGAAGGTGTGCCGTTAGTAACCAGTGAGGAGGATGCTAGAGTTTTTGTGAGTAAGCGGTACCACGTGACGGAGGAGAGGCTGACTGGGGTGGATGTTTGTGGCTTGCACCTGATAGCCAAGGTTTTGGGAATTTCCAATGTAGTAGGGATGTCCAAGGGGGAGCTGATTTCCTGGGTGTTGCGTGGGCGACATGGGGTTTCGGAGGAGAGGGCGTTTGGGGGGGTTCCTCCCCAGATCCCCTCTCACTCGACTCCCACAGTGCCGTCCACTCAGTTACCGGAGGTTAGCACTCTCCCACAGAGGGATGAGAATTGGCAGATTGGAGTGCCCTCGGGTGGTGCACATGGTGGTTCCCCAGTTTTTGCCCCCCCTCCTTCAGTAGTGGCAGCTCCCTCTTCCTGTCTGTCTCCAGATATGGTATTTAGACTTGAGCTTGCTAAGATTGAGGCTAGGAAGCAGGAGGATGAGACCAGGAGGCATGAAAATGAGACCAGGAGGCAGGAGGATGAGACGAGGAGGCATGAGATTGAGGTTAGGAGGCATGAGGCTGAGCTTAAGTACGACTCGGAGAAATATTGTGCTAAATTAGATTTAGATAAGTCTCGTGCAGAGTCGACAGGGACTTGGATGGGCCGTGAGGGCCAAGTAAGAGAACAGTCCTTGGCCCAATTAGTCAAATTGGTGCCGGTATTTAGTGAAACTGAAGTCACAGAATTTTTTAATCGTTTTGAGAAGAAATGTAGGGAGCATAATTGGCCTGAAGAGAAGTGGGCAGCTCTAGTCTCCTCAAGACTTACGGGTAAGGGTCTGAAGGCTTATGATGCACTGCCTTTAGAGTCTTGCATTGACTACCCAGAATTGAAGAGAGCTGTCCTACGGGCATACGAGTTGCAACCGGAAACATATCGATTGAAGTTTCGGGGTGTTACAAAGACTAGGGAGGTGACCTTTCTTGAACATGCCCGGGACTTAAAAGATGCACTTAAAAACTGGACACGTTCTGAGAAAGCTGAGACGGCCGAACAGTTGACTGAGCTGTTTCTGCTCGAGCAGTTTTATAAGTGTACTGGTGCAGAAATGACTTTAACTATTAAAGAAAAGAACCCAAAAACTCTACAGGAGGCAGCTGAGATGGCTGACCTCCGGCTATCACTAATTCGTGGGTGCGGGTCTGCCCAGCGTAGTGAGGCAGGTAACAAGGGGCGTGACGCCCCACCCCCCCGAGTTAGTGATATACCTTATGCAAACAAGTACAAGAGCCATGATACCAAGACTGACCACAAGACTAGCACCGTCCCATTTAAGAAGGGGCCGGGCCCTTCCCAGTACCAAGGGAAGCCCAAAGGGGAGGTGGAGTGTTATCATTGTCATAAAAAGGGGCACTTTGCAAGAGTCTGTCCTAGCAAACCACCTACAGCAGCTGTGTCTTTGGCCTGCAACATTGGTGTGTCTCCGAAGTCATCTGAGTTTGCCTGGGGCAGTTCGTCAGAGGCTGAGGCACAGCCAATGCAGAAGCACCTGGGAGGCTCGAACCCTGCTCAGGATGTTTTTTGCGACCATAGAGGGCGGGGTTGCGTGATGTGGGCGGGGCGCAAGCATGGAGTAGAGGTCTTGCGTGATACAGGTGCTTCCCAGACTCTGATGAAAAACTTGACTGGCTACCCTATAAACGCGGCTCGGGTGGTAGTGGTGCAGGGTATTAATGCAACTCGGTCATACCCGCTGGTGCGGTTGGAGTTGGAGGTGGATGGTGTGGCACGTGAATTGGATGTCGGGATTGTGGAGAAACTGCCAGTGGAGGGCGTCGACCTTCTTCTCGGCAACGACTTTGCAATGCCCGCTTCCGAGGTTCTACCCTTAGTCGTTGCCGAGAGGCCGGCCGACGTGAGTAGGGAAGAGCAAGAGTGGGTCGAGCGGTGCCAGACACAACCCATGGCGTGTGTTGTCACCCGAGCTCGGGCAGCTAAAGTGTCACAGCCTAGTCCTCCGCCTTCAGACCAGCGGAGGAACGATCAACAGGAGGAGGCTAAAGCTGGAGTTGGTTTTAAGAGTTTTGACTCGGCGGCTCTCCTGGGTGATTCAGTATTAGCACCATTACTTAATTCTGGAGTAGCCCCTGGGCCTGTCATCGAGAGTGACGAGGCTGGGCATGACGAGTCTCCACGACAGCAACGTTATGTACATCGAGAGAGACAGAGGGAGCAGCCCAGTATCGGGGAAGGTCATGCATTGCTCCGGGAGCAGTTAGATCGCTTGGCACCCTCAGATATAAGTCGGTTGCAACTAGAGGACCCTGAGCTCCAAACGTGTGCTAATGGAGCTGTAGAGCTCGACGAGGACGGCGATGCACAGCCAGGAGATTTTTTTTATTTAGAAGGCATCCTTTATAGGCGTTTTCAAGACCCTAAACGTAGTTGGCAAAAGGGGTCCGGAGTAGTGGACCAGTTGGTGGTGCCACGGGAGTGCAGGGATAGCCTACTGAGGTTGGCGCATGACACACCACTGGCAGGACATCTAGGGGTGAGAAAAACGGTGGCGGCTTTGGGGAAATTGTTTTGGTGGCCGGGGATGAAGTCTCATGTGCAGTCATGGATAAACTCCTGTGATATTTGTCAACGTGTCGGGAAACCGAACCAAGTTATTCCTAAGGCTCCGTTACACCCTATTCCTGTGATTGGGCCACCCTTTAGTAAAATTATTGTTGACATGGTTGGTCCACTCCCTCCCACTAAGGCGGGAAATAAATTTTTGTTAACCATAATGGATGTTGCCACTAGATACCCCGATGCATACCCTATGAAAAATGGAATGGCTAAGACGGTAGTCAGTAACTTGTTGTGGTACTTCTCAAGGTACGGGTACCCGGAGGAGATTCAGTCTGATCAGGGATCTAATTTCACCTCCAACATGTTCAAGCAAACAATGCAACAGCATGGGATACGAGCAGTAGTATCGTCAGCGTATCACCCTGAGAGTCAAGGGGTGCTTGAGCGGTGGCATGCTACACTTAAAAGCATGCTCAGGTGTTATTGTGCTGACAACGGTATGGATTGGGATCTTGGATTGCCTTATGTGCTGTTTGCTGCTCGGGAGGTACCTGGTGAGAGCCTGGGATTTAGTCCAAACGAGCTGATTTTTGGACACCGTGTCAGGGGCCCCCTTAACATGCTGAAAGAAATTTGGGAGGGGACTGTGCAGCCTTGTCCATTATTAAAGTATGTGCTTGAAAGCCGTGAGCGCATGCTTAAGAGTCTGGAGATGGCAGGTAGAAATTTGACAGAATCACAAGCTTTGATGAAGGACAGGTATGATCGCAAAGTGAGGCTCCGGAAGTTCACTGTAGGACAAGAGGTATTAATTTTGTTGCCTTTGGTTGGTAACCCCCTCTCTGCGAAGTACACTGGACCTTATAAAATTGTAGAAAAAATTTCAGACTTAGATTACCTTGTTGCCACTCCAGACAGGAGGAAAAAGAACCAGTTATGTCACGTGAACCTTATTAAAGAGTATGTGAGGCGCCCCTCTGAGCCTCTCACTGTCCCTGTGTTGGCTTGTTGCGGCCGTGGTGGAGAAGGAGAGGGGGACAGTCAAGCTTCAGAGGAGGATAGCTGGGATCAACATGTTTCAGCGGATCAGTGGGCGGGGAACTCGAGCCTAAGGGCTGACGAGGCTATAGCTCATTTGCCTGAGCCGCAGTTTGATGCTATCCGTCAGTTGTTCGGTTCATACCCCACTGTATTTGCTGAACACCCAGGCCTCACTACTCAGGCTATGCATGATGTTGACGTGGGGGACCATCTACCCTTTAAGTCAATCCCGTACCGTGTGCCCCCCATAAAACTACCAGCTCTGAGGGATGAGTTGGAGTATATGCTCGGTAGAGGGTTGATAGAGAAAGGCACAGTTAAGTGGACTTCCCCTGTAACACTGCAGCCTAAGCCAGATGGCAAGGTACGCTTTTGTATTGATTTCCGTAGGTTAAACGGTTTGACTCCAACTAACCCATATCCTCTTCCTCGGGTTGATGATAGTGTTGACAAAATTGGTAATGCTCGTTTTTTGTCTAAAGTAGATTTAGTAAAAGGTTACTGGCAAGTACCTTTGTCCGAGCGTGCTAAAGAGGTATGTGGTTTTGTTGTGGACGGGAGTACCTACCGGTGCAATGTTATGCCTTACGGGCTTAAGAATGCACCAGCAACGTTTCAGAACCTGATGAATGAAATTGTAAAGGACATTCCAAATTGCACCGTATATTTGGACGATGTAATCATTTATGATGACGACTTTGAGAGCCATTGTGAGCACCTTGAGACCTTGTTCCGGAAACTTAGTGAAGCAGGTCTGGTAGTAAATTTGGCAAAGTGTGACTTCGTAAAAGCCACTGTGCAGTACCTTGGGTTTGTAGTGGGAAGGGGACAGGTGTGCCCTCCTCAGAACAAGGTACAGGCTATCAATAAATTTCCGCACCCAACAACCAAGAAGCAGATTATGAGATTCTTGGGTATGATAGGCTACTACAGACGCTTCATAAAAGGTTACTCAACGGTGTTGGCACCTCTCACAGATTTGTTATCTAAAGACAAAAAGTTTTTGTGGGCACCTGAGTGTGAAAAGGCTTTCACTTTGGTGAAACATTTGCTATGTACTCACCCGATACTCAGGGCCCCAGACTTTAACAGGCCTTTTCAGCTGGCAACAGATGCTAGTGGTGTAGGGGCTGGTGCCGTCTTGCTACAGACAGACAATGAAGGTGTGGAACACCCAGTAAGTTTCTTTTCTAAGAAGTTCAATGCTGCACAAAAGAACTATTCTACAATAGAAAAGGAATTACTGGCGATTGTGCTGTCGCTCAGGCACTTCGAGGTGTATGTTCCAGCCTATGGCCCAGTCGTGGTTATCTACACTGATCATCACCCTTTGAGATTCCTGAATCAATTTCACAATCACAATATGAGACTGACCAGGTGGTCTTTGATGTTGCAGGAGTATAACCTGGACATCCGTCATATTGCTGGATGTGACAATGTGATCGCGGATTGTTTATCAAGGGTGGATGATCAGTCGTAGGCTATCACAGGTGTGTGGGTTTGAGTGGAGGAAAATAGGCTGCCCTTATAGTGCAGCCGGGAAAAACATATTAAAATATAAAAATCATATAAAAAACTCTTTCTTTTGATATAGGTAATCGTATAAGTTTGTCATAGCCTATAGAGTTTGAGTAGTCCACAAACTATCAAACGGCTGAGCTGCTGTAAGCTCGCTCTGGGAGCATGATATTGTGTCTTTTTGCTATTGTTGGGAGGAGTTATAAAATGTGAATTTTTGGTTAATAATAAGATGCGTTTTGGTGATAAACTCAGCTTTGTTTTAGTGCCATGCGGTCGCTGGGTCGCTGGGTGTGAGGGGCTTGATGGGGTTCTGTGTTTGTCAGATTTTAGCTCAGGGTTGAGCAAGTAAAATCTTGGGGGAGGTGTGACGCATGTCCAGTGTGAGCATGCTGTACAGAACGCCTAGTCATGCCCCACTCTCGCTAGGATCGTCAGGGCAGGAACTTTGGCTGTAGTCTATGTAGAGTTTCCTAACTTAGTTCATGTGAGCCGTTGTACTATAAGTAATATGAATATGTATTTTGTTTTCATCTGAGTCAACGAGTTCTATTTTATATCATTAGTTATAAGTATTGTGTGTAAAACTTATTTGTAATGATGGGAGAAGCGGCAGCCACAGTTGGGGGTCAGTGGGTGCGCCATGCGGGAGGTGGGCCTAACTCACTAGCACTCCCCCCCCCCTCCCCCCTCCCCTCAGTGCTAGGAAAGCCTTTGTCTATCCCAGAGGAGAGAGAGAAATTACGTAATGATTGTCAGTGGGCGGTCCTTAGTAGTTCACGTTGGGCTCACTAGAGGGCCGAGTATAAAAAGGGAAGTCTAGCCATTTTTTGATCAGAACTCATTAGGCAGAGCGACTTCTCATTTCCCTTGCTAACTATATATATTCTTCTGACTGATGTGAACTTTCTCTACTACCTTACATTCTTATCTCCTCTTTTCCCTACCCTTTTTAACTTCCATGGTCCCGTTGGTGCAGAGCTAGTCAGCCAACGTATTATCGCTTGAGTTCTCATGAGATACATGCCTATTAGATAGCCTATTTTGGAAGGGTTAACTTAGAATAGGATTGATTTATGTTTGTTGCACTTGTCTATGCATTTCCCTGTGTGTTATTATTATTATTCCTGGTTTCTGCTAGTCTAGGTAATGCTAGACTGGGGTAAGGCTTTTCTGTGTTACGAGTTGTTGTTTGATGCAGTGGTTAAGCGATAAACCTGCATACTCGTTTCGGTTCAGTGAAGCCTAGGTTGTCTTCGCGGCTGACTGTGTTGAGTTAATAATTTACAGTGCGTGAGGGCAAGAGCCTAACCACCCTGTATTTTATTAACAGCTTGTTTTTACTTTGTCAAGGAGCCGGGAGAAAACCAGATACAAGGGATCTGGATTTCTCAAAGTGCACTTGTTAGTGTTAACGTAATACTTTAAACAGTTGTGAGGACTTCGCTAGGCTACGAGCCGTTTTTGCTCAGTCACTGCTACCTTTTGCCCACAGTACCCCAGCTAGACTTTACTCGATTAGTAGATACAGAATAGTATTGAAGCTTTCCTTATGTATGATATTGTTTATGCACTATTGATTTCATGTGTTGCAAGCTTGGCTACTTTAGTGATTAGTGGCCCACGAGCACAATCCGAGTAGGCTATTGCCGTTGCATTTGCGGAGTACTTCTTTTTAATGTTTGCCATTTACTATTGCATATTCTTTTAATTATTCTTATGCCAATTTAAACCTGTAATAGTATTTAATTGCCAGTGTTTTTCTTATTGAATTACTGTTCAAAATCCGATACGTACTTCTTACGAGCATCCGAGAAGCATCTAACTTTTTTCAGAAGATTCCTTGCTCGATGCTTAAGGACTATTAATTAACGTAACGTAATAGTGCCGATCCGAAGTAGAGGGTGGAGGACTTCTTAAGTTCTTAGTCAAGGGTGGATTACTTCGGCTTCGGCCAACACTATTCTTTGGTGTTGTTGTTTCTTACTTCTTTGTTTGATTGTTGACCAGACTAGAGAATTCCTGTCTCTTTATTAGTCTGTTGTTGAACACTAGTACCGAGTTCTTGTATACCCCGTTATAGCAGATTGAACTCTGGAGGGTATTGGTGTTTTTTGTTCGGCTGGCAGTACTCAGGGGTTGGGATCGTGTGTTTCCGTTGTGGCAGCGAGCCGTATTAGAGTCCTGATTGAGAGCCCTTGTGTACCCGAGTGCCAGGTCGTAACAGGGGACTTCACTCTAACATCAATTCTGTACATCAATTTCTTCAAGCAGAATCCCCTACTCTCCTTTTTTTGACAGAGACTCAAGTAACATCCACACCTGACACGTCTAGATTTAATTTTCCAGCTCCAAAATTTCAGACCTAAAGGAGGTGTATGTTGCTTCGCAAAATCTGAAATTGCCCTGGAGGAGGTTACTAGTTTCAATTGTCCCTATTTTTATTATTCTATATACAAATGAATTTCTGCTGGTAAATTTAAATACATATGTTGCATCTACCGTTCCCCAAATACTCCTCCAGAGCAAAGTCTTTTTGATTCTCTGTCCTCACAACTCAGTGTCCTCAACTTAAATGCTTCTTCTGAAATCACTGTGTTGGGTGATTTTAATGTCCATAATGTTGAATGGCTCACTCATTCAGCCAGGACTGATGATGCTGGTCTTGAATGTGAGATATTTGCAGACTCATTTAATCTCACTCAACTAGTCAACCAACCCACCCGTGTACCAGATAATCCTAATCATAATTCCCACCTACTGGACTTATTTTTAACAACCAATTCAGAAAATATGTTACAGTGAGGTCCCCGCTTGGATCTTCTGATCACTGTCTGATACAGGCCACCTGTCTATCACCTACCACACCTTCCCACTGTGAACCTGTTTTGGTGACTAAATTACATTACGATAGGGCAGACTGGGAGGGTCTTCAAGGTTTCTTTATTGATATTCCCTGGACCTCTTTCTTTTCTAATGATGCACACACCACCTTGAGCCACATACAAGATTTTGTAAAAATTGGAATGGAAACTTCTATTCCTCATCAAAAGTACAGTAAAAGATCTAATTCACCGAAATGGTTTGACCATAATTGTGCTAGAGTAACTGAACAAAAAGCATTAGCCTACAATGCATACACAATATTAAAAACACATGAAGCCTTTAATTACTTTAGAAACATCAGAAATCATGCCAAAACTGTATTAAACCTAACTAAATCAAACTTTCTCCACAAGCAGGCAAATAAACTTCTAAATAATCCAAATGATAACAAAATATTTTGGTCTACTCTTAACTCATTCAAATCCAACTTCACTACTGCTTCATCCATTCCACCATTAAAATCTCCGACTGGCAATCTTGTAAGTGACCCACGAGGTAAAGCTAACCTTGTTGAGGATATTTTCTCCACCAACTCAACCTTAGATGAAATAAATCAAGATGTCCCAGTATTTAATTTTAAATCGCCTGAAATTCTCTCACTTAAGATCCACACCAGACATGTCAAAACTATTTTGAAGAATCTCTCAGTAGATAAGGCTCCTGGTCCAGATGAAATTCCTCCAATAGTACTTAAGAATTGCTCCTTGGTGCTCGCTCCTGTATTGGCAAATTTTTTCCGTCTGTGTACTCATACCTCATGCTTCCCAGTACCCTGGAAAGAAGCAAACATCCATCCAGTTCCTTAAAAAGGTGCCTCTTCAGATCCATCAAACTACAGACCAATAGCTATAACTTCCACTCTTGGTAAAGTCTTTGAAATTATATTAAATAATCACATAATTAAGCATCTTAAGAATAATAAATTAATCAGTGATAGGCAATATGGTTTTAGACGATGTCGATCAACTGCAGACATGCTTTGCCTTCTTACACATCAAATCAACCAAGCTACAGACCAACATGGTGAAACACATACAATAGCACTGGATATATCAAAGGCATTTGATAGAGTCTGGCATCAATCCTTATTGTCGAAGATGTCACACTACGGCCTTGCATCATTAGTTCCACTAATTTCTTCTTATCTTCATAACAGAAAAATATGTGTAATGGTAGATGGCCTTTATTCTCAATTTCACTCAATAAATGCTGGTGTTCCCCAGGGATCAGTTTTGGCCCCAACTCTGTTCCTCATTCATATCAATGATCTCATATCTACCACTCATAATCCAATACATTCCTACGCAGATGACTCAACACTCCACAGTTCCTTCACATTTACCAATTCTTTCACCCAACCCGATCTTATAAATTCAAAAATAAACACTGCAATTTCTCTGAACCAGGACCATTCTAGAATTAATGAATGGGGACACAAAAATCTAGTTTCCTTTAATGCACAGAAAACCAAGTACATTCAATTTTCTAACCGACAGAATCTCACCGACTCCCATATATTTTTTAATGATGTAAATATTCCCACTTCCCCTAGTATTGACATTCTCGGTGTAACATTAACTACTAACTTGAGCTGGACACATTATGTTAGAAGCATTGCTAAGAATGCCTCTAAAAAACTGGGACTCCTGTACAGAGTTCGAGAATTCTTCACTGACGAGCAGTTGGCCGTAATATATAAAAGTCATGTGCTTTCTCAGATGGATTACTGTTCACCTCTGTGGAGTGGAAGTGGAGTGGTTGCATTGAGGCAGTTGGACAAAATTCAAAATAAAGCTATTAGATTAATCAATAACCCTGCAATCACACAGGACCTTCCTACATTATCCATACAAAGAAACGTTGCATCCCTTGCATTATTCTACAGATATTTTCACAGCAATTGTTCCGAGGAACTTGCTTCAATTGTGCCGCCTCTCCACATCTTTCCCCGTAGAACTAGGGCAGCTGAGAGCGCCCATGAATTTACACTTCCTCCTCCACAATGCAGAACTTCTGCTTATCAAAATTAATTTATCCCTAGACCTACTACTCTTTGGAATTCACTTCCCTCGAGTTGCTTTCCACAAACTTACAATCTACAAAAGTTTAAATCCAGTTGTTACAAACATTTTATGAATGGAGGATGCCTTTAGGCACATGAACCTTTTTGTTTTATCTGTGTTTTTCCTTCCTCCGTTCATTGTCTCTTAACAAAAAAAAAAAAATCACCCAGGTGCTTGTAAACAATGGGTACAGTAACTCGGACATCGCCCACACCATCAACAAATACCTTGAAACATGGTACAATAACGACATGCCTACTAATACAAACACTGAATACACAAAAATTTACTATAAAAACCACATGTTCTCAGATCACAAGACAGACGAAAACATAATGAGAGACATTATCAGCAACAACGTTAAAACTACGAACCTTGACCAACACCTTAAACTTACCATATACTACAAATCGAGGAAAACCTCACAACTAGTCCTTTGCAACAGCCCGGCTACCGCTAAGAAACCGTCACAAGAGGACCATGTCATATACCGACACACCTGTAACAGTGAGGACTGTGGACCTCACACTTACGTCGGTTTGACAAGGACTCGTCTGTCACGTCACCTTACCCTCCACCTTCAAGCCGGAGCTATCAAGGACCACTACCACACATCCCCACACCATCAGGAACTCACCAGACCCGACTTAGATAAACACACATCTATCCTTGATAAAGAAATAGACTCACGCCGCCTATTCATTCTTGAAGCTATATATATACAAACATACCAACCTACTTTAACACCTAACGAGCTGCCTAGGCGGTAATTTATATGTACCGCCCAGCGCGGTGTTTTTACCCTAAATAGGGTTGTTTACGTCATCATTTTCATGCCTAAATAAGACCCTAGCGTAAAACAAGTATCTATCCCTGAAAGGGCATAAACAGAGCTTTCCAATGACACCACAACCATCCTTGTACGACCGCTAGTTATTTTGCAATGATCGCACTACACGAGTGCAAAAACTATGTAATTAGGTAGTTTCCCTACATAATTCCCTGTGTAGCGAGTGCGTGAGGGTGGGGGAGGGTGGGATTAATGTCAGTAGGTCCACCGCGGTGGTCTGGCGCAGTCATACGCTTGCTACTCTCCTGCCACCACTTATCTCTCTCTCTCAGCAACATCACGTGCTGAAAATGGCACACGACATAAGTTGTGAACCGCCACTTAGTCCAAATTTCTTTCACACGACATAAGTTGCGCGCCGCTAATAAAGGGTTAAACACACAAGCGGAATACAGCCAGATCCTACCCTCGGCACGCCCTTCCACAGCGAGGCCCCCCATGATGCCCCCTGGAATTGCCCCTCCACACACGCAGACGAACGATGCAGAGGCCCCGCCCACTCTTGCGCCTACCCCATATGCACCGTCCAGCCAACCAACCAGAGCTAGCCTGAGGTTAGCCAACCAGCGTGCAGCTAGCACACAATAAGCCCTCTCTTGATCTTGTATCGCCTATATATTCTCGACTTATCACCTTCTAACTTCACTTCTCCTTGATAATGATGGCTGCGCCAATTAAAACGTCGGAACCCTTTGCAAACCTCATTTACCAACTTCATGAAAATAATAGAAAAAACTGTACGAAAAATTGAGAATATCAATAAAAAACTCAATAATGCAAACTGTGCCTATTATTTTAATCTCACCTGCCTGAAAGAAAATATCCTCCCTGGCTACACTAATATCAAAATATGTATATATATATATATATATATATATATATATATATACATTTTGCTATAATATTTAGTAACGCACCTCCTTAATAATATTTTCCAATAGGTGTTATACACCGATAAAACATAAAATACAACAATTCATTACTAGATTATACTTCTGCATAATACTACCAAATAGCAAACATGGCATATCATTATGCCATCACATGTAATGTGAGTAGGTATTGTATTCTTGTGTTTAATGACTACATGACAATACAGTACATATAAAATAAATCATATATTAACCCTCTGAGAATCGATGACACACTTTTATGTTTTATGGCTATTATTTGACGATTTAATTCAAATTTGGAAGGGTATATGTAAGTCGTTGATTGAGATGGTCCTTCCTAAGCTGTAAAAATTATCTTCTAATTATTGCCAGGATAAACAATTAAAATACGTCAAAACCGTCAGAGGGTAAATTAATTAAGGTAAACACGATACCGTTACTTATAAAATTGATAATGGTGTGTGTGTATGTGTGTGTGTAGTGCAAAACATAGCTTAAAATATTGTGTCATTAGTTCTAATTGGTATCCAGTTGTGACATAGGTTATTTAACGGCATAAGTAATCAACGTGTGAATACACATTAAATATGTTGTGACCGAATAGTTTTAAGGTATGTGCAAATATGTGTGTGTGTGCGCACATACACACAACTATTAAGGGCGTAACCCTATTTGATCCGAGAATGGTCTTATATATTATAATATTAAGTGAACATACACCTCTTATAAGAGTGATTGTCAAAATATGTGTGTGAGTATGTGTGTGTGTGTGTGTGTGTTTTCGCAAATGGAGGTTTCCTCCTGCCTGGCGCTGGGGGTGGGGTGTAGGGGGAACGGGCAGGTACCACCCCGTTCCTACCTTCTGGGGAAGTAGGAGTAAAGCCCCATTCACACATTCGTGATATTGGTCCCGATGTGCCACGAGGTACACAAATTGGTATATCGGCAGAGACAGTGACACGAAGTACGCGTTTGACGACGAAGCCACGACGGTGACACGTCGTAGCCACGACGGGCCAGATGGTACCATGGTTGCAGCACGACGGCGCCACGTCAATGCTGTAACGGTAAAAATTACGGTCAAAACCGTACCCCGACGTGGCACGAGGGGAACACGACGAGGGGCGATGGACTTATGATGGTGACACGTGGCCGACCCGACGAGGACGACGCCGCAACGTCAGGCAGCCTGACAGATATCGTCAATATATATGGCGTTAAAGGTATTACGTTCAACGGTCAAGTTTAAGGTAAGATAAGGTCGAATTATTTCTTTGTAAGGTATAGGCGTATGATTTTTTTTTTATATAAAATAAAGTTTTAGTCGTAGAGAGCTGGTTCTTCGAAAATAACAATCTGTATTAATTGCCGATATATGAAATTAATATTTAAAAACTGTATCGAACGTTAAATTATATGAAAATAGACCATGAAGTGAAGCGAAAATATTTACCAGTGGATGACAGCGGCGACGGACAAAAAATATTCAGGAAAAATAAAAGTTTTGGTCGTACATTGGCCATATATGTACCATTAGAAAGCTAATGAAAAATCCTATATATCACTTGCTTACAGAATATTCATTGTCCCACATTTTATCGGTGAAAATGGGGAGGGAATGTACGGGCGGACTGAACAATAACCTTCACCTACGGTGAAATTCCACATATTATTATTTGTTTTTTTCTTTTTTGAAATCTTATATAATAACCTCTCCTCTTGCCGTTTATACAAAAATCTTATATAATAACCTCTCCTCTTGCCGTTCATAAAAATATTGAAAACAAACAAAAACAATGATTATGGGTGAAAACCAACTGAGAGCGAATATTTCGGTGCGGCTGGGATTCTATAAAACAAAAAACTATCGTTATAGATTTATTTCTTTAAAATCCAATATTGATGATAGCATATGCTAAACACCGCCATCATGTTCTTCGGAAAATATTGCTGTGATTTAGTATGAAAATAAAAATAACGATAACAAAACGATATACCGGTACCGGTATATCTCATATAGTATATAATATAACAGTGCGTTTAATCTCCACAGGTAGGCTACACTTCGTGATGAATCATATTTTATCTAATTGTGGAAGGTAAAATGTATTGATATAAACCTATCTTGTGCAAAAGGATCGATATAAACATAGCTTGTGTAAGGATGGAATCGTCGAAAACACAGGAACAATCTCCTCTATCTAAACCCATCCACCCACATAAACACTACCTTGTGTTAAATTAATCAATAACACTTAGTTTTTCCTTTGGCTTTTACTATGATAAACGCTACTGTATTAGGTAAAATGAAATTCAATTCCATAGAGCATAATTATAATAACATTTATTGCATACCGTGTTTCAGTGGCGGTCAATATAGCCACACAAGAACAAGAACACACACACACGCACACACACTCACTCGACAATTAACACACACACGTGTTTCGGTAATCATACCGGTACACTGATTTTTCATTTGAACTTATACCTCGTTTGATATAAGTTGATTATGATATATTATAAACGGTATATACGATATAGGCCTATACCATATCAGGTCTATATTTATTAATCATGTGCGTATTTATAGTGTTGTCCGAATACTCCACTAATCCGAAGCACTGTCGGTCCGCTACTATTCGGATTACATGACTTTTACTGTAATATATTTAACTATATATAACCCGACGTACTCAGACGCCGCCACGTCGATGACGATGCTACCAGATGCCGACACGCCAGACCCACCTCAAACCCACGTCATCGACACGTTGTACCCGATGTTACCACGCCAAAAATCCATCGTGGCCAATTATTGGGTACCCCCAACATTTTAGTTACCAAGCGTGATTTGCCACGTCCCGCCACGTTGGTTCCACGCCGCTCCCAGATGACCCAGACACACGTGGGCGATTGCACCACGTTGTGTCCGGATTCTCAAATCGGGGTACATCGGGACCAACATCGTGAATGTGTGAAAGTACCTTGTTATGCCCTGATTTTCTACAGGTTTAACTGAGTGTAGGTAGGTTCGGCAGGACTGGGCTATGGGGCTTCATGCACAGGACACAAATGAAAGCAATAGAGGGTATAAATAATAGCTGAGTAAATGGTTTATAGTGCAGCTTTATTCTCCGAAAAATCACTGGTAGAATATTGGTTATATGTGAATTCGAAACAATGGCAAATGGGCTAAGTCCGTGTGTACTTCTGGACTTTTATAATCTCTTAGCACTGTTCGCGGATTTGGATAGAGTTCGTTCGCCTCCCACTTCCAACGTTCAGGAATAATTCTTCTGATCACCTGTCCTCAACGATACGTAGGCTATGGAAATCCTTAGTTATCTTGAGCTGGTGTGTCGGGGGTTAACAGCGACTCTGTGGCCGTCCAAGTTGTCGGGTAGTGTAGAGAAGGTTTACAGTTGGGCTAATTTGTCTAGCCGTTGATGACACGTCGTTATGGGACTCCTACTGAAAGCCTTAAATGCCTCTGTCATCGGCGTAGCCAGAGAAAACAGTGGATCGAAATAACGTAAGACAATCGGGAGAACGACTTTTCTTACTAATTCTGGCCTTATGAGGAGGTTCAGACGTGCAAACGGCTTTTCGCCTTTCGGTCAAACAGACAATTCTTTGCCCAGGAATCTTCTCGTCGAGTTTTCTCCTAAACTCGTGTAATCCCTTCTAACATAACCAGATCTTTCTACCTGGGACCGGTTATGAGTTATGATTGCTCTTAAGCCCAAAGTAGTGGCGAGCCGGCTGACAATACGCTTATGAGACAATCAAAAAGAATTTATGAATCGGTTGTTGAAAGATATAATCTTGCCCCTGGTTTCTCAGTTGCAACAATATATTTGTCAAGGATTGATTCATTCCCTCACAGAGGCACTTAGATCGCGAACACCGCAAATCACTGTATATCCTGAGGGTGGAGCTGGGTAATATATCCACGAGCGCGGCGCTTCCGTTACATGGCTTATATCCTCTCGAACTGGTTTGTTTTGGGCGCGGGACTATATATATGGAGGGGGGGCAGAGGGGGGTTCCTTTGTCTAACTTGGATGTCGGAGGGGAATACAAGTTAATTTAATCCCTTGGTTGAAGAGGGTAGCATTAAAGGTCTATTATAAAGTTAGCATGTAGGCCGCAATAGGAATTACCTTTTTCTGACATTTATTCTAAGACAAATTATTAATAGGAGTTCAGGGGAGGAGGTGGGGAAACAAAAAACTAGTTTATCCCGTGCCTTTGGACTCAAGCGGTAAGGCAGCCTACGTTAATATTAACTCTAGGATCCTCCTCTGAGTTAGCTGAAATGCTATTAGGAGTCTAAGATGGTTTAAGGGGGACTTGGGGGTTAGATAGGAACGGGATAGGAATAGGATTTAGGCTGGAATCGAAAACTTGGAGGTTGGTATGGGTTGTAATTACCCGGAGTTTCTAGCACGAATTTTGGCGGGCATAAGGATGCCGGTAGTCCTACGCGAGGGGGAGATGCTGGGCCTCTTTGAGGGGAGGAAAGGGGGGGTTAGCCTCGCGCGCATTAATTCACTGCCCCAGGTTGTAGGGGTTGGTTAGTTATATTAGGGGATAGTTAAAGGAGGTACCAAATAGGTTTGTACTCTCTGCTTACGGAAGCTTTAGAAAATGACTTGCTCGGCACAATTTAACATCCTGATGGCATTCTTTTTAGAGGGAGTTATTAAGCTCGGGTTGGTATGGAAAAAACGACAGGGTGGATAAAAGGTTACCTAAGCATGCTTGTTACTACGCAAAGTATTGGTGGATTAATGAGAGTTAACTTAGGAAAAAATTACATGCATGAAATGGACGGTATTTTTGCCGTCGTTAATATAAAAGTATAGGATCTGGTTGAATAACTCAAGTTCAATTGTATAACTACTTAGGTGCTAGAACGAATCCCGGAGCATGGGGTAATATACGTTTATCTTTTAAATGGAGAGAAAAACTAGGTGGCTTCCCTAGAGCTCTCTGAGAGGATTGTATTTAGATTTGTTAATTAATCTTATATAAAACAACAGAGATACGAAACACAGAGTAGTGTGGACTGTGGACTAGAAGGGATGACTGATTAGATGTATAATAGGTGTGGAAAAGGAGGAACACAAGGACGAAGGAAAAAGAAATACTTAACTTACGAAAACGAAATGCGGGTATAAAATGACGGTATTAATCGTTAATATAAAGCGAATGAACCCTGGTTGAAATGCACGGAATACGATTCGACATGGGCAGTGCCTCTGTGTCAGATCATATCAATCGGGCAATTTCTGGTTCATATAATATCCTAGGCACTAAAACGAAACAGCTGAGCTTGAGGTCGGTGGATGTGACATTTTTATGACCTATACCCTCTTTCAAGGGGGTGGGAGGGGGCATAGCCTCGCGCGTTCTACCCCTACGGTTCAGGTGGGGAGTGTGGTTTACTTAGGTTAGAGGATCGTGAAAGAGATACTAGAATAGGTTTGCACTCTCGGTATACTGGGGTTCGAGTCAGAACTGACTCGGCACGGAATATAAAACATCCTGATGGGAAGGTTTGTGAATTTGGGTTGGTAGGCCTACGGGGAGAGGACAAAAGGACAGGGTGGCTCACAAGTTTACCACTGGGCATGCGGTCACTAAGCAGAGTATTGTGGATAAAACTTTTTCTTACTCTTAGGAATGGGTACATGCATGAGTGACATCGATCTATCTCATAATGGAGAGAGAGAGAGACTAGGTAGTTTTCCTGCACTTCTCTGGAGATGATCGTATGCAAATTGGATATTAGTAATTATATAAATCAACAGATATGGATTAGTACAAGCACAGGGTTAGGTTAGTTTTCTGTGGATCGGTGGCATACATAGAAAAACGGGTTTTCATGGGGTAACAATTGTTGAGGCGGTTGTACCGAGTTCAACACAGTCACCGTGGACACACACGACGCTGTTACGATCCAGGTTCTCAAAGACACAGGGCTCTTCAACATTGGACTAGATAATGGCAAAAATGTAACAACGGTAACACTAGATCCAACCCCTGCCTTAAACACTGGAAAACAAAACACCATTACCGCCCTGAGTCGTGCCTGGACAACGAGGTATCCTATGACTCGGTAACTGGTGCACACACACTAGGCTGACGCTCGATGAAACAGCCTATTCTCAAACAGTAAAAGATTATTCGATTATGTTACACAAAGAAAAGATAGTTAACGAGATTAATTAACGTTACGGTAGATACTCAAATAACTGGCACTCCTGTATTAAAGAAAGTGCAATGCTAGTCCTGCAACATCAACTGGAAACTTCTGAAATAAGTCTGATGCTGGGAAGATGTTCGTAAAGAATCTTGAACAATTATAATGCAGAATACGGGTCACAATAAATGCTAGGACATATAGTAATAATAGGCAGGCGAATAATAAAGACTGCGCAAAGGTAGTAATGCTCGACAACTAAAGAAATGCTTCGTGACACAACGCAACAGCCTACTAGGGTTGTGCAACTCAACAACAACCTCGGCTCAAAAGTGCAGTGAATAATAATGTTGCATACATATAATAATGGGGGCTTATCTCTAACCAGTGTCTGCTCAGTTAATAAAGTCTAGCTGGAGTATCAAGGCAGGGCAACAATGGGTGAGCATGCGGCTCGTAGCCTAACGTTGTCCGAAGGTGGTATAATGAAGATTACGTTATATGACGGGGATGCTCTCTTGATAAATCTAGGTCTCTAGTACCTAGTTCTATCCTGGCGATCCCTCAGAAGTCAACACAAAGAGGCAGCACTATGTTGTGAGGGATAGGCTATGGCCCTCTCACACCACAGCGCTGTGCTCGCAAAGTAAACCCACCCGAAGACAACTTAGGCTCCCACACTACCTGTCGATGTCGTGCAGGGCTTAGCTAACACTGCACACATCGGAGACAACGACACAGTAACCTTACCCCTAGTCTAGCTTTAAATAACCGAGCAGAATCACTCAACACCTTGCCAGGGAGACATATACCGGTCTACAACCTTCCCGAGAGAGGACACACACGGAAAAGTCCGTCTCTCCAAACCTCATTAAAGCCTAATACATGGAAATATCTAAGAGCTTCGCGTACAATACGACTGGCCGACGGTGAACGTCTATGCTGAAACCAGAAGGGATGTTGAGTTTAATAAAGATTAGAGAATGAGAAAGGAGAAGTCGAGAGAGAGAAATAGTATGCAAAGTGGCGAGTATGGGGGACAGAATTGCAAAGGATGTAGACGATACGCGTGTCAGGCAAGCTCTGAGCTGGTAAAAAACATGAGGCCGTGACGGGAAGGGACTAGTTGACCACCCGGCCGCCAACGCCGTCAGCGCCCAAGCGAGCCGCGTGATAGCTCACCCCCGCTGCCAGGTGTACTCCCTCACCCTCTCTCGCTCGCCTCCCACACAAGCAACATTTATATTATAGCGAATATAAAGTACAAGGCGCGGTCACAGACCAAAACAAAGACCATTTCTAGACTGTCTGTGGCAACACGACACTAATAACATAAAGCAGATCATTCTAGGACAACTGTAGCCCATCCCCCCATCCTGGTGAGCGCTAGCGAGCTGCAATGCCCCACGCAACCATTCTGCTAGCGCCGGGAGGCATCACAACGCGGGTATTATAGTTTACGTATTCTAAAATCAGGGGGCAAGGTTGCTACATAATTAAATACCTGACTGACCTAATCACGATCTGATTGGTTTGAATGGAGAAAAGTTGTCTTTAGATCGCCGTCGTACCTACACAATGAAAGTAACATATATAGTCTGCATGCATGGTTGGTACCTTCATTAAATACATATTTAGTCGGTACATCAAGAATGTTCATTGTTAAAGTAATGTGGTTTGTATATTAGAAGGCTGTGATTGAGGAGACGTATACATATGTGGTTATGTGAAAGGAACAAAACGAAGTTCGTGTGTTGTGTGGGTGTCTTGGATGTGGGAACCTACTACTTGTGGTCGACGTGCCTTTGGACCTTTTGTTTTCCGGCCGTGTTGGGGTCGATCCTTTGGTCCCGTCGTTTGAACCTAACATATTCGAAAGGTTGTGAGTATAACACCGTTGGTCGAAGTGTCTTTGGGATCTCTTGTTTTCCGGCCGTGTCGGCTTCCTTTGATCCTGTGGGTGCGTATTTTTCTTTCCGGCTGTTTGGTCCTTTCGTCCCTGCCGGCTTTCGTTTTGGTTCTTGCGGAATTGTTACTGGGTTGTGGGTCGGGAGGTTGGTGGGGGACATTCCTTTTGGTGGTATTTTATACCTTAAGGGGTAACTCCTAGGCAGGGACTTTCACTTATGGGTGTACATGTTAAAGTAAATAAGATAGGAGTATGCTGACGTGAGCCAGACGAGGTGAGAAAGAAGTTCATTAGACTTGCGCTCTAGGCAAATGTCAAGAAGGTAGCCTAGCTATGCTTAGACGGGAAGCCCGTCAAACAGGTCTGTGGCCTAGGCTAAAGGTTTTCCGATTGGTGTTAGGCTATGGGATTGATACTCTTTTCGGTAAGGCTAGTAGGGAAATTAGTGTATTATTTATACCTGAACTTTGTTGTTCTGCTTTACTATGTCTACACCTAGTCCAGCCAAACCGAAATACCAGACTTAAGGCCAACTTTTCAAAATATGTGGTATTATTTTTTGCTCACACCACCCCTCAGATTTTTTTATAATTGTTCTGTTTCACACTCTTGTTCATGTGATTCATGTGATATGTTCACATATTTGTTGAGGATACAAAGGAAATCAAGCAACAACAGATCTAGTGACCCTTCTAGGCTGCTTGTCCTCCAAAACACTGAGGATCAAGTGTCCAAACAGTGGTTTAGAGTTGGTAAGGGAACATTGGAAAGGGAACTACTGCCCTGCCACTAATGTGGCAGGACTAGGAAGTTAGTAGGGCACATATGGGTTAGTAACTGAGGGGAGGATAAAATAAAGTTATTCATTTACAAACGCAGTCAGTCGCGGGTTTGATGTAAGATATTTGTCTAGGCGGAATTTAAATGAATCAACGGTGCTGCAGTCTATAACGTGTCGGGGAAGCCCATTCCACAAGTTGACAACTCGATTGAAGAAGAAATTCTTAGATTCGGCATGACTGGGAGGTTCTTCGGCAGTACCTCTTTGATTTCCCATGGAGTGATTTTTGCTTCCGTGGCCGGGGACCTTCAGAGAGTGACGAGCGCATTACTGAGGTAATCCTTTCAGGAATGGAAGCATGCATCCCATTTTCTTTCTGTCAGGCCATCTCACAAAAATCTTGGTTTACTCACGCTTGTTCTATTGCTGTCCGCAATAAGGAGGAAGCATTTAAACTGTAGGCTACCATCAGCTTCAAACTCCAGAATCCTGTACCTTATAATGCTCTGCCCAGACTCAAGCCAAATCTATCCTATGATGCGCCAAACACTCTTTCATCAAAAACAAATGCTCTAAACTTTCCAACTCTAGCTCTTCACAAGCTTTTTGACATCTAGCCAAAAACTTCTCCAACAATTTCACTTCCTCGTCTTTCCCTCCTCATTTCCACTCTGACGTTACCACCGTCACCTCTTCCTTTGACAAAGCTGAGTTTTCGCTCAAACTTTTGCTAAAAATCCACTTTGGATGATTCCAGCGCTACTCCTCCGTCTCCACCCCCTTCTCTCTTACTTATGCCTAAGATCATAATCTCTTCCAAGGATGTACTTTCTGCCCTCACTGGGCTTAATACTAAGGTGTACGGACCGGATGATGTTCCTCCTGTTGTACTCAAAAACTGTTCTTCCATGCTGACTCCCTGCCTAGGCAAACTCTTTCGCCTCTGTCTTTCCTCTAACGTCTTTCCTTCTTGCTGGAAGTTTGCTCTTATTCAACCTGTCTCAAAGAAGGGTGACCACTTCCAACCCTCCAACTATCGTCCGATTGCGCTCATTTCTTGAATCACTAAAGTTTTTGAAAGTATTCTGAATTCAAAATTTCTTAAGCATTCGTCTTCCCAAAATCTACTTTCAAATCGCCAGTATGGTTTCCTTAAGGGCCGCTCTACTGGTGATCTTCTTGCTTATCTTACTAATACTTGGTCATCCTCCTTTTGGGACTTTGGAGAGATTTGTTGTAGTGTGCTAGACATTTCAAAAGCCTTCGATAGAGTCTGACACTAAACTCAAATTTCCAAACTACCCTCCTTCATTTTCTATCCCTCTATCTATGCCTTTGTCTCTAATTTCCTTTCAGATCGCTCCATAGCTGCAGTGTGGACGGCCATCGCGCACTTCCTCAACCTATCAACTCCAGTGTTCTTCAGGGTTCTGTCCTGTCTCCAATTATTTTTCTAATATTCATTTATGATCTCCTCAACTGTACCTGCAGTCCAATCCACTCATATGCTGACGATTCTACCTTTCTCTATTCAACTAGTTTTTCACATCAACCTAGCATGACCTAGCATGCAATCCCTCCAAAACAAACGTGACTAGGCTATAGAATGTCTATCTTCTGAGATCAATTATTTCTGATTGGGGCAGCGAAAATCTTGTTACTTTCAATGCTTCCAAGGCCCAATTCCTACCTCTATCTCTCCATCACAATCTTCCACAAGACTACCAATTATTCTTCAACAATAACAAATCAACCCTTCATCTTCTCTCAATATTCTAGGTGTATCTTATTCATCTGACCTTTCTTGGAAAGATCATATTACCACTTTTGCTAAAACAGCTTCCCAAAAGTTAGGTGTGCTCATCAGTCTCTGTGGGTTCTTTACCCCCGCACAGCTTCTTGCTCTGTATCGGGGCGCAGTGCACCCCTGTATTGAGTATTGTTCGTATGTGTGGGGAGGCTCCACCCATACGGCACTTCTCGAACAAGTAGAATCCAAAGTATTTCGCCTCATAAACTCACCTCCTCTTACTAGTTTACTACAATCTCTTTCTAGACGCCGCAATGTTGCATCTCTTTCACTTCTATCGCTACTACAACAATCAGTGTTCAGAGTTCTCTCAGTGCATAGACCAACCCTTGCAGTGAGTGCGAGGCACCCGCATTGCAACACAGTCTCACTCCTATTCTGTCCAGCTCTCCAACCCAAGAATTGGCAAATGTTCTCAGTCTTTCTTCTACTCAACAAGGGAACTCTGGAACTCTCTCCCTTAATCAATCTTTCCTTCATCCTATAACTTAAGCTGCTTCAAACTTTGTGTGTCCAGGCATTTTGACTGCAACGTCCCTTGAATTTAGCGCTATCACTCTTTCGACTTTGGGGGAGACACTTGTTATAGGCAACCTACCTTTTGTCTACTTCATACACATAGAAAACAAAAATAATAACAAGGAGCCTACCACCGCAGTTCGCACGCTCTCTGTGGTCGCTTATCATTTGACCGTTTGTTTGGTTTGTTTATTATTGTCATTATCATATATAATTCCATGAGGGGGCAAAAAAGCACTGACCGTGGGATCATTTCAGATAAAAAGCACTGACCGGGGGATCATTTCAGATAAAAAGCACTGACCGTGGGATCATTTCAGATAAAAAGCACTGACCGGGGGATCATTTCAGATAAAAAGCACTGACCGTGGGATCATTTCAGATAAAAAGCACTGACCGTGGGATCATTTCAGATAAAAAGCACTGACCGTGGGATCATTTCAGATAAAAAGCACTGACCGTGGGATCATTTCAGATAAAAAGCACTGACCGTGGGATCATTTCAGATAAAAAGCACTGACCGTGGGATCATTTCAGATAAAAAGCACTGACCGTGGGATCATTTCAGATAAAAAGCACTGACCGTGGGATCATTTCAGATAAAAAGCACTGACCGTGGGATCATTTCAGATAAAAAGCACTGACCGTGGGATCATTTCAGATAAAAAGCACTGACCGTGGGATCATTTCAGATAAAAAGCACTGACCGTGGGATCATTTCAGATAAAAAGCGGTCAAATTTGACGCGTAGAGCGTGCGAATATCGCCGTGGTAATCTTCTTTGATATTATCGAGGATATAACCTAACCTAAAGGGGTGTATGTGTGTGTGTGTGGGGGGGGGGGGGGTGGGGGGGGGCGGTCGGGTAAACATTTCTGTGACAAATTTGGTTTAAACTCAAGCACGCTTCCACAACAATTTTCACACACGCTCCAACACAACCTTACGTGTCCAATTTGACCGTTATTTGTGTGTGTGTGTTTTTTGTTTTTTTTAAATAGCGGTTTGTTTGCTCCCTGCCGACAATATATATGATGATGACAATTAGTCCTGGGGGAGGGGGGAAGGGAGTTCGACCCATATCATGTTAAACTAAAGGAACAAAGGTCAAGACCAAGAGCATGTGAATATCGCCGTGGAAGTCTATTTGAATGATACCCAAATGAGTGTTAATTTGTTTGTAATCACATAAAGACAGTAGGAAACGCTAATTATATGTCGAAAACTGGAGGAGGTTTGAATAATAATGAATACCCTACATAACAATAGGCCTCGGACCAAAAATATAGGTTAACAAAAGTCATATCCTTTAGTTAATAATAAGATATCATGTAAACCTTAACCTAACTTAACCTAGCCTAACTTACTATTTTTTACTAGGTTAGGTTGTTTAGTTAGGTTAAAGTTAAGCTATTTAGATTATTATACTGTCATGAAATAAAGCGATATTGCAGGTACGCCCGATATAGACCGATAAACAATAAATATGATCAGAGACGGAATATGAAATCCCTGTCTGGCTTCTAACCTTGCTGATACACATCACAAGACCTTACAGACCATTAAAAACAAAGCCCTAACATTCACCACAGGGCCGTGGCACAAGCTGCACAGCTACTACACCTACAGATCACCTATATCAAGAAACCAAAGTCCTCATATTCAAAGACCACCTGGACATGAGAGGCACTCAATTCCTGGCTGCAGCCTCCAAAAACCACCACCATCCACTACACTACATGGCAGAACATCCACAGACACCAAGGAACATCTAAACAATACTCAGCACACAATATCACACACGAATACTGTCATCTCTTCCTCCCTCCCCACCCCAAACCAGCTTCCAGAAACACATCCATACTCATATAACTTGCCGTTCCATCCAGTCACTCAAAGACAACCCGCAGCTGCATGCACGACCTCCCGAAATCCATCCTTCTGAGTCCTCCCTTCCTCACGAGGACAGAGTCCACCTGGCCAGACTGAAATGTGGGCACCATCCAGGTCTTCTGAGCTATCAGAAGAGATTGGATGACTCCATTGGTGACGCCTGTCCAGAATGTACTATTAAACACATCACAATTAAATACTATTAAACACATCATAGAAGACTGCATTCCACACAAGCACTTACGCCAACAACATAATCTACACTCCTTGAGAGCCCTGTAGGAAAGCCCGATATCGGCCATGGCCTTCCTTAGGGACTTGGGGCTGTTCGGCCAGGTAGCCTAGGGAACGACAACAACAATAACTACATCCTTACCATATGCTGTAATAACCTACTATGATAGGCTAATTAAAGTGGATGACAATTTGAAAAGACAAATGGAAAATGCGAAAGGCTAAGTTTGGAAGTGTAGCCTATTGGGTAAGGATATAGTATCGGTCATACCCGCATCACTGCTATGCTTAAATTACTGTATAATCATATAAATAACCTTAACCATTGCATATGCAAAACTGAATGTATTTAATTCTGTTTGCAGGTGGAGAGGTAGGTGATCTACCATCTTTGAATCCAGTGGAGAAATGTATGGTGCTACTCATAGACGATGCAGCTATCAAGGGATTGCCTGGCTTACCAGACTCAAAGGACCCTCCTCAGGATTCTAATGGCAAGCACAGTAAATATGATGGCTAATTTGTCTTGAGCTTAACAAATTGACAAGTTGGGTTTTGGTATCGTTCAAGGAGCCTTTCGCCCCTGTTCCCACGCTCTCGGTCACGACTGTTACATTTGCTTGGGGGCACGAGGCCTCCCCTTACCCTAAAAATGGTCAGATGAGAAGGGAAAGTAACGTTCGTGACCGAGAGAGTGTGAACCGTGGCGAAAGGCTCCTTGAATGATACAAAAATCAACACATGAAATGTAATTTTAGGCACCATATATATATTTCCAGCAGGGAGCAAAACACCTTTAGCCATGGGATAGTTTCAGAAAAACAAAAACAAAAAAAGTCAAATTTGACACGTAACGGTCGTGGCTGCGAGCGCGCGAATATCTCGCTGCAAAAATCTCTTTTATTATGATCTTGATTTTCAACATTTATGGTGTTTCAGGTAATAATAGTTCCTATATCATTTGTGAGGTTAATTTCTTAATTAGGAAAATATGCTTCATATTCCCTTATGATTTTGTGTTGCAACACTGCATAAGAAATGTCTCCTTTAAGGGGAGGTTTTTAGTGTTGTCCCTAGATATCCTTCAAGCTTAAGATTACACCTCCTTGAGTCCCTTTCAAGATAAATTTGTACATTTTTCGGTAGAAAAATGTCCCGGCTGAAAGCCGGTTCCTCTTAAATTACAGGCTCGCTATCGCTCGCCAGGATAAAATCGACACCAAATGGCACGAAAGGTCTTAAAATTGACAGAAATGGGTTGAAAGTTCTTAAAATCGTCAAAATAATGGGGCAAACGTCTTAAAATTAGAAAAACAATGGGGCTAAACATGAGGGAGAAAGGAGTCAAGAAAAAAATCCCTCAAGTGGAGATCTCCCCTTAATAATTGTTTTATTACTGTATGTCTTGAATTTATGTTCCGACCAGAAAATCCTATGAAACCTATGCCAATCATAAGAGCCACTGGATTATTTATGTTTCATTCATTTATAATATTTTGTGTCATGTGGTTGCTGATATGGTATTGAAATAAGGAAGAAAATAAGCACCATATATGCCGCCACCACCACCAAGCACTTTTCCCGCGCATCCCACCACACCCCCGAGAAAGAAAGCTGTAACCACCATCCCACCAAGATGTGCACGAGTCGCTGCAATAGCCGTTGCACTCCCTCCAACACCCGGCAAGAATATCCCAGTCACGATCAACAACCCTGATGCCCAAAAGAGAAGGAAATCTGCAAAGGAAAGGAAACAAACAAAATGGCTCCATAGACACCATACCTCCACGCGCCTTCTTCCTCCAAGCCGCATCACAACCATGACCATGAGGCCAGGAGGGACTACCTCAAACACCCCAGGAGTCCCCCCCGCACATGTGCCCTTATTAGCCGGAGAAGTAACACCAGGAGGAACGCCGAGAAAGGTATGACTATCACAGGCAAAGTGAAGATTGTTACAGTTGGACAGCTCTTAGATACCTCTCACTGGAAGGTAGATAATAGCTGGAAGATTTGGGTTTTTAATATTGAAGTAGGTCCCTGACAACACTGGTTGTCAAGCCTTACTCTCAATCTTATTTAACATCTTGGCTCATCAAAGGAATTTGTTATTAGATCTCACTGGAGGCTGCCTAATATCCGTTCCTCTGCCTTGATACCGGCGTTACTGTCAATAAAGAATGCTGATTTGTCAAACGCTTTATTGGTAGTAAACCACCCCTGTCTTACTAGAAGTTCACGCACTGGTTGGACTCTGGCAAGGCAGCGATCTGCGAGATAACGTAGCAACTCTGCATTTTTTTTTTTTTTAAAGAGACAATGAACGGAGGAAGGAAAAACACAGATAAAACAAAGAGGTCCATGTGCCTAAAGGCATCCTCCATTCATAAAATGTTTGTAACAACTGGATTTAAACTTTTGTAGATTGTAAGTTTGTGGAAAGCAACTCGAGGTAAGTGAATTCCAAAGAGTAGTAGTTCTAGGGATAAATTAATTTTGATAAGCAGAATTTCTGCATTGTGGAGGAGAAAGTGTAAATTCATGGGTGCTCTCAGCTGCTCTAGTTCTACGGGGAAAGATGTGGAGAGGCGGCACAATTGAAGCAAGTTCCTTGGAACAATTGCTGTGAAAATATCTGTAGAATAATGCAAGGGATGCAACGTTTCTTCGTATGGATAATGTAGGAAGGTCCTGTGTGATTGCAGGGTTATTGATTAATCTAATAGCTTTATTTTGAATTTTGTCCAACTGCCTCAATGCAACCACTCCACAGAGGTGAACAGTAATCCATCTGAGAACGCACATGACTTTTATATATTACGGCCAACTGCTCGTCAGTGAAGAATTCTCAAACTCTGTACAGGAGTCCCAGTTTTTTAGAGGCATTCTTAGCAATGCCTCTAACATAATGTGTCCAGCTCAAGTTAGTAGTTAATGTTACACCGAGAATGTCAATACTAGGGGAAGTGGGAATATTTACATCATTAACAAATATATGGGAGTCAGTGAGATTCTGTCGGTTAGAAAATTGAATGTACTTGGTTTTCTGTGCATTAAAGGCATAACGGCACTCTGCAATAGAGTCCATCCGGTACGTAATCCCAGGCACTGGTTCTTGGGTATGATATCGGGAAAGGCCCAAAATTACCTCATCAACTCAGTCACTGAAAGACTCTTATAACGGTCAGAACAGCTAAGAGATGTTGCATTATGAACAACCCTCTTACATTAGTTCTATGACATGTTACAAATGCACTGGCATATTGTACATGACATTCAAGGCCCAACACCCAATAGTACTGGAAGGTCTGCATCAAAACTCTTATAACGTTCAGTGTAGTTAGTAAGTTATCTCCTACATTAGCTTGATAATACTCTACAGATGCACTGGCATATTGTATGTATTATTTAAGACCCAACACCCAATAGTTCGAGTCTTCATCCACTGTCACCCAGCCACGTCTGGACCACCACCACGGCTCAGATTCTCACCAGAAGACTACAGAGTGCTAATTAATATAATATACAGTGAAACCCCTTTAAAATGAATTCAACTTCTCCAGTCAAGTAGAACCTACCTAATTTATCCAATCAACCCCAGCAAAAACCTGGTATAACAGGTGTCATGTAGTCAAATGAGTTGTCCAGTAATATAAGCAATTCATTAGTGAAATGCATGCATTGTCAGTTTTCTGTGAATGTCAAGGACAAATTTACTTTTTGGATATTGGTAGTAAATTGAAGTATCTAAGTCATTACTGGTACATATCCTTTCAGTTAATGGCTCTGAGAGAGAGTCACCAACCACAGGCAATTGCAGGCTTCCCCTCTTCTTGTTTTCAATTAATGTATTAACAATGACATGGGATTTAGTGCTTCCATCCGAGCTCAATATGAGGAATCTGACGACTGAAGCAGCCCAGAACGGAATGCCGTCATTTAGAAATTAGGGCAGCAATCATATTATTTCTGGGTAGAGTAGTCCTGAAAATTGTATGTACAGTACCGGTATTTTCATGTTTTTGCGTATGACTGTATGGGTGTGTTGCAAATGGAATGCCTGTTTTCTATAAGTGTTTAATCACATGCTTTAACTTAGCATTAAATGTTAACAATACTCTTCAAAAGAGCCAGTCCACAATGAGATTAAGAATGCTTATTGGCAATTGCTGAGCAGTTTGTTTTCTATGCGTATGAAAGAGACAAAAAACAAAGATGCCTGTAACAATTGTCTACCCCTAAGCTGTAAGAGTGAGAGAGCCAAATTATTATTTTTTTTTTTTGGGGGGTATTGGAAAAAAAGAGTGATGTGCTTTAATAGTGTAATTAAATGGATAGGAGGATGAGGTGTTAGTGAGAGCTAGCTGGATTACCCTCTGTGTAGGTGAGACACAAACAGAAACAGTGAGGGAAGCCAGACAAATGAAACAGGAGTTACAACAACTCCTTATCACGCCTATGAGGCCTCCCTTGGGTATTACCCTGCTCTATTGGTGTTCGAGAAATTTTGGACGCTATAAAGAATGTGATGCTTTAACGTTAATTGCTGATGTACGTTAACTTTTTATCATCATTTAAGATAAATTTATGTTTTTCTTCTTATAATGTGCAAAATAGTACAAGCAAATATTACTATTAGCACCTTCTTGTGATATAGTTTTAACCCCTCCAATACCAGCGACGGCGAATCGCCGTCAGTAGATAATTAACTCCCCAGTCCCAGCGACGGCGAATCGCCGTCAGTAATGTACTTTCCTTGTAATTGCCTGTACAAGGCTGTACCAGGTACCACGACTGTTTGAGCACTGCTCTCGTTATGGCAACACTTCTCAGCTTATATAAGACCCACTGAAAGGTGAGAGACCCAGTCTTGCCTCATCTCTTGAGGTGGAAAGGTGGTCTCTCCTGCCATTTTGGCCACATTGCTTGGGACTTGGGAGGACTTTATTACTGTATCCTACGGTAGAGTATGGGTTAAGTGACTGTCGGTGATAATTTTGTTTCGCTTTTATAGCTTCTAAATTTCTCACTCTCACTGATGTCAATGCAGTATTATAAACATCGTTCTTAGTACCAATAAACCCCATATGAAATTAATGAAAGCATGTGATCCTCCCAGTATTCGAACCTAGAGTACACCATACATAAATTAAACGCTCTAACCATTACACCATCAAAACATCAATATGTATTGTCAACTAGAAACCTACTGGTACCTTTATTAATGTTTATCATTGGCATAATAGTACATTACAATCTTTAGTTAACTTGGTGTGAGACATTGCAATATTTGTGTTATGAGTATCTTTCCTTTCATATGAGTATTGATATATATTTAATCATGAAGGCATACCCTTTTCACAGGGACTTTGCAAAGCATTATACTTTATTAAAGCTCAAGATATGTGAACTTCTTGTCTGTACTGTACCTACTTAAGGCTCAAAATTACTTAACAATATTACACTGCTCTCATTTTTATTTTCTAATTGATATGTGTATATACATATAATTATATTGCGCGTGGAAGGTGAGCCGAGCACGGTCTTTGATTTATAAGTGGGTTAGAAGCATGGGTTTATCATGCCTTCATGGTTGTTGAATTTGTTCTTGGATGGTGTAAATATAGAGGTTCATGGGACAGAAGCGAATACTAATGGGTTGTAGGCCCATTGAAGAAGTTGACAAGGAGTATATGTTACTGAATTAAGTACCTGTTTGTGCTTTATTCAATGAGAAATAAAATATACACGAACAAAATTGTTGTATATATTCAATATAATAAAAATAAACAAAATAAACAGCCAATCAATGCAAGGGAAAACACTAACAAATACAAATCTCATGTCCAAGTATAATATACATAACTTCTCCTGTGAAGCTATTATATCATGAAACCTGATACACCTTTTTGGAATAAGAAATACATTCAATATATTTGTAGTTTTAGGTTTACCAATACATAATTGTATTATTGTATGGAATCGTCTACTGCAATATATACCGTACACATTATGGATATTGTTACAAATTATCTTCAGAACTCATACAAAGTCTAAATAGGCCTCGGACACAACAACGCGAATCAGACTACTTCAGAAGACAGGTAGGGTTAATATCCCAATTCAGGTAAATCTACACTGCTATCACATGGAAGGAAATCATATTGATACAATGTCAATGGATTCATATCATATTATAATTCACTTCTGTCACTGTACAATAGCCTACTGTGAAGTAAATTATATAGGCACTCCTCAAGACGAAATGAGTTAGGCTAAGCAGACTTCTCAAAAATATCAGAAGTGAAATTGATTAACTATCAAAGAAACACGTTGATAAATTACTCCTATAAAGTATCAAGACTCCTCATTTAAGCAGGTAATAATAAATACAGTTAATTTGATTGAGAATTAAAGAAACATTTTGACTCAAATGACTCGTCAAATATCGGGTGCTTAATTAAGCCAATAAAATATAAATGTCTCACTGGGATGTAGTAAAAAACAATATGGGAAATATAAATGTCCCACTGGGATATAGTCAAAAACAATATGGGATATCTGTATGACAATGTCAGCCCAGGTGGTTCTAAATGTGCAAATAATAGGCTACCAAAAATCATTAATCATGCATTCTTTAAGTAAGCTATTTCACTGGAATGTTAAATCTGTAGGGGTGGCATTTATCACACAAATGCCCGTATGAACATCCTAACTAATGCGCACATATAAAATATATAACCCAGTTCATCAGAGATACAATATATAATTATATCTATGATCAAAAAGTCAATCAACACACATAAATATAAATCAATACAAGAGATCACTGCAAAAATGTATCTATTGAGAATAGCAAGGCTCTGTATCAACACACAAATACTCACACACACAATCGTGTCTGTAGTTCAAGATGCCAGGAGCAGCCCTCCTCTGCCATCAGCTGTCACCACTCGTCCCTGTCTGAGCGACCGCGTACACACGCACACACACGCCTGCAACACCTAGCCCTCGTGTCCCCCTTGTGGGTGCCGGCGAGGGTATATATACGGGCGGCGGGGCCTTATGCTCACTGAGGGGCACTCCTCACATTCAAAATGTCCAAGATGACAAAACAGTTATTGGTCCCATATATACATTAGAGGGTGAATATCCCAATCACAAGACCCTCACTCGATAGATAGACATTTCTTACATAATCTATTTCACACGGCATTCTCGGCATTCTCGGATAAGGTATTCATATAAGCTCATAAAATATCACTTCTCAAGTCTTGCAAACCCTCGACTTGATTATTGAATTCTAAAATCATATAATCTCATTTGCCCATCATAGAGTTTCTTAAATACATCATGACACTTGTAAAATTACACTGATTGTAATCCTGGACACATTAATAGTCAATGGGCTGATATAAAAAAGATGATGCAATATTATGCAAGAAATCGTCACACCTAGAACCGTTAGTTGGGTCCTCCATAGGGAGACATTCCACACTCCTTGTCTTTTACAGTAGTAGTGTCCCTATATAAATAATTACCTGTTTTTCAACATTTAAAAGCACATAAATGATATACTGCTCACACAAGTGATGTCCTGCCGTCCTGGCGCTGGCCAAGGGCCGGTATACCTTACAATATATTTTCCAATGTGTACGTGTTTTCCTAAATTATATAAATGACTAGCATCACCAAGCCACTCGATATCCACTATGATATTCTTAATTTATAAATTATGTTTTAATACCTTAATTGTGTTCACTAGTTCAACAGTAATGTAGATTAGCTTGGCCTAACTTTGATTTCCAAGGCAATATATATTAAGTATTACATACAAGAACTTGAATAAATCGAATTGTGTAAGAGAATTTGGATAGAAGTTACGTAAAATATTTTGTGTATAATCTCGTCCTTTTGAGCATGGCCTGGAACAATTCTGATGTCATCACGTTCAGTCTCCGTATCTCAATAATTTCCTCTTCATCTATGTCCTGTAAGTGTGTCAAATCTTGTTTCTGAAATCCACTTGGAAATCGGTCTATTTCTATGTCTTTTCAAACTATTGTTGGCCGTCTGGGCGCTCTCGCGACAGGTAGCAGGGGGGGGGGGGGGGTTCTGTATGTCTTTATATATTATGTATAAATCCAGTATATCTACATACACTATACAAATGCAAAACAAAATTAGAATTGAAATATGCATTGCGTTCAATACGTATTATATATTTGAAGTCGAATTCATCTAATGTAAACGCTTCTCCAACTTAACACCAGTAGTTCTCAAAATTTAATTAAGTGAGATTGAACGCAATAGGATCTGTAAGTTTTCATCTTGCAGCAATTATATATATATATATATATATATATATATATATATATACTGTATATTTATATAATTATATATATATACAGTATATATCTATATATTATATATACTGTTTATATATATATATACCGGTATATATATATATATATATATATATATATATATATATATATATATACATATATATATATATATATATATACAGCAGGAATAGAAGAACAAAGTACGCTACGAGCAGTTCCATTCTTTATTATCAAACGTTTCGACATCACACTGGTGTCATCTTCAGTGGTCTACAAATCAAAAGATAATATTACAAATATGAAAGCTTAAAAGCTTATTGAAAATAATTAGAACATAACAAAAACAAAAACAAAATATATATATGGGGCAGAATGATAGGGTTAATACAAAGGAGGGGTAATTTAAACAAAGTTAAGCGATGGGCTCCCCCTTATCCCCTACCTTAGCTGACGTATGTTTATGCTATTGGGAACAAATTTGGCTTGATCAATGCCCATCTAATTGTAAACCCTTATTGTACCGGAGGTACGTTGATGATACGCTAGTAATATTCAAGGATCCCAGTCACGCCCAACTCTTTTTTGATTATATAAATGCAAAACATAAGAATATAAAGTTCACAATGGAAACCGAATCCGAAAATAAACTTGCTTTTTTAGATATACTAATCACGAAAATCAATGGTAAACTTTGCTTCTCAATTTTCCGTAAAGGTACGTTTTCGGGACTAGGGACGAGTTTTTTTTTTTAGCTATTGTCAAAATAAATTCAAGATTAATGCGATAAAGACACTGCTTCACAGAGCCTACTCACTCACATCCAGTTACCAATTATTTTATAAGGAAATTATGTTTCTAAAAGACTTTTTTGTTAAGAATGGTTATAGCACCAACATCTTTTATAAAATTGTAAATAATTATTTGTGTAGAATTTACCAACCAAAACATAGTATTCCGACAGTTAGAAAGGAAGAGATATTTTTAGTCATTCCTTACCTAGGCGAAGTCTTGAGTAAAATAGAAAATAATTTAAGAAGATATTTGCTCAAATTTTACCCACAAATTACTTTCAGCTTCATTCATAAGAATACATTTAAAATTGGTTCATTTTTTAAGTTTAAAGATCGACTACCCACTGACCTTCGTTCGTCAATTATTTACAAGTTCGCTTGCCCTAGCTGCCAGGCAGGGTATATTGGAAGCTCATACCGAGCTTTCAAAACACGAATTGACGAGCACATAGGTCAGTCTAGTAGAACAGGTCTGCCTTTCAAGTCGCCTTCTTACTCAGCTGTACGGGAACACGCTATATCTTGTGGTTTTGGTGTGAAACAGGATCATTTTAATATTTTTGGATTCCTGTCAACGTGTTGATATTAGAGTTTTAGAATCCCTCTATATTTCAAAATTAAAACCCTCCCTTAACTCTACTGTATCATCGCACCCGCTTAACTTTGTTTAAATTACCCCTCCTTTGTATTAACCCTATCATTCTGCCCCATATATATATTTTGTTTTTGTTTTTGTTATGTTCTAATTATTTTCAATAAGCTTTTAAGCTTTCATATTTGTAATATTATCTTTTGATTTGTAGACCACTGAAGATGACACCAGTGTGATGTCGAAACGTTTGATAATAAAGAATGGAACTGCTCGTAGCGTACTTTGTTCTTCTATTCCTGCTGAAGATACGGTTCCCAAGGAACACTCCTCTCTCCGATATATATATATATATATATATCATTGGAAAAAGCGAAAGAAAAAACGCTATAAGGTTCTATTTTTATGTTTTTAATTACCCCTGTATAGCATGTCGTCAAAGTCGGAAAAATGTATAAAAATACCCAATTTCCTAGCCGCCAAATTCTGAAATTAGACCAACATTAAAAACATAGGCTTATTGGCAGCTATAAAACCATCCGCTCTGTATTGTTAAAGCACATTACGAAAAAATATATAGGCAAATTTGTAGGAATAGATAGATTATGTATTGCTTATTTTTCGCTCTAATTTTACACTAATTTTGTCCTAATGCAAAAAACTAATTATAATACTTTTTTTGAAAATTGATATGTGACAACATCATATAGTAATCTAATTGTGTGCTAAATTTAATTTAATTTCAACACCAATTATTAACACCCTCTAAGTAAGGGGTGGATGATCTCCTTAACCGGTAAGGATGTAGTTTTTGAGCGTTCCCACATTCTTTCTTTGTTTACATCAATATAATGATCTAAGTAACCTTAGCCTAAGCTAAATTGGTATTCTCTAATAGGTTAGGTTAGGCTAGGTTAAGGTTACTTGATTATTACACCGCAAACAAAGCGCTGATGCGGTAAGCCCTATAACTACATCCTTGCCAATTACCCTAACTGCCTATTAATTACATGCAGTGGCTGTGTGGCAGTACCTAATTTGTTGTCTTCACCCTAAGTTTGGATTAGTAAATGATGGCTCAGGTATGGTAAATGAAAGGCCTAGTACAAGATTTCATACCACCATTCACCTCTAACTCATTTACTGAAGTCCTTCTGTTACGACCGGGGCCACGAATAAAACAAGGGCACTTAATGATTGGACTAGTAATAGGGCACTATGCAACAACGGTACGCTAGATACAAACCCTCGAACTTATATGCCGGCGAACAAAAACACCTATACCCTCCAGAGTTAAACTGCGATAACAGGGTATCCTTAACTGGGCATAAATGTACTCTACTTCAGGCTAACCCACACTGGTATAGCCTTTTAAAAAACAATATGCAAGTTACGTTAAAGTGCATAAAAAGCGAAGCTATGGAAAGATCAATTAAATCACTGCAAGATTTAATACAATAAAAGGATGCTTCAATATAGTTACTCTAAACAACAATAAACTCTTCACTCCTATCTGAAAGAAAGTGAAGTATAGTCCTACAGCATAGACCTGGAAACTTCTGAAGAAAGTCTGATGCTCATAAGATGCTCGTATCTTAAATTATATAAAGCCAGGAGGCAGGACACCACACGTGTAGACTGAATACACTAAAAGATAGGACATATAATGTTAACTGACACGAGAATACTATAAATGCGCAACGGTAGTAATGCTCGACACTAAAAGAAGTACTTCCTCATCAACGAAACAGTCTGCTATGGTTGTGCAACTCAACAACAACCTAGACTAATAAATGCTGTGAATAATAATGCATACATAACAAAATAAGCTTATGTCCTAACTAGTGTCTGCCTGGCGAATAAAGTCGAGCTGGGATATCAAGATTAGGAAACTGTGGCTGAGCAAGACAGGCTCATAGCCTAGCGTTGTCCTTAAGGCGGTATGATTAAAGTTACGTTAATGACGGGGATGCTCTCTTGGTAGATCCAGATCTCAAGTATCTGGTTCTACCCTGGCGAACCCTCTAAAGTCAAGCAAAGAGGCAGCACTGTGTTATAAGGTAGTAGGCAAATGCCCTCTTACAACACGATGCTGCACTCGCAAAAGACACAACCAAAAAGACAATCTAGGCTACCACAGAAACCGTCGAAGTCGTGTAGGTATAAGCAAACCGTACACACATCGGTGACAACGACAACAGAAACCTCATCCCAGTCTAGCATTAAATAACCCAGCAGAGCACTAATGATAATGAGGGAGACACGCACAAAGAGTCATCAAACCTCCATAAACTAAGGACACTGAGGGAGACACACACAGAGTCATCAAACCTCCATAGACTAAGAACCCTTATAGCCTATTCTAATACATGGAAATATATATGAGAGCGACACACACAATACGATGGGCCGATATGAAATCGTGTACAGAACCCAAAGGGAGTGCTGTGACGTTAAAAGATTAGAGGAATGAAAGAAAGGAAGTTGAGTGAGAGAGACAGTATCAGAATGGTGGAGATATGGGGGACAGTTGTAAAAAGGATGTTAGTCGTGTGCGTCCCTAGCCTGCTCTGAGGAGGGTAACTCCTCGGGACGCTCAGGATCCCACAAAGGCATGATGGTCGGCCAATCACAGGCCAATACGTCACAAGGCAGCAGGCCCCTAGGATGCGCCAAGAACCACCAGCCAATCAAAGACGAGAGAAAACCCGCACGGGCGGGAAACTCCTCCGAGCGAGGAGGAGGGAGGAGGGAGGCAACACTCACTACCCCCTCGCTGCCCGCTCTCTCTCTCTCTCAACTTCACACTACAATGCATCTTATATTCTACTCATGATATAAAATACTTCCCGTTGTCACAGACGAAAATAAAGACCACCACTGGACTGTCTGTAACAATGCAAGTACTATGAAAGAAAGAACAACATTCTCTGATAACTGTAGCCCATTTCACTGCCCTGGCGGGTGCTAGTGGCTAACGAGAGGCGTTTCTGCCAACGCTGGTAGGCGTCACACTTCACACTTTCTGGGTTTAGACCTAGGCCTAGCTTAGGGCTTAACATAAGATTTACTCTTGTAAAGTTGGGATTAAGGTTCTGCAAGCCTAATTGGGAATAATAAAGATAAATCGAGAGACAATTGTATAGCCAACATCATCTGCAAGAATGTTAACAATCTACTAACAGTACATGCTGTCACAACACGTACATTTGTGCAACAATTAGGCTAGACTAGGTTTAGGCTGGGGGTGGATGGGGGGGGGGATGCGTGAGAAGATGGATGCCCAGACTAATTTATTTAGTCTGGTCAAGATCGGGGCGGGCTATTTTGTAAATTCGGAGGGACTTTATTCCAAACGTGTCTAGATCGTTGTCTAATGTGAGTGTTCTAATTCTAGTTTCGGTTTTATTCTGTGTCATTGCGGAACCGAACGATGTTATGATTATATTTTTGTCATTTTGTTTCTTAATCTATCGAGCTTATTACTCTTTAGGGCATGGACCCCTAATAATGAAATGGCATGAGTTACTTTTTGTTTGTCCGTGATTTGGGTGATTATGATAACCCGTACCTTAAAGAGCTGATTCCATGCACCTCCCATGCAGCTGAGTCAAAGTAGACGTGTTGCAAGTTTGCGACGGATGCTATTCTGTAATTTCTACTTGTGTTTTCTACTGAGGTGTATTATTGATCAATTGTCCAGTTTCCGAGCTGAGACCACCTATTGCCGCCAGTGGTATACAGTTACTATAAGGCTGAGGTGTACTGTATGCTCAGCTGGATGACACAAACAAATGGATCATATATATACAAAACGTTTATTGATATAAGAATCAGGGACACACTTATAGATAGAACACAAACATGCAACAAATAGGAATATACATTAAGGTATCTTAAAATATAATTGTATAATGCTGGACACTTAGGCCACACACAATATCATGAACTTAACTTTGCAACAGCATTCTAACATCTCAATTTAATACAGAGCTTAATCTCTCGTTAATCTCTTAATATCTTATTTGCACACACTTTTAATCTCTCCTTGTAAGCAAGTATTCAATTTTCTGTTGTAGCAAGTCCTTAATCTTCTTTTATAATTTTCTCGTGAACAGTAAATATTAATCTTCTAGTAAGCATGAAGAATAAACCTCTTATTTCAAACAAGTATTTAATCTTTTGTTATCATTAGCAATAGTTAGCAACTACAAATTACTCTTATTCAATCTTGTACTTTACTCTTTGTGAGTACTCTTCTAATTTAGTATACAAATCTAACATGAACAGTGCATTTATCAACTCTAGGCTCTTATCTCGTATTGCAACTTCTATCATCTGTTGCTGAGGGTGTGACGGATCCTAACTTTACTTCATCGGTTATTGGTTTCTAAGCTTTATATACTTTGCAACACTATAATTATAATGTGTTCCCTAAATTTTTAAAGTTTAAATTGTATCGAAAATCTCTACTCACTTCAGACCTGTATAGAAAATGGCAAAGAAAACTTTTAAACATAGAAATAAATACGAAGGAAAGAGAAGTTAGCGAGTCAGAAACTCGCCTTTCTCAGTTGTGTGCAAATCTCAAAGCCATTGTGTCTCGTTTGGACTTTATATGTTTAAGACGATTCGTAAATAATAAGACTGAACTTTTAAGGGAAAAAGTAAGTAAGACCCACGAAAAGAAACTTCAAAATATTGGCGGCAAACACTCCCTCAACTCATGTACATACATTCAATTTTCTAACCGACAGAATCTCACTGACTCCCATATATTTTTTAATGATGTAAATATTCCCACTTCCCCTAGTATTGACATTCTCGGTGTAACATTAACTACTAACTTGAGCTGGACACATTATGTTAGAAGCATTGCTAAGAATGCCTCTAAAAAACTGGGACTCCTGTACAGAGTTCGAGAATTCTTCACTGACGTGCAGTTGGCCGAAATATATAAAAGTCATGTGCGTTCTCAGATGGATTACTGTTCACCTCTGTGGGGTGGAAGTGGAGTGGTTGCATTGAGGCAGTTGGACAAAATTCAAAATAAAGCTATTAGATTAATCAATAACCCTGCAATCACACAGGACCTTCCTACATTATCCATACGAAGAAACGTTGCATCCCTTGCATTATTCTACAGATATTTTCACAGCAATTGTTCCGAGGAACTTGCTTCAATTGTGCCGCCTCTACACATCTTTCCCCGTAGAACTAGGGCAGCTGAGAGCGCCCATGAATTTACACTTTCTCCTCCACAATGCAGAACTTCTGCTTATCAGAATTAATTTATCCCCAGAGCTACTACTCTTTGGAATTCACTTCCCTCGAATTGCTTTCCACAAACTTACAATCTACAAATGTTTAAATCCAGTTGTTACAAACATTTTATGAATGGAGGATGCCTTTAGGCACATGGACCTTTTTGTTTTATCTGTGTTTTTCCTTCCTCCGTTCATTGTCTCTTAAAACAAAAAAAAACAAAAATGTGACCCGGATAATATTATTTTTAACTATTCAAATACAACCTTATCATATAGAGCAACAATACTTCTCTCATTCGGTCTTGATTTCTGTCTCCCAGTATATAAGCCCTCATTTTACAGATATTTTTTAGATTTCGAAAACATTGTAAATAGGTTAAAACGCATCAAGCTTCCACAAAATGTTCAATTCAAAAATGTTGTTAAGACTATTCATGCAATAACTTTTATGGGTTCAAGTCTAGTAAGGTGTTCTCCCCCATAATTTCGCGAGCGGACTTAGACATTTTGAAATCCTTAGGAAAGAAAAATGACCTGGTAATATGCAAACCCGACAAGGGGAAGGGTGTGGTTCTACTTGAAAAAACTTGTTATATTTCAAAGATGAATGATAATTACAAGATGCTTCCAAATTTACTAAATTACTCTACTCGGATATTTTCAAACTTACAACCAAAATCGAAGATAAAGTAATAAGATTCGTTAACAACTTTGTTTCACTAAAAATAGTTAGCGAAGCAGATTCAAAGTCCCTTAAACCTACAGGTTCGTCCCCGGCCACCTTGTATGGACTTCCTAAAGTGCACAAAGCCTCTGCCCCCCTTCGACCTATAGTAGCAGCATATAATACTGCCCCTATAAGCTAGCAAAGTTCCTAGTGCCTATTCTGAGCCCCTTTACAACTAATGACTACACAGTTAAAAACTCCTATGACCTATCCCAATCCTTGTCGGACTGCAAAATTCCAGAGTCCTACTATATGGTTAGTTACGACGTAAAGTCATTGTTCACCAATATACCTCTAGTTGAGACTGTTAACATTTGTGTCGGTTTAGCTTTCCGGGGTTTGGATAAATTCATGTGTATGACTAAATCTGTATTTAAAAATCTCCTACTTCTGCGTACTAACGATTATTTTTTCGTTTTCAATGGTGAACTGTTCCAACAGGAAAATGGCCTATCCATGGGTAGCCCATTAGCCCCTGCATTTGCCAATATATTTTTGTGCTTTCATGAACAAATGTGGCTAGATAATTGTCCAAGCGATTTTAAACCCTTGCTGTACAGGAGGTATGTGGATGACACATTTGTTATTTTTAAGGATAAAAATCATGCCCAACAGTTTCTAGAGTACCTTAATGCACAACATGACAACATTAGTTTTACCATGGATACTGAGACTGACAATAGACTTTCATTATTAGATCTAAATATTGAGAAATTCAATGGCGGTCTTGCATTTTCCATTTTTCGAAAGCCAACATTCTCGGGATTAGGCACAAGTTTGTTCAGCTATTGTCACTTTAATTTTAAAATCAACGCTGTGAAAACCCTTTTACACAGAGCTTATTCTTTAGCTTCAAGTTTTGATTATTTTCATCAGGAAATAACTTTTTTAAGGAATTACTTTAATTGTAATGGCTATCACACGAATTTGTTCGACAAACTTGTGAATAAGTTCTTAAATGACAAATATCAGCCCAAGCTAGATACCCCCACAGTTCAAAAGGATAAAATCTACTTTCGGATCCCCTATTTAGGTGAGCTCACAAAGCAAATAGCATCTTCATTATTAGACAAGTTATGTAAATTTTGCCCTGACAAAGACTTTAGATTCGTACCTATGAACTCGTTCAAGATTGGGTCAATGTTTCACTTCAAAGAACGTATGCCAGCTGACTTGCGCTTGTCGATTGACTATAGTTTTACTTGCCCTAGTTGCCAAGCAGGGTATGTGGGAAGCACATTGCGATCCTTCAAAACACGAATCGACGAGCATCTAGGTCAGTCTAGCAGAACTGGTCGTAGGATGAACACCCTATCCCACTCGGCAGCACGTGATCACTGTAAAGTATGTAAAGTCATACCAGATTGAGAGCATTTCTCTATAATTGATAGTTGCCCAGGGGATAGTATTAGAATTCTAGAATCCCTGTATATTAAGAAACTTAACCCCCAGTTGAACAATACTGTGTCCTCTTTTCCCTTAAATGTTGCATAGCTTTTCGGGTGGCATTAGTCTGTCCATGTATGTCCTGTGGTAGAGTAACTTTAAACGTGGTTGTAATAAATTATTGATTTATTAGCCAAATTAAAATTTATATTTGATAGGTATTTAAAATTTTGTCTGTGTCATAAGTTTTAGTTAGTGCGTATCTTTTTTTTTTCTCTGACTGAACATTTGATAGATGTATTTAAGTCGTGATTTTAAGCTCAATCTCACCTGTAGAGGCGGAATTTACACTTGATATTGTTAGGTGGTTTATGTAATAATGTTTTAGCATAGACTGATCGATGCATTTGGCTGCATTCTTGCAAATATTTAATTGAGAATGGTTAGTGATTTATCTGCATAATTAACTGATCTTTTATTTATATCAATTTAAAAAAAAAAAAAATCTTTTAATGAACTCTAGGGCTCAAACCCTGTTTATTTAATATTTTTACTAATTTGAACAAATTGTCCATAGATTTACACTGATGATGACATAACACATGTGTCGAAACGTTTGGTACCAATAAAGCAAAATGATCATCGTCACAGCCTTCATTGTCCTCCAATTACTCCACTGCCGACTCACACCCTTCCTCACCTGCTACAAGGAGCGGCTCCTCCTCTCCATCGTCAGGGACAGCCTCCTCTTATCCCTATCCCAGGTCCGTCGCATGTGCATCAACAGCTCTACCAACTGCCATACCAACCAGGGCAAGCGGCACTGCAGCCGGACCAACAGCCGGTGATGCCAGTGCGACAACCTACACCGTCTGCATCCCCACCCGTCACACCTCTGGGATTCCCATGTCCGTCACCAGGGGTACCAACAACAACATCACCAACCACAACAATGGACACCCTGCTGCGAACCCCTTGCTCGACAACAAACACGCTCGCCCACATTAATTGAATATAATGCAATATTTTTAATAAAACATTTAGTAAATAACTACAAATATCTATTATTTCCCAGTTTATCTTTTTTCCTTGTAAATAACGTATATTTTCAAATAAGTAAGGTTATTCAGTTTCACTCAATCATAATTTATATTTGTAAAACAAAACATAATCATGTATGCTATTTTTTGTTTTTGATTGACAATATCTTAAAATAAAAATAAAAATTGTATTGAGTCATTCATAGTTTTGTGTACATTGAGTCATTTGTTGTTGTTGTTGTTGTTATTGTTCCCCAAGCTGCCTGGCCGAACAGCCCCAAGGCCCCGAGCAATTCCAAGGCCATAACCGAGCGCCCCCACAGAACCCTCCCTGCCGACCACAATAAAGCCTGGGTGACCGAAGCCACTCCATGGCGGGGAGCTGAGGGTGGTGCGGAAACGCCCGGGAAACCAAAGGGCCCTGTGCCCCTCAGCAATTATGAAGAGAAAGTTGAGGGGCAAGGGAAAAATGTGACGCTTTGGCTTCCAATCTTGGTAGATCGGGAGATCAATCCACGGAAGAGACGCCGTCACTTGAGATCTAGAAAATATATAAGTAAAAGGAACAGTCAGAGTAAGCTATGGGTATGGCAGAGATCGCTACATGTATGTCAAAGAATAACATTATTGTAATTTATTATTTATTTTATGTACAATATACTGTATATATATATACAGTATATATACAGTATATATATAAATTTTTAACCAATAAATTCAGTGTTATATTTTTTTTATAAACAGAAAAAATAAAATAAAAATCGATTTGTCAATGAAATTTTAGTCTTGCTATTGAAAACAATAAACAAATTTGTCTTTGTCTTATAGTAAATTAAGACATTGAAACCAAAACAGACATATAATCATGTCAAGGCTTTACAATGTTAACCATCTATGAAACAAGGTTCAGGAAAGATAATTATAGGTTACGCATCTCAATTCTTGCATACTTCTTGAATATAGGATATTATTAATACATCGGTAAACCTATCACTGTAGTGCGAAAATAAATACTCGCAAAGATACACCGTCACCAATTTGGATAATAATAAAAGGTATGAGTTATTAACCTCTCGGCTGCGCATGGGGGGTATGAGACATCACACGCCTGTGCGCACGTATTTGAGCTGTTCCCATCACTAACATCGTTATTTTACCATAAATATCGTTAATACTTATTCATATGCGCCTATTTTACCATTAATATGAAGATATTAACCAGTTACAACAATAAAACAAGTGGAAACAGTGTTTGGCTGGTCAAAATCGCGAAATGAAAGCGAGAGTGTGTGTGAGTGAGTGTGAGTCAACCTTCCACTCCCGAAGCTTTGAGAGACACTGGAGGTACCTCTCAATTCTCTTCCTGACTTCTCCCCTAATTCCCACACTGATGACAATGCCCTGCTAGCAACTCTCTAATGTTAGCACGAAAATAGACCACAGAATAAGGGAATAACAGGGAAAATAGGTGATAATTGAAGGAGGGGGGGGGGGGGGGGAAGGAGGGGATGTGGAGGAGTGATATTTGGCATGGCCCAGGGCCAAACAAAAAAAAAAAAAAATTGGGGGTGTTTTAAATTGATTTTTTTAGGCCCAGGATCTTAAGAGTATTCCCGCAGTCGCCCGGGGAAACTCTTAAGAGTCTTCCCGCAGCTCCTGGGTTAACAGGCATGTTGGGATGTTTTGCTTTGTGGGAATTGAGAAGGACACAGTCACTGTAGTAAAAATATAGGCCAAACCTCGGATTAGGCACCTGGAAGTCGCTATACTGGAATGTCCCGCATAGAGATTTTCTGGGGATTAAAAGTCAAGTACATGTTTCAAGCCGGATGTAAGATTTTTTTGTCTCCCATTCTCAATATATATTTGGTCTTATTCGTAAATCTGTTTAATTCTTTAAGTTTCGTCATCATAACTTGTCATTGATTTGCTTCTTAATCAAATGTCCAGCCAGTTATTAGCAACCGCTGAATAGGTTTATTGAAGCACACAACAGTATCAACCAGCAAACAATATTAAACAAAGCAAGTAAATTAATTTACACAGTTAATGTACATATTTTGAGATGTACATATCGATACATTCATATTAAATGCAATGCTATTAGTTAGCCACTGCAATTATGGCATGTTTTATGCTGTAAGCAAAGGTGAATCATATAATATAAGGTGAAAGGAACTTTAGTAAAAGGCATTCCTGGATTTACCCACCTATGTCTATCTCAAAAGGCATTCCTGGATTTACCCACATGACTATCTCCCGAAATTTAATTAGTAAATATTCATAGATTATGTCACTTTTTGTGATTGTCCTAAGCATGAAAAATATAACCTTGTGTACCATTGTCATTTTCAAAAGTGTATCCAATGTAGATTTGTTTATTTATGTATTTTTTTTTTGTCCATTATAAACATTTTTCAAATGTCGGGTTTGTAGTAAACTATACGGACAATGTAAGTGCCACTAAAAATGTATATCAAAACCAATGTATGGCATCTTTACATGAAATGTGCATAAAGCAAAACATATACTTATAAAACATAAAACACATTCCCATCAACTTGTAAAACCTACTCCTAGGACTAGGTACCTGGTACTCGTTCGCCTTATTGAAGGGATGTTCTCCCGAGGGGATTTGTGTTTAAAGCCTGCTTATTATCTTCTTGTGTCAACGTGTCTAAAGTTCTAGTGTTTCATGTGTCAATATATTTCGTTCACTTTCATCATCCAACATTTTCATTGCTAAGCTTAATAAGAAAATTTATTTGCCATTGGAATAGGCCCCCATGAGGATATTTTACATATGTTAGCGAATAAAATGTATAACCATAATACTAATGTTTTCTTATTCAATTAATTACTTGGGCATTTGGTGGAATAAAAATTAAACATTCATTAAAAAGATTACACATTTTATTTTCGTCATTCATGTCTCTGACGGGGTGCGTCCTATCATTTTCTCCTGCCAAGAGACACTGCAACGGGGTGAATTGTAGTAGGTGCAGAGCTTTTCACACACACCCTTCCCATCTTTGGTGGCGGTGTTGCCAGGCCTGGGCCCAACACGGTCGAGGAGTTCTGTCGGACGCACCAGCTCAATTATTTGTCTTGCCTCAATGTCCTCCTCCATAACAAGACCTTTGCGATCAGAGGGATTACTGACGCGTAGGATGTTGTGGAGGCAACAGCAGGCCATGACCACCGATTCCACCCGATGAGGATGAAGAGGTATTGTTGTCAGCAGACACCAGAACCTGTAATGAGAAAGGTTAAACAAATTATAATATTTGACAAATAGTTGGGACTGGATCAACAAACTATGCATAGAGAGAGAGGAACACAATCTGAAATTATATTGCCAAACTTTGTCTGTGTTAAAAAAAAAAAAAAAATAGAACATAATAATATTATGAAATTGGAGCATGAAAGGCGAGCAACCCATACAAGTCAGATCCCTGTCACACCCTAGTCCAATTATAACGGATTATATTGACATACGAAATTCTACCAAGTCGGACAGTGAGAGAGGAGCTTATTGTAATCTTTTGAATATGGATTAACTTTTTTACTGGAGATGGGACACTGTCCACCCATACGCATATGTATTGATATATGTATGATATTTATATACAGTATATACACGCACATATATATATAAGTCTCACAAGGAAAAGGAGAACCAGCGTAGTAGTGAACATCTTATCTTTATTGGTTACCAAACGTTTCGGAGAAAACAGTCTCCATCTTCAGTGAATCTAAAATAAATGAAAGTTTACATAAGAAATAAAACAAATAATTACATATGTATGTGAAATATCAAGCAGAAAGGTTCGTATGAATATGAACCGAGAAGAGCTAAACATAATAAAACAAAAACTATGTATTAAGAGAACAGCATTAACCTAAACTTAAACAAATAATACTAATAAGAGAGGGTATACAATAAAGTACGAAAAGAAAATGGAAGGATATTTACTGAGTGAAAAGAGGTGTTCGCAACTGCTACCCACATATCAATTTCAAATTAGTTTTTTCTAATAATAACACTATAGGAAATTTCCTCAAACATACTTCTTCTCTTCCTATGAACCTCCATTCCAATGTGGTTTACCAGTTCACCTGTTCTAGCTGTACTGCTAGATACGTGGGTTGCACCTCACGTTGGTTGCTTCACCGTATCCGGGAGCACCAAGGTAAATCCATTCGAACAGGCAGGTTGATTTCTAAGCCTTCCACTTCTGCTATCCGCGATCACTCTCACCAGTTTGATCACCCTTTCTCTTCCACAGACTTCCAGATACTAACCACATGCCATTCACGCTGTGACCTTATCACCTCAGAATCAATCTATATAAATAAATTAAAGCCTAGCCTGAACAACACGGCCACTGCAACACCTCTTTTCACTCAGTAAATATCCTTCCATTTTCTTTTCGTACTTTATTGTATACCCTCTCTTATTAGTATTATTTGTTTAAGTTTAGGTTAATGCTGTTCTCTTAATACATAGTTTTTGTTTTATTATGTTTAGCTCTTCTCGGTTCATATTCATACGAACCTTACTGCTTGATATTTCACATACATATGTAATGATTTGTTTTATTTCTTATGTAAACTTTCATTTATTTTAGATTCACCGAAGATGGAGACTGTTTTCTCCGAAACATTTGGTAACCAATAAAGATAAGATGTTCGCTACTACGCTGGTTCTCCTTTTCCTTGTGAGACTTCGATTCCCAAGAAGCTCCATTGCAGAAATTATATATATATATATATATATATATATATATATTAATATATATATATATATATATATACTGTATATATACCTGTATATATGTATATATATATATATATATATATATATATATATATATATATATATATATACTGTATGTATATACATATTTTTAAATATATACATAACACATTTGTATACAACTTTTAAACATCGGCTTTCCTTACCTGGCAGACATGATACCGAACGCATTTTCAATCACTCTCCGGGCTCTCGATAGGCGGTAATTGAATATAAGCTTCTCGTCAGATAAGCCTCTCTTGTGGGTATGGTTTCATCATCCAACTCCTCAGTGGAAAGGCGTCGTCTCCAATGAAGAAGAAAGGAGTTTCCTCGCTGTCGTTTTCCAGCAGCTCAGGTTCAGGAACACCAACGTCATTCCTCTCCAATAGCAAACGAATAGGGGTTCGTAGGAACAATCCTCCATCTGATGCTGATCCCTCTGCATCAACATCAATGTAGAGGAATTTGTAGTCAGCATCAACGATGGCAAGCAGCACAATCGAATGATAACCTTTGTAGTTGTAGAAGGTAGAGGCAGCTTTGGGTGGCTTTCTGATTGCAACATGTTTTCCATCCAACGCGCCCATAGCATGTTGAAATTGCCACTTTCTAGCAAATTTATTCGCAACCACCTTCCACTCCTCAGGTGTTGTCAGACAAACAATGACATCATCCATGTAGGCACTCAGAATAGCCTCACACACCTCGGGCACTATTTTGGAGATGGTGTTTTGAGCTATCCTGAAAAAGTACGTCAGACTCTTGTAGCTGTCACCTGTAGCTAGGTAACACAACATCACTGCCAAACGCAAACCAGGTTCAATCGCTTTCCTCAAGTTCGTGTCTTTTTTGCAATGATGGGTCAAATTTTTTTCCAGAATTTCGTTAAAGAGTGCCGGGTCCACTCTCGTGAGGTTTTTGAAATCCGCTGGGTCCTCTGCTTCCACTTCTTCCATAAGGTTTTCATAACACCCAAATCTACCTCGCCTTAACAGCCACGCTCTACTCCACACTTTTCGCTTCTTCCTCTGCTTTGTCCTCTCCTCCTCTTCTTCCTTCCTTTCCCTCTCTGCTTCCTTCTCCTTTCTGCTAAGCTCCAGTAGGCATTGCAGATAAATTAGACGCATCCGCTGGGCGATAAGGTTCATTCGAAGACGTCATACATCCCTTTTGCATGGTTTCTGCGTATGCCTGACCTTCTAAAAATTTCACAGGCACGTTTCAAGGGTTGAGGTTATAATGTTCTCTGTGAGTGTCTCAAGCTGTTTATATAGAACCACCAAAGGTTTGGGGGTTGGGGGTGAGCTATTGTAACGTGAGTGTGCTAATTCCACTCTGCAATTGGCACACTCATGTTACATTTGCTCATGTTTGCACACCTTGGCGATCCTGTTCGGACACCTCGGCGGCGTATCTGCGATGGTGTTGCCGATGATCGACGAGGAATCGTTCATTTATCGCAGGAATTTGTGCCATGAAAAATAATCGGATAATCTCGCCGAAGTCACCGCCGAACCATCGCTTGATTTGACGAAGACGTCGCAGAACATACGGCGAGTTTTCGTTCACCCTCGCATTACTTCGCAATATATTTTTGAAAATGTGACATTCCTCGCAGAGGTCATTGGCGAACCATCCCTCACTTCGCCGATAACGTCGCAGAATGTCGACGATTGCGTCGCATTCATCGGAAACATCGTCGCAGAGTATAATTTGTCATCGGTTTATAACGGTCAAAATCTTTGACGTCGCACAAATTCGTTGCGAATTGACGAAACTACGTCCTCGACGACGAAAATAGTATGAAATCGCATCAGTGGGAAAGGGGCATAACTCGGCAAGATTTTTTAATCAAACAAGGAGTCAATTTAACTAATCAGCTTGATGACTTTCAAGGGAGCTAAGCTGGAAGTTAAGAGAGCAAGTTTATAGTGCTTGAGCAATGACTCGTTCGAGGTGCCAACAATGAGTCTTATCAATCGTCTATCAATACTGCTAGATGTACTCTATCGACTGTCTAACGATCCTATAATTTTCTAATACAACTGTAGAATAGGTGATAGGGCTAGTCCTCATGGTCCAGTGCACCTCGGTCTGTTTATCACCTCATAGTCGGCTGCGCCTTGACCTCAGCTTTGCAGCAAGGTCAAACTTGGGAAAGGGCATCAACAGCAGGTCTTCCTCTCAGGGGCGTCGCCAGGGGCAGCCTCAATATTTAGGTGCGAGCGCCTCAGTCTCCGGCCGGTTCTCCTCTCTTAGGTCCTTAGGTAGCTCAGTTTCCTAGTGGGTGGTCAGCTCCATGAAATAGGTGTCAGGGGCGCCAAGGGTGCCTGAAGCTCCAGGAGTTCAGGGCACGTTATGAAGCGCGGCAGCTGCAGCAGTGGCTGAGGATAGCTCGGGGCAGTCTAAAACATTCTTCTATTGTCAAACCATTACTTTTTGTTTTCGTTTTTGTGAGCGTTCCGACGGGCTAGCTGGTGCTACTGCAGAAGGAGCTTGGTGCTGCGAGATGAACAGGAGAACCGAGTTCAAGTGAACTGCAGAGGAGACTGTGTGTTGAAAGGTGGGTGAGGGTTCCTTATGAAAGATGCTGGGAGATCCATGATTGCTCCGCCAGGCAATCACGGGGCTTCCAGATTATCATACCTGGATCTTGATCTGCCAGTTTGGGTGATACTTAGGTGATCATCAGTGGCCGTGTTTCCCTCTTCAGTGCCCGAGTTTCCCTCTTCTGCTATATTGGGCCGGCCAATGGGGTGGCGGCCCGAGCAAGCGTTTCTACCAATCTTATACCCGGTCAGCTGTGACATATCTTGTATCGCCTTGCCTCGACCAGAGGGAACCAGGGCTCCGTCCATTCTCAAGCCCTACTTCTAGAGGAGGTTTGGTCGTATAATTCTTTCAGGGCTACTATGTGTCCATACTTTTATTCCAGGAGCATGGACACTCTATGTTTAAGTCTAATCTAAGATATAAGTATAAGTTTGTATGATTCAGGATCGTAATATTATGATTTAGTATATATGGGAAGAACATTAAATTATGTTCTGTATTAGATATTGGGTAATATCAACTAGCATAGAACAACATGAGGGGTAAGCGAACGAGAAAAGTGACACCTGGAAGAGACCAAAGAGTGGCCAAGTGGCATTTTCGGGTGCCTTATTTTCGCACTTTCGTTGTTGTTGTTGTAGTTGTTGCCGAGCTCACGCCGTGTCCATACGCTTGATGGCGTTGGTGTCGATCTGCATCGTCTGCATGTCATCTATCTATCTATCTATTTCCTGACGCCGTGATCCCCGAAAGGGTGACCACGAACGAACCGCCCCCATGCACCTCTGTCCCCAGGCAGTCGACGCCCCTCCCTCCAACCAGCACCGCCTTCGTTCATGTACTTCCTCACTTCATCCTTCCACCTCTCATTCGGTCTACCTCTCCCTCTCTGTCCCTCCACCTCGCTCTCGTACACCCTCTTAGTCATTCTCTCGCTTTCCATACGTTCCATATGGCCGAACCATCTCAAGTTGTTCCTTTTCACACTTTCCAGCACATCTACCTCCACACCACACCTCCTTACTTCCTCATTAGTCTGTCTATCCATCCATGTAACTCCGCACGCACTTCTTAAGTAATTAATTTCCACTGCTCTCACTCTTGGTCTGAGTCTCTCAACCAACGTCCATGCTTCGCTTCCGTAAGTCAGTGTCGGGATTACCACACTGTCATGCAAGGACTTCTTCACTTCTATACTGACCACCCTATTTCTTGTTACTGCTTTCAGCGTTCCTACAAACCTCTTCCCCTGTTGTACCCTCTCCCGCACTTCTTCATCCATAGTCCCATCTTTACTCAACACGCTGCCCAGATACTTAAAAGAGTTGACGATCTCCATAGCCTGACCGTTCAGCTTCACCTCACACTCTGTGACTTCACCCCTTTCGAAGCCCATAACCTTGCTCTTCCCCGCATTTACCTTCAAATTCCGTTTTTCGCACACTGTTCCAAACTCATTTACCAGACCCTGCAACTCCCATTCATTATCACTCATCATGTCATCAGATTAGCTATATAATTTGGCTATGCATAACTTTTGAGCTTGAAATGCACATACATGAGTTTGGATTTCCAATTAAGATAACTATTGTAATAATATTGATAAATTATGTTGGGAAATGGAACAAATAATGTTAACAAATAAGAACCATTCTTTTCAGCAGACGGACTCACGGAGGTAAGGCTGATGTTGGTGGTCAGTTATTTTGTTTTCCTTTATCTCGCCTGAAATAGGGATTAATGCTGGTCCTTATGTCTCACCGAAAACCAAGACTTTCTCTTAGATGTATATATGAGGAAAGAAACGCCCCAATAATTATAGTTTCCCTACAGCAAGTGAAAGGTAGATTTTGCTGAAGGCAGGCAATGTAAATATTAGGCTAAACAAGAAATACTCAGGGTGGCGTATATCTCAGTAATTTGTCTTATATCTCACTGCTCTGTATTAACATTATCCATGTTTACCTAATACTTTATTTTTTGTTTTATCCACAGATCGGTGTAACTTGTGGATTTGTGTCAGTGTTCAGCTGAGGAGTGTTCATACATAATATTTCAATAAACTAATCTAAATAAACAGAACAATAATTATGCATTAGGCCTATGTGTTATTATCCTTAACCATGTTATAATAGGGAACGACATGACACTACTTTTAATGAAGTGTTAAACGCAATATATAGCATCAAAATGCTGTATGTTGCGGGTTGTAATGTAATTGTGCTCACAGCTGTTTAGGATATGTTTCGTGATTATATATTCCCATTACAGACATTATACGTAAATTATAAAGAATTCGTTGTGGTTAATTTCAATTGTTTAATGTGAGGAAATTAATTATTTATATTCTCTTACCTCGTTGAATATTTAATGACCAAATACACAATGACTAAACAATTTCAAGTTTAAAGATAATCACCCAAGTTTTGGTTATGACCTAGCCGAACTATTGATATAATAGGGGTTAATTTGAATTATATTACATTATCACAATACTCTGATATAAACCAATTCTACCCTATAGGCTATAATTTCAATATAATGTTACTGGTTGCTTTATATGAATATGTAATTACATTGGTCACTACAATACATACTTTGTCAGTCCGAAATTACGTTTTAGCAGTTAATTTTTAATATCCTGGTAGCGAATACAAATTTATAATTTATTTTATTGTGTTCATTCCTCTTAAAGTAATTTATGAATAGAAAATGTCTTTGTAAATGCCATATTCAAATGCGTAGAGTCAACCTGAGCAACGCTTGATAATCATATAACTGCGAAAATGTAGTTTTGACCAGACTGGAGGCCCAGTGTCGTATATATTATCATGGTACAGTAATAGACTTAGTAGAGGCAATGAAACAATTAAGTTGGTAAATATTTTCATAACGAACAAACAATGGTACGGTTCTATCATTTGGTATGTTATATAACAGTGGCGATTCTGACATTAGTAAAGTGTGTAGGGAGGATTGCTTAGCCTAAAGTAAACTATCAATATTGAATACAGTAGCTGTGTGAAGTATGAAGACAAATCCCCTAGATTGTGTTCAGTAATATTAGTACCGTGTCCATACATTAGATGGCGTTGGTTGCAGCCTCAAATCGATGCCAGACACTGCTATCTATGGTATAATTTGTTTTAATTGGAGGCATAGGAAGTTTCCTATCTCCGTTATACTGTCTCTGGTAATATATTATTGCTATGAACTTGGGTAATTAAATAAAGGGAGGTAAATATATCCCGACATGTCAGTGTCAGCGCATACATAAAAATAGCAGGCTTCCCGCAAATATTGTCCGGGAACCTCACTCATTCTCCAACCACCCACTGCCATAAGTTCTACCACTATTGTTGCCTAATAATTCCATTCCTTTATAATAATATTAATAACAATAATATTAATTATATAAATAACAATAATAATAATTATATAAATAACAATAATAATAATTATATAAATAACAATTATACAATATATAATAATAATAATAAAATATAATTATATGTGAAAGTGAGAGAGAGGGAGAGTGAGAGTAAGAGTGAGAGAGACAAAGAGAGGGGGGGGGGGAGAGATAATGTTATGCCAGGTTTTTTTACTGGGGTTGATTGGATAAAGGTAAGTTCTTACTCGACTGGAGAAACTAAAGTCAGACTACACATGCACAAAAGTCGTAAAGTATAAATATAATACAGAGTACACACATGAATTTTGTTATTAACCCTCTCGACATATGATGCGATTTTGAGCCTATTGGGGATACATTAAAGCCTTTGTTACCATCAGGGCTATTTAGCAACCTTTAGTTTAGTTACTTCAATCTCTGCAGTTGTCTTTGAGTTAGCTGTGGGCAGAAAACTAATTTTGGAGAGGTAATTATAAGAGTGAGAGAACTCTATTTCTTATTTCTAATCTGGCAATCTCTGCGTCATAAATGCGTGAAAGGGTTAATAATAATTTGATACAAAGATAGCAATACACTCAAGACATATAATACACTGTTTACATGGAAAAAGAACACAATAATATAACGCCAAGCACGGACGAGGATCCACGACGAACTTAGAGAATTCACTAGCTCTCCTATCCTAACACTGGATAGAATCTTGAAGTAACAATAATGCTGTTGATCTAGTTGTTTGTTGCCAAGTCCTTTCTTCTGTCTTCGCCAGGCTGCTTAGGTGGTGCTGCCATGTGGTCAATGGAGGGGGATTTACAGATGAACTATTTGGTTTGGGGCCTTTAGTAGTAGTTCCTTATGTCATGACACAGGGGGCGTACTATCGGATTAACGCGAGCATGAGTGAGGACATGTCCCACACTATGGTTGCTCGACTATCCTGACTGTTATAATAGTCGGTGATGAAGTTCTGTTTCGGTACTCTTGGATGTGGGGTCTTTAATGAACAGTCGCTCAAGTCATGACAGAGTAACTGTTCATCAGGCGAACGTGGGGAAGAAGTCTGACTATGGCCGTACTATCTTTTCCAATTTTCTTTGACCTTGATAAGAGTGTTCAAAGAATCCTGATGATTAGATGTTTAGGCCTTTTTACAAGCATATGTCCTTATTTGGCACATTTAATGTAAGGACTTTATATGCAAAGTGCCGTTTAAGTGACGGTGTCTCGCAAAACCCTGATTATTGCAGCGGTCTTGCCATGGCAAAGACTTCTCCAAGAGTGTTGAATTGATATTAACACCTTATTGGCGGGCTAGGCGGTCTATTTGACCGTACCGCACAGCGTTCTTTTTTTACCCTAAATAGGGTTGTTTCCGTGCTAATTTTCATGCCTAAATAAGACCCAGAGCGTAAAACAAGTATCTATCCCTGAAAGGGCGTAAACAGGGCTTTCCAATGACACCCGAACCATCCTTGTACAACCACTGGTTCTCTTGCAACGATCGTGCAACACGAGTGCAAAAACCCTAAAATAAGGTAATTTCCTTACATAATTCCCTGTGTAGCGAGTGAGAAAGGGGGGAGGAAAGTAGAATACAGTTCAGTACGTCCATGGTGGTCGTGGGGAGCGGTCATAAGGTTACTACGCTCGTCCCACCGCTCAGCTCTCTCTCTCAGCAACATTACGTGCTGAAAATGGCGCTCGACAGCTGTCGTGCACCGCCACTTAGTCCAAATTTATTTCAGTCGACATATGTTGCGCGCCGCCAGCTAAGGATTAAGATTGTTTTAGGGACATGTCCTTATTTCCACTGTTAATGTCAAAACTGCAAGCATAGAAAGGATCCTAATGTACCTCGAGCACTATGGTGTGAGAGACAATAGTTCTTAAAGAGGGAAAAGAACTCTCAGACAATTTGGTCTACAGCCATGGCATGTACACTCAAGGGAAAGAGAGGATAATTCTTGGACTCAAGCACTGCATGCAAGTCTACTCGAGCCCTTAGAATTGCTGACTCTACCCTGGGCAAGTCGGGATGGTCATGACTTGTGCTGTGATGTCCCAGGTACGGTGGTTGAGGGTGAGAAGGTCACAGGTACGGGGGGCGGATTAGGGTGGTCTTAGGTAGACCCCTCAGAAGTTTCCGCCATGATGTGGGAGGAGCTGCGCGGAAGAACGGCGCATCTGGAAAGGAGATATCTTGGTCCTTTTATGTTTTGAGAAGTCTTCCTGCTCTGCCTTCCTTTTTCGGGTCCCGGAATTGGTGATGGTAATGCGTATGTTTTTCCGGGTGTGGGTGGCAGAGTGGGCGTGATGGCGGCGACTCGAGCATATCGGTTGATGGGTTGATGTTTAGTGGGGGTGGTGGGCAGGCGGCCATGTTGTTGGTTCTCCTCTTTCTGTCTTTCGTTCTTTGGGTTGGTCCTGTCTTCTTTCTTTCCCTGGGACTTGTCCTGGTTCTCCTCCTTCTTTAATTCATTCTTTGTTTTGGTCCTATCTTCTTTCTTTCTCCGGTACTTGTTCTGGTCCTTCTTTTATTCATTCTTCTTATTTGTTATTGGTTTGTCCTCTGGTGTGCTTTCCCTTTTCGTTTCCGTTTTCTTCTTCTGTCCCTTATTACTTCCCCGACTCGGTAACTTGTTTATTTTGAACTCTGTTATTTTAAATACATTGGACCGTGTGTAGATAAGGCATTGGATGGGAATGTGTTGACAAATTGGTGCCTCTCCGTAAGGAAGGGTGTATAGACTGAGAAAGCTCTGAAGAACACTGATAATTATAATAGTGGTAGAAGAGAGAAAGAGATGCAACATTGTGGTTTGTAGCGAGAGATTGTAGAGAATTATTAACAATAGAAGAGTTGAGAAGACGAAATGGTTTTGAGAAGTTTGGTATGAGTGAAATCTCCCCACACATGCGAACAGTATTTAATACATGGGCAATTAGTACCCTTCTACAGGGCAAGAAGCTGTGCAGAGGAAAAGAAGCTACGGAGATGGCTGAGCACTCCTAACTACTGGGAAGCTACTTTAGCAAGAGTGTGGTAATATGGTCTTTCCAAGGAGAGGATGAATGATTGACTTGAGTGTGGTTGAAGAGTAAGGGATAGTCGTGTGGAATATTGTGACGGGTAAATATTGAGAGATTGAGTTTGTGAAGCATTGAAAGCAACAAGGTTTCTCTTGACTAACCTTGACTATCCAAATTGAAGAAATAGTAGAGTAGACATAAGATGATCCGTTCCAACAATCAACATGGATGAAAATTACGTTGTACATACTGTAAATAGCAAAATAAATATTATGTTAAACAAACTGACTTTGAGTATTTGGTTGATTGATGAACGTTGAAGTTCAGACTTTATTCAGATATTATGAAATGCGTGTTAGTAAACTAAGAGGAGTAAGTAAAGAAAAATGTATAAACTAACCAACAACCGCTGTCAGCGTATACTTTAATATTTTTCCAACCAAAATATCCATTAAACTTTGTTAACGGGCCACACGGAAGAAAAAGTCCGACCGTCCTTAAATTTATATAGGGTTATAAATTTGCATGTGGTAATCAATGTTGGACAGGTGAGAGGGATTACTGGCCTCTTCATTATCAGGGAGGGTCTGTCGCGTGACAGGGGCCGGTATTATATGAGATGAGGAAAGCATTGGCAGGGTGACAGTGTAGGGTGCGAGGTAGGTAGAGTGACAACATGTAGAATAAATACTGAGTAATAGGGAGGTGTGGGTTAGAGATTGTGGTAAGGTTAACAGAACAGAGGTCTAACATGGTGGCACGGCAAACGTGACAACAGGAAAACATACTGGCATGGTAATCAGATTGGCAGGTTAAGCAGGAAGATGATAAGGAAGACAAAATGAGCAAATAGGCTAGCTTGGGAAATAAAGTGTAAGTGGATGGGTGTAAAGGAATATCGAGTAGTACGAAAAACGGCCAGGAAAGACAGAACAGAAGAGGTAGGTGAGTGGGGTGAAAGGCAGCCTGGGTGATAGTAGAAGATTATTGAAAGGGCAGATATAAAATAAAGGCCAGGAATGTTGGTAGGCACTTAGCGTGAAAAGGGAAGGAAGAAGGAGGTTGCTAATACTAAACAGCGTGGTATGGAATATGAGATGGAAGGGACGAGGGTGGCAGATCATTTGTGTGGAAAAGGAAACGTTGTAGTAGGCTGAGCTTAAGAACATTAGCGAGGGTAACAGGGGAGGCATGTGGATGAGATCATTTATATGCAAGCAGTGAAGATAAATACAAAATAACATGGGAATAATAAGGTAAATTTACTGTATATTATCGATAGATAGAGGGGTATTAGAATGCAGAGATTGTAGACACAAATCGAGCAGGGCAAACACCAGGTGAGACCTCGTAGACATGTCATAAAGAGTTGCTGGAACCCCTACTTCACTTATCATGCGTCCCTTACTATTTCTGTGTATGTCTTACTTACACATAGAGTAATCCAGCTAGCTCCTAGTAACACCCCCTCCTCCTATCTATCTCACTACAATAAACAAGCACAGTACACTTCTTTCCAATACATAAAAAAAATAATAATAATAATAATAATAATAATAATAATAATTCTGCCTAAAAGTCCCCTGTTGGGACCACAAAATATCCCAAACATCAACTGCCCTTCACCAACCGACCCATCAACATGCTCTGGACCACGACTTGTCACTCTTACTACTAACTTCTGTAATATTCTTGACCTTTCCTTCTGTTGAGCACCACCTCTCCTTCCAAAAACCTGATCTTCTTTTCCTCACTGAAACTCAGGTATCTGAAATTACTGCCAGCATTCCCTCCTCTGCATCCTCCAACTTGTTTTATCCTAGTTTCAAAGCCAAAGGCGGATATTGAGTATATGTACACAACAAATTCACATGCTCTCATGTTGCCGAATTTGACTCCTCTGAACTCTCAACTTTATGGCTCAAAATATCCTGTCTCTATCATGCTAAATATTTCTGTGCTGTCTATTGTTCCCCTAACTCTACTGACTTTCTCAAATTCTTTGACTATCTAAACTCTAAAGTGGTACACATCCTATCCTTCCCTCGTTTCGCAAAAGTACAAAGGAGTACAAAGGAAATCAAGCAACAAAAGTTCTAGTGACCCTTCTAAGCTGCTTGTCCTTCAAAACACTGAGGATCAAGTGTCCAAACAGTGGTTTAGAGTGGGTAAGGGAACATTGGAAAGGGAACTATGCCCTGGAACAAATGTCCGTGGCAGGATTAGGAAGTAAGTAGGGGACAGATGGGTTAGTAACTGAGGGGGGATAAAATCAAGTTATTCATTTACAAACGCAGTCAGTCGCGGGTTTGATGCGAGATATTTGTCTAGGCCAAGTTTAAATGAATCAACGGTGATGCAGTCTATAACGTTTCGGGGAAGCCCATTCCACAAGTTGACAACTCGATTGAAAAAGAAATTCTTAGATTCATGTGAGTTAAAAGATTTACCAATAATTTTGCAACCGTTTCCCCGCGTGTAATTAGATTGGTCGATAGTGAAGTACATACTACAGTTCATATTGTCGATGCCTTTGATGATTTTGAACACTTGAATTAAGTCACCTCTTAATCTGCGATGGGTTAAGGGAAATAGATTTAATTCTTTAAGACACTCTTCGTATGGTTTGTTCTTTAGGCTAGGTATAATTTTGGTAACTCTACGTTGAACTCGTTCTAGGTTGTCTATATGTTTTTGGTAATAAGGGCACCAGGATTGAACGCAGTATTGCAGAAGACGGCAGACTAAGGAATTGTAAAGGGTTAGGATAACGTCTTTGGATTTATGCTCAAATGACCTGCATATAAAGCCAAATATTTTGTTGCCTTCTTAACAACTTCTGAACATTGTTGACTCGGTTTTAGGTTACTCGATATTGTTACTCCCAGATCAGTTTCTCTGTTTACATTCTTAAGCTGAGTGCCATTCATCGAATAGTTTGCTTACTAATTTTGGTATCCGATATGTAGTACTTTACATTTATCCGCATTGAAACTCATTTGTCAAATTTGGTCCCAACATGACAACTTATCTAAATTGTGTTGCATATCGTCAACTTGTTCTTTTGAGAGTACGCTATTTGCAATTTTTGTATCGTCAGCAAATTTTGAGATTGTACAGGTGAGACCCTCATCTATGTCGTTGATGTAAATAAGAAAGATAATTGGTCCTATTACCGATCCCTGGGGTACCCCGCTACTTATATTGGTCTATTTAGATGCCTTACCGTTTATGACTACTCTTTGCTTTCTGTCACTGAGCCAATTTTCTATCCCTTTCAACACACCGTCTTGTATTCCATGCGCTTTTAGTTTTAGCAGTAAACGTTGGTAGGGAGCTTTGTCAAAGGCCTTTCGAAAATCAAGGTATATTATATCTACAGCTTTACTCTCATCGTAGAGGTTGAGGATATCGTGGTAGAAGTCTAAGAGGTTTGTTAAACAGGAACGTTTTTTAAGATACCCATGTTGAGAGTAGGAAATGGTGAGTTGAGTGAATGGTTTGAGGTAAAGGTAGGTTTGCGACAGGGTTGTGTAATGTCACCATGGCTGTTTAATATGTTTATGGATGGTGTGGTGAGGGAGGTGAAAAGGAGAACTATGGGAAGAGGATTGGGTTTAGTAGGGAAGAATGGTGGAGATTGGGAGTTGAATCAGTTGCTGTTCGCTGATGACACAGCATTGGTGGCGGATTCTGATGAGAAACTGCATCGGGTAGTCAAAGAGTTTGGTGTGGTTTGTGGAAGGAGGAAACTGAAGGTGAACGTCAATAAAAGTAAAGTAATGGTGTGTAATAGGGGAGAGCATAGGGTGAATCTAGATGTGAGGCTGGATGGGGAAATATTGGAACAAGTAGAGTGTTTTAAATATCTAGGAGGAACGATAAGCAGGAGTGGAGGTATGGAAGTGGAGGTAAAACAGAGAGTGTGTGAAGGAAGGAAGGTTTTCGGAGCAATGGGAAGTATGTGGAAGACGAGAAATCTCGGAGTGAAAGTAAAAAGTGCACTGTATCAAGGAATTGTTGTGCCAACAGTGATGTATGGGGCTGAGACATGGGCTCTGAAGAAAAAGGAGAAAAGAGGGCTGGATGTGATGGAGATAAGCTGCTTGAGGAGTATGTGTGGAGTTACTCGTAGAGACAGATTGAGGAATGAAGAGATACGTAGGAGAGTGGGGCAGCAGGAACATTTGTCAGCCAGAGTGGACAGAAGGGTGCTGAGCTGGTATGGTCATGTTGAACGAATGGGAGATGAAAGGCTTACAAAGAGAATATGTGAGTCAGGTACAAGGGGAGATAGAAGGGCAGGAAGACCCCCATTGAGATGGAGAGACTGTGTAAGAAAGGCTTTGGATGATAGAGGAATGACTATAGATCAGGCAGGGGAAGTGGTGGTGGACAGGAGTGAATGGAGAATGCTTGTGAATAGTTGAGTGAACACGTGGTCATTTGGAGTAAGGGGTCGGGCGCAAGTTGGACTAGATAATAGTCCATCAGGCGCCTGGCCCGGGGAGACGATTAATATGAAGGGTGCGCCTGGAAGTGTGGTGGGAGGGCTTGTGGCTGTGGCTCCGCTGCATGTCTGCCTGCCGAGATCGGAACCTCTCCGGGTGGTCGGGGGCCGGGGGAGTGCTGGAGAGACCTTGGTGACCCTGGTCTCTGGGTCTTCTCCTGGGTGACCTGGATGTGTGTGAGTTTGTGCTTTTTATCTGTGTTTATTTGTTGTTTTATGTTGTTTTTGTGTTTTCCCTGTTCTTGCTCTGTCTTGAGTCGGCTACCCCCAAAATGGGGATTGGGCCTGAGCATATAGATAGATAGATAGATGTTGAGTATCTTTAAGTATATTTATTTCCCTCTAAGTGATTTACGAGTCTGTCTCTTATGAGTGTTTCTAGCATTTTACATACAACTGAGGTTAAGCTAATTATACGATAGTTACCGGGTAGGGATTTGCTGCCTTTTTTTATTATCTGTGTTATGTTGGCTAGCTTCCACTGATCAGGTATAGTTCCAGACTGCAAGGATTTATTGAATAGCAATGTCAATGGTTTGGAGAGCTCATCCTTAGCTTCCTTTAGAACTCAAGGTGAGATTGTATCAGGTCCAGGCGTTTTATTTATCTTGAGTTTATCTAAACAATTCAATACTTCTCTCTCTGTAACGGTGATATTGCTTAGAACATTTGAATTATCAATCTGAATCGGCGATGGAGTAGGGATATAACTGAGGTCTTCTGTTGTAAAAACTGATGCAAAGAAGGTATTGAGAGCATTACTCATTTGTACTTCGTTTTTGGTGTATTCTCCATTTTCATCGACTAACGGTCCAACAGTTGAAGTAACTACTTTTTTCTTTCTGATAAAACTATAGAACTCTTTCGGGTTTGTTTTACTTTGATTCGCAACATTTAACTGCAGGGTCTTTTTACTTTGCTTAATTAACTTTTTAGCTTTGCGTCGTAGCTCTACAAAGTCATTAACAAACTTTTTAGCAAGAAGACAGTTTGAAATATTTTATTCCACCATTTGGGCTTATTAGTATGGCCTGTACGCCGTATTTTCGATGGTATGCAGTCTTGCACTGCTTTTAGGTAAGTGGTTTCGAAAAATTCCCAAGATGTATTTATGTATTTATGTAAAGTCTTTTTGATTCTCTGTCCTCACAACTCAGTGTCCTCAACTTAAATGCTTCTTCTGAAATCACTGTGTTGGGTGATTTTAATGTCCATAATGTTGAATGGCTCACTCATTCAGCCAGGACTGATGATGCTGGTCTTGAATGTGAGCTATTTGCAGACTCATTTAATCTCATTCAACTAGTCAACCAACCCACCCGTGTACCAGATAATCCTAATCATAATTCCCACCTACTCGACTTATTTTTAACAACCAATTCAGAAAATTATGATGTTACAGTGAGGTCCCCACTTGGATCTTCTGATCACTGTCTGATACAGGCCACCTGTCTATCACCTACCACACCTTCCCACTCTGAACCTGTTTTGGTGACTAAATGGCATTACGATAGGGCAGACTGGGAGGGTCTTCAAGGTTTCTTTATTGATATTCCCTGGACCTCTTTCTTTTCTAATGATGCACACTCCACCTTGAGCCACATACAAGATTTTGTAAAAATTGGAATGGAAACTTTTATTCCTCATCAAAAGTACAGTAAAAGATCTAATTCACCTAAATGGTTTGACCATAATTGTGCTAGAGTAACTGAACAAAAAGCAATAGCCTACAATGCATACACAAGATCAAAAACACATGAAGCCTTTAATTACTTTAGAAACATCAGAAATCATGCCAAAACTGTATTAAACCTAACTAAATCAAACTTTCTCCATAAGCAGGCAAATAAACTTCTAAATAATCCAAATGATAACAAAATATTTTGGTCTACTCTTAACTCATTCAAATCCAACTTCACTACTGCTTCATCCATTCCACCATTAAAATCTCCGACTGGCAATCTTGTAAGTGACCCACGAGGTAAAGCTAACCTTCTTGCAGATATTTTCTCCACCAACTCAACCTTAGATGACATAAATCAAGATGTCCCTGTACTTAATTTTAATTCACCTGAAATTCCCTCACTTAAGATCCACACCAGACATGTCAAAACTATTTTGCAGAATCTCTCAGTAGATAAGGCTCCTGGTCCAGATGAAATTCCTCCAATAGTACTTAAGAATTGCTCCTTGGTGCTCGCTCCTGTATTGGCAAAATTTTTCCGTCTGTGTACTCATACCTCATGCTTCCCAGTACCCTGGAAAGAAGCAAACATCCATCCAGTTCCTAAAAAAGGTGCCTCTTCAGATCCATCAAACTACAGACCAATAGCTATAACTTCCACTCTTGGCAAAGTTTTTGAAATTATATTAAATAATCACATAATTAAGCATCTGGAGAATAATAAATTAATCAGTGATAGGCAATATGGTTTTAGACGATGTCGATCAACTGCAGACATTCTTTGCCTTCTTACGCATCAAATCAACCAAGCTACAGACCAACATGGTGAAACACATACAATAGCACTGGATATATCAAAGGCATTTGATAGAGTCTGGCATCAATCCTTATTGTCGAAGATGTCACACTACGGCCTTGCATCATTAGTTCCACTAATTTCTTCTTATCTTCATAACAGAAAAATACGTGTAATGGTAGATGGCCTTTATTCTCAATTTCACTCAATAAATGCTGGTGTTCCCCAGGGATCAGTTTTGGCCCCAACTCTGTTCCTCATTCATATCAATGATCTCATATCTACCACTCATAATCCAATACATTCCTACGCAGATGACTCAACACTCCACAGTTCCTTCACATTTACCAATTCTTTCACCCAACCCGATCTTATAAATTCAAAAATAAACACTGCAATTTCTCTGAACCAGGACCTTTCTAGAATTAATGAATGGGGACAAGAGAATCTAGTTTCCTTTAATGCACAGAAAACCAAGTACATTCAATTTTCTAACCGACAGAATCTCACTGACTCCCATATATTTTTTAATGATGTAAATATTCCCACTTCCCCTAGTATTGACATTCTCGGTGTAACATTAACTACTAACTTGAGCTGGACACATTATGTTAGAAGCATTGCTAAGAATGCCTCTAAAAAACTGGGACTCCTGTACAGAGTTCGAGAATTCTTCACTGACGAGCAGTTGGCCGTAATATATAAAAGTCATGTGCGCTCTCAGATGGATTACTGTTCACCTCTGTGGGGTGGAAGTGGAGTGGTTGCATTGAGGCAGTTGGACAAAATTCAAAATAAAGCTATTAGATTAATCAATAACCCTGCAATCACACAGGACCTTCCTACATTAGCCATACGAAGAAACGTTGCATCCCTTGCATTATTCTACAGATATTTTCACAGCAATTGTTCCGAGGAACTTGCTTCAATTGTGCCGCCTCTCCACATCTTTCCCCGTAGAACTAGGGCAGCTGAGAGCGCCCATGAATTTACACTTTCTCCTCCACAATGCAGAACTTCTGCTTATCAGAATTCATTTATCCCCAGAGCTACTACTCTTTGGAATTCACTTCCCTCGAATTGCTTTCCACAAACTTACAATCAACAAATGTTTAAATCCAGTTGTTACAAACATTTTATGAATGGAGGATGCCTTTAGGCACATGGACCTTTTTGTTTTATCTGTGTTTTTCCTTCCTCCATTCATTGTCTCTTAAAAAAAAAAAAAAAAAAAAAATGTTGTTACTTTTAATTAAAAAGCTCCAGTCAGTTTCTTTAAACATAGCTCTAAGTTTATGAAAGTTTGCTTTCCTGAAATTAGGGACTTTTTCGATGCTGCTATTTGGTTCGTTACTAGTAAACTTTAAAGTGAAAGTTATCGTACGATGGTCGCTGTTACTGAATTCATCACCAACATTCAAATTCTCTATTAACACTCCACGAGAGGCTAGGTCGGTAACTTCTACTACCTGCCAAGCGGGTGGTTTTACCCTAAACTAGCCTATTTTCCGTGCTCTTTTTCATGCATAAACAAGAGCCAGAGCGTAATACAATTATGTATCCGTGAAAGGGTGATAATTGAGCTTTCCAATGACACCAGAACCATCCTTCTACTACCACGGGTTCTCTTGCAACGATCGTGCAACACGAAGGAAAAATCCCTAAAATACGGTAATTTCCTTACATAATTCCCTGTCTAGCGAGGTAGTGGGTGTGGATGTGTGAGGAGAGGAGGTTTGTCGCACCGCGGGAGCCGTGCCGAACGGTCAGATTCAACCTACGCTCCTCCCACCACTCGTCTCTCTCTCAGAGCCAATTATGTGCTCAAAATTGCATACCACCTTAAGTCGGGCCCCGCCACATAGTCCTTGGTTCTCTAGACCGCCTTAAGTCGGGCCCCGCTAATAAGGGGTTAATTCTTCTTTTGCTGCGAGTACAAGGTCAAGAACGTCATTACCACGGGTCGGCGATCGAACAAATTGATAGAGTGAACTCTCTTGCAAGTTCGCATACAAGTCATGTCCGGAGTGTGAAGTAAGAGTATCGCCCCACTTGGTCACAAGTAAATTAAAGTCGCCAAAAATTATGGTATCTTATGAGTTACTTACATCTGCAATTTGTTCGTAAATTTCTCGGTCAGTTTGCACTGATTGAGATGGAGGTCTGTATATTAATGCAAGTATTATTTTTGAACATTTATTATTCTTTATTACACAAAAGGTGTGTCTACGTTCACAATTTGATGTTTTGACATGAGGGTCGGGATAAGACTTTCTTTGATATAAAGTAAAACGCCACCTCCATTTCTCTTTATTCGGCTTTTCTCAAACATTACATAACCGGGAAGAGTATTCTCTGCTAAAATGTCTCTATCTTCTGTATTGAGCCAAGATTCTGTTATGCCAATTACATCATTATTTTCTGTAAACACTAGTTCCTCTAAATCTGAAAATGTATTGCGTATGGTACGAGCGTTTGCATAGAAAACCTTTAAAGTTGCGGTTTTAGAACTCACAGAACGCTCTTTAATAAATTGTTTTGGTTATGGTCGGATCTACATTTATGTTCATGGCTGTCCTTAGTCCTTGCTGTCTCCTCAGTCTTCCTCGCTGGCGGTCATCGGTTGCCTCTGTTTTTTGTTTGGCGTAGGATGATTTATGTCGCTGCTGCTTCTTCTTCTCGAATGACGTTTTTTGATCATTGGCTGCAGACTGCTTCATGTAGGAGACGACCCATGTGTCTTCATCTTGGGAGATTTCAACGTTCACCACAGCCAATGGTTCTCCTTTCAATCCACTTACCAACCTGGTGAACAAGCCTATATATTTTGTATCCTAAGTGACCTATAACAGTTTGTTCATCAACCCACTCGTATCCCGGACTGCTTCGGAGATCGGCCAAACATTCTTGACTTGTTTCTAAATTCTAACAATTCCGCTTATACTGTCAATCTGTTATCTCCTTCGGGCTCCTCCGACCATAAACTTATCTCTGACACCTGTCCTATCTCTCCAGTACAACCACCCAATCCTCCAAGCCGGTGACGCTTGTGGCACTTTGGCGCTGCTGACTGGAAGGCTCTTCAGCAGAACTACTTTGATTTAACATGGAATGATTTTTGTTTCTGTGACAGGGGACCTTCGGAGAGTACTGAACGCATTGCCAAGGTAATCCTCTTGGGCATGAAAGCATGCATTCCATATTCTTTCTCTCAGTCTAATGCAACAAAAATCTTGGTTTACTCACGCTTGTTCTTCTGCTGTCCACAATAAGGAGGAAGCATTCAAACGGTACTGCCACCTTCAAACTAAAAAAAAATCTCATCCTCCCTATGTTTCTGCCTGGAATTAAGCCAAATATGTTCTTTGACTCGCTAAGCATTCATTCATCAACAATAAATCCACTGTACTATTCAACTCTAGTTCTTCCCAAGCCAAAAACCTCTCCAACAATCTTTCTTCCTTGTCTTTCCCTCCCCTTTTCCACTCTGACGGCACTACCATCACTTCTTCCCCTGACAAAGCTGAACTCTTCGCCCATAATTTCGCTAAAAACTCCACCTTCAATGATTCCTGTGCTATTCCTCCCTCCCCACCCCTCTCTCTCCTACTTATGTCTAATATACTAATCTCTTCTAAGGATATACTTTATACCCTCTCTGGGCCTAATACTAAGAAGGCGTACGGACCGGATGGTGTTCCTCCTGTTGTACTAAAATACTGTGCTTCCGTTTGTCTCTCCTCTAACGTCTTCCCTTCTTGCTGGAAGTTTGCTCTCATTCCGCCTGTTCCAAATAAGGGTGACCGCTTTCAACCCTCCAACTATCGTCAAATTGCCCTCATTCTTGCATTTCAAAAGTTTTTGAAACACTTCTTACTTCAAAATGTCTTAAGCATTTCTCTTCTCATAATCTATTTTCCAATCGCCAGTATGGCTTACTTAGGGGTTGCTCTACTGGTAATCTTCTTTCATATATTACTAACTCTTGGTCATCCTCCATGGAGACTTTGGTGATACCTTTTTCCAATGGGCTAGACATATCGAAGGCCTTCGATCGAGTCTGGTACAAACCTCTAATTTCTTAGCTACCTTCCTTCTGTTTCTATCCCTTCATTTGTGCCTTTATCTCTAATTTCCTTTCTGACCGGTATATAGGTGCGGTTGTGTACGGCCATCACTCTCTTCCTCAACCTATCAACTACAGTTTTCCTGCAGTTATCTTTCTAATATTAATTAATGATTTCCTCAACTGTACCTCTAGTCCCATCCAGTCATATGCTGCTGACTATACCTTACACTATTCAACTAGTTTTCACAACAACCTAGCATGCAAGCACTCCAAAACTCATGTAACAGGGCCTTGGCACGCCTATCTTCTGATCTTTCTACTATCTCTGATTTGGGGCAGAGAAAATTGTGTTACTTTCAATGCTTCCAAAACTCAATTTCCCCATCTGTCTACTTGTCAGAACCTTTCACAAGAGTATCACTAATTCTTCAATAACATACCAATTAACCCTTCATTTTCTCTTAACATTTTCGGTGTCTTTTTTGTTTCTTCTGATCTCTCTTGGAAAGAGCATATTTCCATTCTTGCTCAAACAGCTTCTCAGAAGCTGGGTGTCCTCAACTGCCTCTGGGGGTTCTTTACAGCTTCTTGCTCTGTACAGGGGCACAGTGTGTCGATGTATTTAGTATTGTTCACATGTGTAGGGATCCTCTCACACATCACTTCTAGACAAAGTAGAAAAGAAAGCCTTATTTCGTCTCATTAAATAACCTCCACTCACCCATTCTCTGCAATCTCTCTCTCTCTCTCTCTTTGCCGCAATGCTGCATCTCTCTCGCTATTCTACCGCTATTACAATAATCAGTGTTCCTCAGAGCTCTCTCAGTGTATACCATCTCCTCTACGCACAGCTTGTAGTACCCGACTTGCAACACAATCCCACCCCTATTCTGTGCTACTCTCCAATCCAAGAGTGAAACGATGTTTGCAATTTGTTTTTCTATGCAACAGCTGAGCTCTGCAACTCTCTCCCTGTATCAATATATCCCTCATTATATTACTTAAATTGCTTCAAACTCTGTGTATCCAGGCATTTTGGCTCGTATATTCCTTGATTTTGGCCCTGTCACTCTTTCGACTCTGGGGGAGGCAATCGTCACATGCATTTTTGCATTTTGTCTCCCTCATCCACATATAAGCAATAATATAACAAGCCTTTAACACTATACTCAATCTATCCCCATTATATTTTTAAATTTAAGTCTCCCTCTTTATGATGTTTCATCAACCTATTTTATATTAGCTTCTACAGTTTATTGCCCTTCTACCATTCACGTTTTCACTTTTGAGTGTTAGGGCGTAATCGAATTCTGATTGTAGATTTTAATCGCCATACAGGGCCCAAGCTACAACCGTGTGACAGAGTGGTCATAACATTAGACTTGTAAACAAATTGACTCGGATTCGAATCCAGGAATATGTGTGGGGGATATTATTGGGAGGTAAATCATGTTGTAGGCCTCTTTAGCTTCATTAAACTATTTCATTAATCCATTAAGCCGAGAAGCAAGAGAGAGTCGAAAGATGGAGGGAGTACTTCAATGAGTTGCTAAATGTAAGGAATGAAGCACCAGCAAACATAGTTGGATGGGGTATGGGAGGGAGAAGAAGAGAAGTAGTGGAGGAGGAGGTGGGGATCAGGAGGTCAGAAGTATGGAAAATCATGAAAAGAGTGAAGTTGGGGAAAGCACCAGGAACAGATGGAATGTGTGGGGAAATGTTGAGGTATGGTGGTGAGATAGTGATCGAATGGGTATGGAAAATGTGCAAACTAGCATGGGAGAAGGGGAATATGTCTTCTAAGCGTAGTACGGAAGGTGTACAGTAGGGTAGTGATTGAGAGAGTGAGAGTGACAATGGAGAAACATAATGAAGCCATACAACACTTATCTTCTGATCTAACTACTATTTCCAATTGGGGCACAGAAAACCTTGTTGCCTTTAATGCTTCCAAAACCCAATTTCTCCATCTATCTACCTGTCTGGAACACCCAGCGGACTATCCCTTATTCTTCAACAATACAAAAATCAATCCTTCATCTTCTCTCAATATTCTTGGTGTCTCTTTTTCTTCTGCTCTCCCTTGGAAGGACCATATTACCAGCCTTGCTAAAGCAGCCTCCCAGAAGCTGGGTGTGCTCAACCGCCTCAAGGGGTTCTTTACCCCTGCACAGCTTCTTGATCTGTACAGGGGAACAATGCGTCCTTGTATTGAGTATTGTTCTCATGTGTGGGGAGGATCCTCTCACATCGCACTTCTAGACAAAGTAGAAAGGAAGGCCTTTCGTATCATTAATTCCCGCCCACTTACCAACTCTCTGCAAACTCTCTCTCTTCGCCGCAATGTTGCATCTCTCTCGCTATTATATCGCTACTACAATAATCAGAGCTCCTAAGAGCTCTCCCAGTGTATACCACCTCCTCTACGTAGGGTATGTGGTACCCATCTTGCAACACAATCCCACCTCTACTCTGTGCAACTCTCCAACCCAAGAGTGAAACGTTCCTCGCAGACTTTCTTCTATTCAACAGCTGAGCTCTGGAACTCTCTCCTAGAATCAATCTTTCCCTCCTCCTATGACTTAGATTCCTTCAAACTCCGTGTGTCCAGGAATTTTGACTCGAACGTCCCTTGATTTTGGCCCTGTCACCCTTTCAACTATGGGGGAGGCCCTCGCTACAGGCAGTTCTGCCTTTTGTCTCCCTCACTCACATAGAAAAAAAACCCCCAAAAACTAACATTTGGGAAGCTGCATTAGCAAGAGTGGTAATATGATCTTTCAAAAAAAGGTCAGATGAAAAAGATACACCTAGAATATTGAGAGAAAATAAAGAGTTGATTTGTGTATTGTTGAAGAATAATTGATAGTCATGTAGAAGATTGCGATGGAGAGATACAAGGAGAAACTGGGTCTTGAAGGCATTGAAAGTAACAAGGTTTTCTCTGCCCCAATCGGAAATCATTGATAGATTGGAAGATAGGTTCTATGTGGCCCTTTTACAAGAGTTTTGGAGTTATTGCATACTGGGTTGATGTGAAAAATTAGTTAAACAGTGTAAGGGTGAGTCATCAGCATATGAGTAGATAAGACTAGAGGTACACTTGAGGAGATCTTTAAATAAATAAATAGAGAATTGGAGACAGGTCAGAACCCTAAAGAACTCTGAGGAAGAGAGCAATGGCCATCCACAACTGCAGCTATGGCACAGTCTGAAAGGAAATTAGAGACAAAGGCACAGATAGAGGGATAGAAACTGAAGGATGGTAGTTTGGATATCAGAGATTTGTGCCAGACTCTATCGAAGGCTTTCGATATGTCTAGCACAATAGAAAAGTCTCACCAAAGTCCCAAAAGGAAGATGACCAAGAGTTAGTAAGATAAGCAAGAAGACCACCAGTAGAGCGGCCCTTAAGGAAATCATACTGGCGATCTGAAAGTTGATTATGGGAAGATAAATGCTTAAGAAATTTTGGGTTAAGAACAGTTTCAAAAACTTTAGAGGTGCAAGAAATTAGAGCAATTTGACGATAGTTGGAGTGTTGAGAGTGGTCACCCTTCTTTGGGACAGGTTGAATAAGAACAAACTTCCAGCAAGAAGGAAAGACGTTATTTTATTAATATATGTTAATTTTACAATAAAATAATATCATGGCTGCGCCTTTTGAGAACAATTTCTCTTAAAGGCACCTTGAATACAACTCGATGGTTATTTTACATACAGTAAGATTATTAAAACATGTCATATTATATAATTATAGCTAATGAGGCACAGCCCCAGCCCCGCAGCCACAGCAAGAAGGGATTCGGAACAGTGGCCAGGTATAATTACCTAGCCACCACCCCGAACCACCCCCACCCAGACCGCTGTGGGTAGAGCAAACCCCAGCCTTATATACAGTACGGTACCTACATATCGATCAACACCAGAACAGTATCCTAATTTGTTTCCGATATAAAGGTGATTGTAATTTAGGGTTGTGGCAGTTTTATTGTCAAATGTTAAGGAAGATTAATATTTAGACATTAGTGAAGATTTGAGTGATATTTTGAAACTAGGCAGAGTGGGTTTATTTTGTAAGTCAGGAGACAACTGATTCCAAACTTTCGCACCATGGTATTTTATTGATGTCTGGGATTGTCTAGAGGTCATTAGGGGAATATTTAAAGAATTTATGTTTCTTAATGCATACCTTTCATTTTCACGATGTCTACATAATTCCACATTGTTATGGCCGTTTAATGCTTTGTATACAAAGATAGCACTGCAAAATATGTTAATATCTTCAAATTTTAAGAGATTAAGTTGTCGAAATAGTTCATTGGTGTGAGCATATTTGGATCTAAATGTAATTGTTCGTATAACTTTTCTTTGTGCAACTTCAACAGGTTGAAGGAAAGAGGAAAGAAACAGGAAAGAGGAAACAGGTTAGAGGAAAGAGAGAGACGGGAGAGTTTGCCTAGAACGGGAGACAGCATGGAAGAACAGATTTTAGTACAACAGGAGGAACACCATCACGTCTGTACGCCTTCTTAGTATTAAGCCCAGAGAGGGCAGAAAGTACATCCGTAAAAGAGATTAGGATATTAAATCTAATAATTTACTTAATCAGAAAAGGTTTTGCTCGAAAGCAGCAATTGATAATTTTGTTCATGATATATCCATGGTGTGTTGGAGTACCGTTTATGAATTCAATTGTGCAAATGAAGCATTTGATGCTTTCGATTTTTTTTTAACGTTTTTCAGGACAAATTCCCCCTTAAAAATGTCATCTTCGACAAGAAAAACTCTCTAAGTCCTTAAAAAACTCCTGCTCTTAAAAAAAGTATTAAAGAATAGAAACGACTCGAAAGACTAGCGGCCAAATGGTATATAATTGTCTTTATGACCACAATATAGAACATATAGAAACAAGCTTACCAATTTGCTTCGAATTGCTAAAAATAAATATCACAAAGATAATCTTAAAGATAATCAAGGCAATCTTAAAGCAAATTGGAATTCTATACATTATATTCTTGGTAGATCACAGAACCCTGCGAGAAGTGAAATGATTAGTTTAGACCCAGAAAATATAGATATAGTAGAGGGGTTTAATAAACACTTCTTAAAGAGTGGAAAACACATTGTAGTAGATGAAGAAGTACCATCAACTGCGCATTTAGCGTACCTAAAAGATTCACCAGATTTTTCGTTTTATCTCTCACCCGTAACTGAACAAGAAAATAGAAACAATTAGATTTGTTTAAGCCCACTGCTTCAGGATACGATGAAATCCCTCCTAAGTTATTAAAACTCACCTCAGATTCTATTGCCGCTCCTTTATCGTACTTGATAAACCATTCTTTTGACACCTTACGAGCGGGTGGTGGAGTATATTTCACTGTGCCGCTCAGCGTTTTTTTTTTTACCATAAATGGGGTTGTTTCCGTGCTCTTTTTCATGCATAAACAAGACCCAGACCGTAATACAAGTATGTATCTCTCAAAGGGCGTAAATTGAGCTTTCCAATGACACCTGAACCATCCTTCTACGATCACTGGTTGGTTTGCAACGATCGTGTAACCGAAAGGCAAAATCGCTAAAATACGGTAATTTCTTTATATAATTACGTATGTAGCGAGGGAGTGAGGGTGGATGTAAGTGGAGTAAATATCAGTAGGTCCACGGCGGCCGTGGCGAGCGGTCATGAGGTAACCCATGCTCCTCCAGTCACTCGTCTCTCTCTCAGAGCCAATATTGCGCCAAAATTGCACTCGGACTTAAGTCGGGCCCCGCCACATAGTCCAAATTTTTCGATACGGACTTAAGTTGGGCCCCGATCTTTAAGGGTTAAAACCGGAATTTTCCCCTCCAAATTAAGGTTAGCCAAAGTAATTCCCCTGTTTGAATGTGGTGAGGTGAAAGATATAAATAACTATAGGCCAATATCAATTTTACCTGTGTTCAGTAAGATATACGAAAAATGTATTGCAGTTTGATTAATACATTTTCTAGAAAGCATGAATCTATTATCTGAATATCAACATGGATTTAGACAGAAGATATCTACAGAAACAGCCCTTTTACAATTTACATCTAATATTTAAAAATATCTTAATAAAAAATATCTAGTAGCTGGAGTTTTTCTTGACCTTTCAAAGGCGTTCGATTCCTTAGATCACACAATTTTACTAGACAAACTAAGTAACATAGGAGTTAGAGGATTACCTTTTCAATTATTTTCAAATTATATAACTAATAGGAAACAAGCTGTATACTGTAACAAAACATATTCCTCATAAGGTGATATCTGTCAGGGGGTTCCCCAGGGGTCTATTTTGGGCCCAATCTTATTTTTGATATTTATTAATAATATTGTATATGCAAGCCATAAATGTAAATATATTAATTTTGCTGACGATACAAATCTACCTTTTGCTGCAAACCATTCAAATTGTTTGCATAATATTGTAACACAAGAATGTAGATAAATTTTAAAATGGATTACAGCAAATAAATTGAAGTTGAATATTAAAAAAACTAAATTATACTCTTCAGAATAGATCTGTTGTTAGTGAATTGTCTTGTGTTCTTTTAGGAAATTAATCTGTAGAGTGTGTACAGTTTACCAATTTCATAGGAGAAATTGTCGACGAATATATAAATTGGAAGTCACTCATAAATTCTGTATGTAATAAACTGTCAAAATCTGTGGTATTATGTATAAAGTGGGACAGCAGTTTACGGAGGATGCCCTGGTTAATATTTACTATACGCTTTGCTATCCCCATATAACTTATTGCCTCTCTGTTTGGGGTTGTACCTGGCCTTCGTATTTAAGAAATGCATTTGTAGCTCAAAAAATAATTATTAGAGCAATAACTTTTAAAGGAAAATATGATACAACAGCACCTCTTTTTGCTGATTTGAAACTTTTACACTTTTATTCAGTTCATAAATACTTCCTGCTAATTACAATATTCAAATCTATACATTTTACGACCATTAATAATCAAATCTTTTCTCATGTAACACACAATCATAATATCAAGGGAAACTCTGTTGACTTGGTTTATCCTCCAGCATGCATCACGTTGTTTCAAAATGTTATTCTTTACACCGAACCTAAAATTTGGAACTCTCTACCTAACCACTTAAAAGTATAACAGATTTGAATATACTTCAAAAGAGGTTAATGGCATATATATATATTAGTTGCAGTAAAGATAGGCTAAAAGAAGGTATAACTCTGTACAATATAAATATAATAGTATATCTAGGATACAGTTAATGTGTTCTTTAACACCTTAAGAGCGGGTGATGGAGTATATTTCACTGTGCCGCTCAGCGTTTTTTTTTTTACCATAAATGGCCTTGTTTCCGTGCTATTTTCATGCATAGACAAGAGCCAGAGCGTAATACAATTACGTATCCCTGAAAGGGCGTTAATTGAGCTTTCCAATGACACCTGAACCATCCTTCTACGATCACTGGTTGTCTTGCAACGATCGTGCAACCGAAGGGCAAAATCGCTAAAATACGGTCATTTCGTTACATAATTACGTGTGTAGCGAGGGAGGGAGGGTGGATGTGTGTGGAGTAAATGTTAGTAGGCCCACGGCAGCCGTGGCGAGCGGTCATGAGGCAACCTATGCTCCTCCCGTCGCTCGTCTCTCTCTCAGAGCCAATATTGCGCCAAAATTGCACACGGACTCAGGTCGGGCCCCGCTCTTTGGGCTGGTGTTCTCTATACGGACTAGAGTCGGGCCCCGCTAAATAAGGGTTAAAGAGTAACATAATTTCATTCTCACTTATAGTGATAGTTACTTCATTCATCTTGTATTTTCTGTAACTTTTTACTGAAATAGTTTTCTACGATAAGAAAATCGTTACTATATCCCACGATTGATAAAATTCATGTAAATAATATTTGAAATGTCGGGTTGGTATTTCAACTCGATTAGTTATAATCTCGATAACAATGTGTCCACGAAGGTAATTATGTACTTGAAACCTTGACTTCCTTCTAATCGACCCATTACATCAACGGCTAAAACTTGCCAGGCTTTAGTTGCTACTAACTTTCCAGAAGGTCCTGGGGTGCGGGTCCTGTCTTTGCCTAGGGCGCGACAGGCTTCGGTGATCCGTTTGGCAGTGATGTAGGGGGAAGGGGTCCAATACACCTGTTGGAAGGTGGCGGTCAGCTTCCGTTGGGCCAAATGGATGCCATTATGCATATGGATGGATTGCATGGTGGCTAGGGCAGTAGCTGGGGTAATTACAATTTTCCCTTCGGGTGTGAACAGATTATCTCCTCGTCTAGTAAGTTGGGAGAACATGGTTCGGGGCATCCAGTCAGGTTTTTCTTGTAGTTGAAATTGCTTGAGTAGTTGTTGTTGCTCTTGATCTGTTGAATCTTGATGGTGGATGGCTAAAATGGGGTGCATCTCGAAGGGGGTGGGGGGGTCTCTGGTGTGGAAACAGTGGGTAGTCGGGACAGTGCGTCAGCATTGGTGTGGAGTTTCCCAGGTCTATAAGCTCGATGTTAAATTCTTCTAAACTTTCTCTCCATCTGACAGTTAAAGCATTCTTGGTGTCGGACTTCCTTAACCCGGCAAGTGAGGGAAGACTCTTAAGAGTTTCCCCGGGCGACTGCGGGAAGACTCTTAAGATCCTGGGCCTAAAAACATCCATTTAAAACACCCCAAAAAAACTTGAACCCTTTTTTTTTTTTTTTTGCCCCTGGGCCATGCCAAATATCGCTCCTCCACATCCCCTCCTTCCCCACTTCCCCCCCTCCTTCAATTATCACCTATTTTCCCTGTTATTCCCTTATTCTGTGGTCTATTTTTGTGCTAACATTAGCGAGTTGCAAGCAGGGCGTTGTCATCAGTGTTACCAAGTGTGGGAAAGAGTGAGAGAGAGAGTATTGCGCAACAGTGTCTCTCCAGCCGTCTGGCAGGCTGACTGGCTGGCAGGCTGCCTCAGCCAAATGTTATGTAACTCCCGGCCTCTATTGCCGATTTTGACCATCCAAACGCTGTTTCCACTTGTTTTATTGTTGTAACTGGTTAATATCTTCATATAAATGGTAAAATAGGCGCATATCAATAAGTATTAACGATATTTATGGTAAAATAACGATGTTAGTGATGGGAACAGCTCAAATACGTGCGCACAGGGGTGTGGTGTCTCGTACCCCCCATGCGCAGCCGAGAGGTTAACCATTGTAGGGCGTGGTGGTCGGTGATGATGGTGACTTTTACCCCGGCTAAATAGGCCTTAAAATGTTGCAGGGCCCAGATGATACCCAGGCATTCTCTCTTAGTCACAGGGTAGTTTACTTCTGCTGGATTTAGGGTTCGGCTGGCACAGGCTATGATGTGCTCTCTGCCCTCTCGTGTCTGTCCTAACACGGCACCTATTCCAGTTTGGGAGACATCGGTGTATAACCGAAAGGGTTGGGTGTAGTCGGGGAAAGAGATAACGGGTGATGCAATCAACAATTCCTTCAGGGTATTGAAGTCCTGCAGGCGTTGTGGTGTCCATATGAATGGTTCATCTTTCTTAGTCAGGTCATGAAGAGGGTTAGCAATGGTGGCAACATTTTTCACAAATCTTCTATAGTAGGAGGCTAGCCCGAGAAATGCTCGGACTCCTTTGACGTTAGTGGGGGGGGATAAATTTTCCCAATGGCATCTAGTTTGTGGGGGTCTGGTGCAATTCCTTGGTCGGATACGATGTGGCCTAGGAACTGTACTTTGGTCTTGGCCAACGTACATTTGGAGGGCTTTAGTTTTAAGTTGGCCTCTTGGATTCTTTGGAAAACTTGTTGGAGACGTTGTAGGTGTTCAGTCCAGGTTTTTCCGAACATGGTGATGTTGTTTAAGTAAGCCAGTCAGGTTTCCCAGGTCAATCCTTGCAATACGGATTCCATCAACCTAGAGAATGTGGCAGGGCCATTGCATAAACTGAAAGGCAATACCGTAAATTAATATAGGCGGCCTTGGCTATTGGCGAACGCCGTCTTCTGTTGATGTTCGGGAAGGACTGGCACTTGCCAATACCCTGCTTGCAAATCTAGGGTAGTGAACCATTTAGCTCCAAGTAGGGAGTCTAGGGAATCATCAATCCGGGGAAGGGGAGTGGCATCTTTGATCGTGACATCATTGAGTCTGCGATAATCTATGCAGAATCTGGTGGTCCCGTCCTTCTTCCGTACAAATACTACTGGGGACCACAAAGGGCTTGTCGAGGGGCGGACCATTTCGGTGGCCAACATGTCTTGTACGTGGGACTCTTCTTCTTGTCGTTGAGTGGGATTTTTTCTTCTGATGGGTTGTTTGACGGGATGTCCCACGGTGTGGATAGGATGATGGAGTACGTTGGTTTTTCCCACATCTCGATTTGAAGTGGCGAAGATGTCTTGGTAGGTGGTTAATAGATTCTTCAGGTCGGCTTGTTGTTGAGGGGTTAGATGAGAAGGAATACAGGGTAGGGGTAAAGGAGTGTTAGAGGGAGTATCAGCTGGAAGGGATAGTTCTTCTGCATAAGGTTCTAGTTCTCCAATGGTTAAACCTTTTGGTAGGGTAATGGGCTGGTCTGATATATTGGCTATCTTTATGCAATTTAATTTGTTAGAAATTATACTAGGAGCGGTTAGGCAGTCCTTATCCAAGGGGCTTTGGAGGTGAGGGGTCATAATGGCATCCCCAGGCAAGGTGGGTACAATGGGGATCCACTTCTCATGATGAGGGGGGAGTGTCACGAGTTTGGCAGTGACTGCTTGAGCGATGGGCATTATGCAAGGGGGAGAAATCGGAGTCTGAGGGGAAGGAACAGGATTGGGGGTGTTAATGTAGAAATGGGCTGGGTTAAGGGTAAAGTTATGGTGGAAAGAGGGCAAAGTCGGGGGGTATCTCTAGTCTGGGTTTTTGGTTGGGTGCCTCGATGAGAGGCACTAGTTTTGTTTTTTGTTCGGTTTACTTGGTGGGGGGTGGGGGGGTGGGGGGGGTTAGAATGTCAGGGTTCTTCTCCCACAATCCAGGGAAGCACTTAGCTTGTGAGTAAGTCGAGACCCAAATATCCATCGTATAGGGTCTCTTTGGGTTCATACACCACGAAAGAGTCGTTTGTTCCGTGCTTAGGAACAATGGTATTTAAATACAGGGGAAGTGTTTGTCCAATTTTTTTTATAATTTTGGCATCGGCACTCACTAATACAATTGAGGAAGGTTGGATAGTGCCTAAAGCTTTCTTGTGTTGTTTAAAGAAAGGTGCGAAAAGGCATGATCGGGATGCTCCCTTGTCGATCAGTAGGCGGACCTCCACCCCATTAAGAGTGAGTTTCTTGTAGATGGGCAGTTTGTCTGAGTATGCCTCCTCATGAGCCCCCGCCATTTTGACGTTTATTAGTGTACGGGGGTGGTCTGAAAATCCAGGTCTTGTGGTGCCTCCATTTCTGACTCTGGTTCTTCTTCATTATCCTCTTCAGATCCTTCATCAAATCCGGCCGTGCCGTCCTCCGTGATGGTGGCGTTGGCTTAATCCAGGGAATCTGGGCCCACCAACTGGGTGCTCTGGTCCTTCTTCTCGTGAGTTCGGTAAATGATCTCCGTAATGACGTCAGCAGACACTGGCTGTTGCACGGTTTCCAGTCGGCCAGGCGAATCCTGGCCCATTCCTCGGCCTTATCACTGGCTCGGGGGGCCATAGGGCTAGGGGCAGGTACGGTGGACAGGTGTGTGGTGGCTTTTTGTATGGCGGCTACCATATCTTGACCCCGGGATTGCCTCAGGGTCACAATCCGCCTTACGACCGGCATGTCCGTATCATAATTGGTTGGCTCGACAATGGAGAAATGGTCCGCCACCGCCAAAGGCAAAATCCTCAACAAAGCCCTGAAAATAACCTTCTTTCTTTGGGCGGGGGTTTCCTCTGTGAACGCTGTGACAGCGAGCTGTGTCAACTCACTAATCGTGTCATCCAAATTCCCGGTATATCTGACTTGGTGAAAATGCCTGTCCGAGATTATTTGGCCTAGGACAGGGTTAATGGCGGCTTTTACATACATTTCAAATGGTGCCCAGGTTAAACCGGGCATTTGCTCCTGCACATACCCTGATACCTTCCCTGCATATTTACCTAATTTAACTATGACTGTGTAAATCTTGGAAGCGTCTTGGTCCTGGAACATCAGATCCAGGTCGGGTGTGACCATTTCCATGTATGTTCCTATGTCGTTTTCCTCGGGCTTGAATGCAGGGATATCGAGTGACATAGCTGCCATGGTGATTGGGTAAGTTGAGAGTGCAAGTATGAAACAAATTAAGCAAGCTGATGTGCCGTATTGAGACACTGCTGCCACCAGTGAAATATCGGGTTGGTATTTCAACTTGATTAGTTATAATCTCGATAACAATCTTATAATAAGATATCTTGAGATAGAATATGCTCGACAGGGTCACGTCTAGTTTTATATATCTTGCATCAACTCTTTATCCCAAGGCAGCATTCACACAATAAGAACACAATATTACTTCACACTTTAGTTTATTCAAAGGACATAGGTTATGGTATATAGTGTATTGTTTTGTCATATACGGCAGACAATAAAGGTACTTAACACCTTAAGAGCGGCCTATGCGGTTTATTTATATGTACCGCCCAGCGGGGTGTTTTTAGCCAAAATAGGGCTGTTTACGTGATCATTTTCATGCCTAAATAAGACCCAGAACGTAAAACAAGTATCTATCCCTGAAAGGGCATAAACAGAGCTTTCGAATGACACCATAACGATCCTTTTATGATGGCTAGTTTTCTTGCAATAACCGTGCAACGCGAGTGCAAAAAGCATGTAATTAGGCACTTTCCCCATACAATTCCTTATATAGCGAGTGAGAGAGGTAGGAGGGAGGTGAGATTCGTGTCAGTAGGTTCGCCGCGGTGGTCTGGAGCAGTCATACGCTCGCTACTCTCCTGCCACCACTTGTCTCTCTCTCTCAGCAACATTACGTGCTGAAATTGCCACTCGAGTTATGTCGAGCGCCGCCACATAGTCCAGCTTGATTTAACTCGACTTATGTGGTGAGCCTCTAATTAAGGGTTAAGTGACATATCAAATATAGAATGGTCTATAATAATAACTTAACTGTATTTGGTCATGTTACATTTACACACAGTATAGGTAATATTAATATGCAAGAATAATAGTGTTACACATGTACATAGGTAATCAAGTCAAATGATAACACGTATGTGAGTGTAACATCTAACGTGAAGACTTTTGGCATAAGGCGAATTGACTTCAAACAGCGTTCACGAGCGTGGGGCGATGAGCGCTTATCAAGGGGATTAACGGAAGGGTCACACAGGTAAGATAAATAAAAGGTAGTGAGTTCGACCCTAGGTCAGAGTGACTGCTTTGGTATAAAATTATAATTCGAAATAGTGCGACTATATGACACTGGTGAATATTAAATATATACTAAGGAGCTTATCGACAGGGTGGTTTCAGTTGGAATTAATTTATCTTAGCGGTTTTTGTGAAAGACTCGACACACGGATACGAAAAATAGATTTACACCGGGTAAGAGATCGATACACACATGTATAGAATTCAAATTCAAATTTAGTTCAATGAATCGCTATAAAAGGTTTTGGAATGAATGCAAGTTAATATAAAATGAGGAATAGACACTCAATTAAAATGCGACTGGAAATCACAGTAAATTAGAATCTGAAATAACTCAGAATACAAAAGGGCGTACACGACTAAGTTGTACTAGGTTAAAATACTACGGTAATAGTATTAAAGGAAATTTGAATACATTAGCAAATCCCTATCTGGCAATACGTGGATCAAAGATATGGCATAAGCGAATTACATAAACATACTATGTAATTAAATAGTTACTATGGAAATAGTAAAATGTAAGTAGTAACGGTCTCTACGATTATATGGAGACACAAATAATAAATAACTTGAACAAGAGTTACTATAAATGTGTGAAAATAATTATTAGTTACCCACACACGTAGATCAGATTAATTCACAAGCACTGGTATAAACTAGATAGCTCGAATAATAGAACTAAGGTTAACTCAACGGGGGGTTCTTGACTTTTCGGTAAGGAAAGATAGATAGATTAAAATTTGGGCATAGGTCCTAGGTCTATCTATCTATCTATATGCTCAGGCCCAATCCCCACTTTTCCTATTTTTTATTTTTATTTTCCTCTATTTTATTATTTTTTTTGTTTTTTTGTATTTTCTTGGGGGTGGCCGACGCAAGACAGATCAAGAACAGGAAAACACAAAACACAAGACAAAACAACGAACAAACACAGACAAAACACAAAATTCACACACATCTAGGTCACCCAGGAGAATACCCAGAGACCAGAGTCACCAAGGTTGCTCCAGCACTCCCCCGGCCCCTGACTACCCGGAGAGGCTCCGATCTCGGCAGGCAGACATGCAGAGGAGCCAAAGCCACAAGCCCGCCCACCACACTTCCAGGCGCACCCTTCATATTAATCATCTCCCCGGGCCAGGTGCCTGATGGACTATTATCTAGTCCAACTTGCGCCCGACCCCTTCCCCAAAATGACCACGGGTTCATTCAACTATTCACAATCATTCTCCATTCATTCCTGTTTATTACCACTTCCTTTGCCTGATCTATAGTAATTCCTCTATCATCCAAACCTTGTCTTACACAGTCTCTCCATCTCAATGGGGGTCTTCCTGCCCTTCCTGTCCTAGGTAAATGGTAGCAAATTAGGGAATATCTTCACGGTATACGTTTACACTTCAACTTAGATACACAAGAGAATAAATAACATATATAGGTGACATCTGAGAGTATTCCGTCTTGAGCCTGGATCGAGATGAATGTATATAACTGGTGTACAATTGATATTTTATGATAACACCTCAAGCAATATATTTCAAGGGGGTATGCGTAACCATATCTGGTGCAATTAATTCACTTGCACAGATCAAGATTTATGGGAGGACAAATGACTATGTAACGTGTACACAGATCAATAATTGAACAATGAACAGGCACAGATCCTTGGCACAGATCAACTTAATAACACTTCCGGAATACTCGCATATATAACCTTACCTGCAACAATAGCCACAAATTGAGATACGCAGAAACACTTAGGGTTAGCGTGGAGGAGGAGGAGAAGGGCCAAGTACGAGGGTCGGGGCGTCACAGAGGTCCAGGCACGGCAGCTGGACGTAATGGGGCCACTCGTCAGGAGTCCAGGGGGCAGGGACAGATGTCAGGGTACTGCTTCGGCAGGAGTCCAAAGGCAGGGGGCAGTGGACAGCAGGCTCCTTCTCTCTCTCAGAGTAAACGACTCCCGGAAAGACTTAGCCGGACGGAGTGTTTAGGTAGTTTTACTCCCAGACATATATCCGGACAGAGCAAGCTACTGAGTGTGAACTGACTTCCTGTAGTTTCAGTCAGTACATATTTGGGTTATTTCTCTTGGTCAGGTTGGTGATCTCGTATGAATAGGGGCATAGTAAATACATAAAAATGGGCTATGTTGAGGTTAATAATTACATGAAAAAAATAGTATGGTGCTTAATGACATCGCACTGAGGTTCTCATCTTTTTGACCTTTGGTTCTTTCTTATATCATCAAGCCTGATGATGTAATTCGTGATTTCCTGTTCACTAATTGTTTTGGCTATTTGGATTGTTTATGTAATGATTTTCTTCTGTGGCACTTCATATCACCATTTCACTTTTCTTCTCGTCTGGCAGCTTCTTGAGGATGGAGGGCCCCAACGATGTAAATACTCCCAGGGCTCTTTATGCTTAGATTGCATAAACACTTTTTCATCATAGTATTCGCCTACTATTCGGGGGGGGGGAAGTTCTGCCTTGGCTATTTGAGTCCCGCCCTGTGATTGGCGGGGCCGCGTGAGGTGACGATTGGATGGGCTTGACCTGCCCTTCGGGGGTAACTCACCTGTTCGGGGAATTAGAGAATGGGCCCAGCGGTCAGATTTCCCGTTCTCTGGAGAATGGGAAATTAATCTATTTCTAAACCCTTTTCTTCTGGTCTCCATGGATCCTCTTACGGTGGCTATCTTGTGTGGTTGTCCTTTAGGCTCCGTCATTTCAATATTACATGAATTTCATAAAAATTTACATTGATATGCTATTCATATAAGTACATATTATTATATATATATGTAGTGTGTTTGTTTCAGCATTTTATTATGCTTGATTATATTCATGTCTGCTTAAGAGCCTTGTGGCTCAACAGACTAGGCCATAATAGTATAATTGTGTTTTATAACTTGTATGTATGTATTATAATGGCAATAAACTTTAATAACTCTATGTATGTAATGCACAGTCTCAGAGACGCAGCACCTTCGTCCGCACTTTCGCCCTTATTTACTCCTGTCCTATGGCACCTAGAGGGTTCAAATTTCTATGGGAACTACTTTAGGATGTCGTGGAACAATAGCAGTAGTTGGCAAACCACCAAATGCAGCCGATTGGGTGTGGGGACGCGCGGGAGGGACGCCAGTTTACTCTCTTACCTCATGAGTGTTGCACCATGTCGGACCATTCTCGTTGCCACCCAATCAGGGGTGTTAGTGTTACAGAAGCCCTTGCAATACTGGATGAGAGTGATTGCAAGATAGTGACACTGAATCATCTGATGAAGAATCAAGGGAGGAGTATCGCCCATCACTGAAGGAGATAGTCAGATAGGGAGATGGGAGAAGAGGAGCCCATTGTTACCATTTCTCGTCGCTGTGTTGCATCTGCGACGCCACAACAACGTGGGGGGAGGGTGTATTCCCCCCCCCCCATTGTTCCTCAAGACATCATTGACTCCCCAACAATTGAGGAAAGGACGAGGATGACCCAGACCCCATGGCATTCGTCAAAATTCCTGCATCTCATCGTAGAGGTGAAAAGAGACCAGCTGAGGATGAGGAGAGTAATGCACCTGCTCCTCCCCCACAACACGTGCGTTCTCCCCCACGCCTGCTTTCATCACCACCTCCCACTGTCTCCCCACTAAAAGTTGCAACCCTAACACGTTCTATGGGTTGCGCTTGGGTGCAGCTATATTTGCAGCACAGCCATTGTCTCATTCAGAAGAAACGGATGAAGAAATACCTGAGCTTGAATCATCTCCCCCATGTTTCCACTCACTCCGCCTGTTCTCCCCCTTATCAACACGGGATGACTCAGCGCATTCTCCGCCTCGCCACTCTACACCCCCACCACCACCATACTCCTCTCCTGCCTACTCTCCACCACCACCATCACCCACCAGCCTAATGCCTTACTCCTCCCTCAGGCCTTCTGTGTCGCCTCAACCTGGTACCTCCCACAGCCACGACACCTCTCAATTACCTAAGACCCCATCACCGCCTGCGTCGCCACAACGCGTGGCCGTGTACTTTCCCGTGGGCGTGCCACCCGCGGCCGAAGGGCATCGAAGGTGTCCCTGGTACGATGCACCAGCACTGGATCAAGCTCCAGGTCGACATCTTGATCAAGGCCATGGTCAAGAGGCAGGACAAGGACCTCCCTCCCTGGTGCCCCTGGTGATGACCCCCCCCCCTCCTTCTGACGACAGGGGCGACAATGTTGCTCCCGATTAACCCGAGTGGAATTGGGTGAATGGAGACAATTTTTTGCCCACCCATTACAACTGTGTGGGCACGAAGGATGCCGGCGCTGCGATCCCCAACCAAGGACGAGAGACAACTGTGAGGTTCTTTACTCCGATGACACTGTGTTGATGTGGATCTTCAGTAGGCCTCTCTGTGATGAATAATGTTTGTAGAAAACTGCCACCACTAATAGTTTATAGACATATTAGGAGTCTGGAATCAATCAACCCATGCGATCAGCCTTTCCTTTATTTGTTGTATAAGTATGCAGGAACACAGTCAGGAATCAAATCAGGTGTGAAATGATGAAGTGGTGAGAATGGTGAATGGGGGTGTGTGAGAGCGTGGTGAGTGGACCTCCGCCCTCGAGTTCTCCCCTGTGATCGCCGTCATGCCTAGGTTCAACCGCACCTCGCCTTCCGAGAATGCATAACCAATGATGAAAGCGTGAATAATCCTGAATGACGAGTGAATAATAATACATGACGAGTGAATAATCGTGCATAACTCCAGTCCAGGGGTCTCCTGGTGTTTAGGTTAGCAAGTCGTTAATATAGGAACGAAATGATTAATCAGCATGTTTACCTTAGCTATTGATAAGGACACCTGTGGTCTTGCCTCTGGACCACAGCTAACAGCTCCTTGTACAAGCATATACAAAAGTCGTGTCACAAGTATGAATTGAGTTATGAGTTGTCTAAATATGAGTGAAAGGATCGTATAACACAACTAGACTTTATGTTTTCCTGCAGTTCTTCCCTGCTAACCTCATGTCCATGATTTTTGACCAGACGAACTGGTACAATTACTATTACATGGCTGGGAAAGAGCAGTTGAAACACTCTGCCCGACTGACATGGCAAACTCTTGACGTCCCTGAATTTTACTCGTTCCTGGCCATTGTCATCCTGATGGGGGTGACAAAGAAGTCGTCGATCAAGAAGTATTGGTCCTGGGATCCCCTCATCGAAGCCCGCTTCTTTGGCAAAGTCATGAGTAGAAACAGGTTCTCGGCCATAATGGGGAATCTCCACTTTATTGACAGCCTGGCAAGCCACACACAAAGCCAGAACGAACCCAGGGCTATGAAGGGACCGATGGAGAGGATACAACCTATCTTCCAGTACCTGAAGGTGAAGTTGGCTGCCACCTTCAGACCCCATCAAAAACTTATAATTGATGAAAGTTTGCTGCTGTGGAGGGGAAATACTGGCATCCAGCAGTACATGCCCAGCAAACGTCATCGTTATGCCCTGAAACTTTTCGTGATGTGTGACTGTCACACCGGCTACATCCAGGACATAATTCTCTACATGGGCAAAAAGACAGAACTGTTGGAACTGTTGGAAGTACGGAATTTCTGGAGCCGTCGTTATCACCATGATGCAGGATTACCTTGATAGGGTCCACATACTGTACCTCGACAATTGGTATACCAGCCCCGCCCTTGCCAAGTACCTGCATAGCCGCAATACAGGAGTCTGTGGCACTGTCAGGAGGAATCGCTCATTCATGCCCGAGCTACCAATCAGGCGGGAAAAGGGCTCCATTATCTACTGGCAGGCAAACAATGTCCTCGTATTGCCCTGGATGGATAACCATGATGTGAACGTCCTCACAACTGTACACTGTCCCATCTTCCAAGACAGCAGACGTTGCGATAGAGCAACAGGTGAACTAGTCAAAAAATCTTTGACCATCTGTGAATATAATATATATAGATGCGTCTGGTGGACAAATCTGATGCTGTCATCTCGTCAGTTGAGTGTGCGAGGAAGATGATGGGGTGGTATAAAGTTATTCTTCCACCTCCTCGATATCACTCTCTACAACTGCCACATCCTCCACTCAACAATCACCGGCAAACGTGAAACGATAGAGAACTTCTGCATCGAGTTGTCGAGGTAATTGTTGTTGAAGAACATGAATGCCGCCTGCGCCCAGCATCGCCCCACACATCGATAATCAGCAGCAGAAGGGATTGTCAGGCTGACAGAACGCCACATTCCTGACTATGTGCCACCCGCGCCCAGCAACGCAAGACCCCGTAGAAGATGTCATGTGTGCCACAATACGAAACAGAGGACCCCTTGAAGACAAGATATCAGGTATATGTGCCTAGAATATAATATGGTGCTGTGTTTCCCCGTCTGCTTCAGGGAGTATCACACCTTTGAGCACTTCTAAAACAGTGTGTGCAAAGACTGAGATAAAAAACGCTAACATAAATGAAGAGTGCGTACAAAAACGAAGTGTATATATATATATTTTATGTACAAGGTGCTGAATGCAATATGAAAGTGATAGTGACACTCATATATACGTAAAACAGTGACGGACACCAATACTTGTAAATGTATCATAGACTTATAAAACTGTGTACAATGGAGACTGATAAATTACGATAAAAGTGAGATAAAATACGAAGTACAAAAATAAATTGTGTAAAGCAATATTCTAAGTCAAAAGTGCCTAAAACCATGTTTAAATCTCTTTGTCTAACTATAATACATACGATAAAGTATAAAAGCAATAAACAGAGTGTGTGAGAGAGGCAGAGAGCGAAAGGGACAGGCGAGGGAGGGGTAAGAGTGGAGGGAGTCGGTGTCAGTCAGCTGGGCGTGTGTAAACATGGCCGCCATCACCATGGTAACCAGGACGCGTACGGGGCTTGCCACTCATTGGGACATATATATTTTTTACTTGATACATTTATCACAATGTAACATCACTTACAATGACATTCTGTGATACAAATTGCCATTTGATGAACTATGGAGGCACACATGATGCTCGGGTGGTGTAAATAAGTGTCACTCGAAAACTGGAGGCATTGTACATCAGTCATGCTGCCTCATCCGGCTGCCGTCTCCAGGTGCGGTAGGTTAGAAAAGGCGCCCGGCACCTATTTCTAACCCATTCAGCGTGTTTTCAGGAAAAAAAAACCCATTCGATTTTGGGCTGGTCCCTGGATGTACGTTTTTAGTAAATCAGCTGGGGTTCTGTGGGTTAAGGGCCGCTCTTCTGGTGATCTTCTTTCTTATCTTACTAACTCATGGTCATCCTCCATTCGGGACTTCGGTGAGGCTTGTTCTGTTGCGCTAGACATATCGAAGGCCTTCGATAGAGTCTGGCACAAATCCCTCATTTCCAAACTACCCTCCATCCAATTCTATCCCTCAATCTGTGCCTTTGTCTCTAATTTCCTTTCTGGCCGTTCCATAGCTGCGGTTGTGGATGGCCACCGTTCACTTCCTCAACCTATCAATTCCGGCGTTACTCAGGGTTCTCTCCTATCTTCAATAATCTTCCTATTATTCATTAACGACTTTCTCAACTGCTCCTCCAGCCCCATTCACTCATAATTATGTATTACATTACACTATTCCACTAGACTTCCACAAAATCATTCACAGCAGGAACACCAAAACTCACGTAAGGAGGCCATAAAACACCTATCTTCTGATCTCTCTACTATCTCTAACTGGGGCAGAAAAAAACTTGTTACTTTCAATGCTTCCAAAACTCAATTTCTCCATTTGTCTACTCGTCACCCCCTTCCAGAAATCTATGACTTACTCTTCAACAACATACAAATTAACCCTTCATCTTCTTTAAATATTCTCAGTGTCTCTTTTTCTTCTGCTCTCTCTTGGAAAGATCATATTACCACTCTTGCTAAATTAGCTTCACAGAAGCTGGGTGTGCTCAACCGCCTCCGGGGGTTCTTTACCCCTGCGCAGCTTCCTGCTCTGTACAGGGGCACAGTGCACTCATGTATGGAGTATTGTTTACATGTGTTGGAAGGATCCTCTCACACAACACTTCTAGACAAAGTAGAAAGGAAATACATCCGTCTCATTAACTCGCATCCACTCACCAATTCTCTGCAGTCTCTCTTTCTTCGCCACAATGTTGCATCTCTATCAATATTTTACCGCTATTACAATAATCAGTATTCCTCAGAGCTCTCTCAATGTATACCATCTCCTCTTCGTAGAGCACGTAGCACCCGTCTTGCAACTCAATCCCACCCCTACTCTGTGCAACTCTCCAACCCAAGAGTGAAATGCTATTCTCAATCGTTCTTCTATTCAACAGTTGAGCTCCGGAACTCTCTCTCAGAATAAGTCTTTCCCTCCTACTATGACTTACATTGCTTCAAAGTCCGTGTGTCCAGATATTTTGGTTTGAACGTCTCTTGATTTTGGCCCTGTCACTCTTTCATCTCTGGGGGAGGCACTCGCTACAGACAGTTCCGCCTTTTGTCTACCTCACTCACACAGAAAAAAAACAAATAAATGCCAGAAAGCTTGGGAAGAGCTAGAATTGAACAGTTCAGAATACTTTTTATTGAAGAAAGAGTTTTTGGCTAGTCAACGAACAAATTTGGCTTGATTCCGGGCAGAAACATATGAAGCACGAAATTCTTGGTTTTGAAGGCAATGGTTCCGTTTGAATGCTTCCTCTTTATTGAGGACAGCAGCATACTAAGCGTGAGTAAATCAAGATTTATATGCATTAGAATGAGAGAAAGAAAATGGAATATATACCTCCATGCCCGAGAGGCTTACCTCGGTTATGCTATGCGCTCGGCACACTCTGAAGGTCCCCGGCCACGGAAGCAAAAATCGTTCTATGGGATATAAAAGAAATACTACAGAAGAGCTTCCCAGTTGGCAGCGCCATAGTGCCACAAGCGCCGCCGGCTGGGAGGATCGGGTGGCCGTACCGGAGAGATAGGGCAGATATCAAAGATAAGGAATTATGATCGGAGGAGCCCAACAGATAGAAAAGGTTTTCAGCGTAAGTAGAAGGATTAGAATTTAGAAATATGTCAAGATATTGGTCCGATCTCCAAGGTGGTCAGGAATTCGAGTAGGTGCTGGACTAACTGCTCTAGGTCATTTATAATAGGAAATATGTAGGCTTCTTCACCAGGTTGGTCAGTGAAATGGGACGAGAGCCATTGGCGGTGGTGAACATTGAAAACTCCTAAGATGGAGATTTCTGCGAAAGGAGAGATGGATAGAATGTGTTCCACTTTAGAAGTTAGAGAGTCAAATCATTTTGGATAGTCAGTAGAATTAGGGGAGAGATAAACGGTGCATAAATATTTAATGATGTGTCCTTTCATATAAATACGTAATTTTCTTTTTGGCCAGGTAATAAATTGATTTGATTGCTACATCTACTGCACGTCAGTAACTATGTCGGCACTTTTGAGTTCAGTACTGTTCACAATTTAGTTTGTCTATTTTTTCCTATTACCTATGTTGTGAAATATGTATTCATTAGCATTCAACCTTAATTGTTAGATAGGTCCTTAACATATATTGAACTCATTTGTAATTTCAAGAATATGTAATGGAAAATATTGTTCAATTGCTTGACAAATGGAGAAATTGAGTATTGGAAACATTGAAAGTAACAAGGTTTTCTTTTCCCCAATTAGAGATAGTAGAGAGGTCAGAAGATAGGTGTTGTATGGCCTCCTTATGTGAGTTTTGCTGTTCCTGCTGTGCATGATTTTGTGGAAGGCTAGTTGAATAGTGTAATGTAGAGTCATCAGAATATGAGTGTATGGGGCTGGAGGTGCAGTTGAGAAGGTCGTTAATGAATAATAGGAAGATAATTGGAGATAGGACAGAACCCTGAAGAACACCGGAATTGATAGGATGAGGAAGTGAACGGTGGCTGTCCACAACCACTGCTATGGAACAGCCGGAAAGGAAATTAGAGACAAACGCACAGATGGAGGGATAGAAACCGAAGGAGGGTAGTTTGAAAATGAGAGATTTGTGCCAGACTCTATTAAAGGCCTTCGACATGTCTAGCGCAACAGAAAAAGTCTCACCGAAGTCTCGAATGGAGGATGACCAGGAGTTAGTAAGATAAGAAAGAAGATCACCAGTAGAGAGGCCCTTTTGAAGCCATACTGGTGGTCTGAGAGTAGGTTATGGGAAGATAAATGCTTAAGAAATTTGGAGGTAAGAATAGTTTCAAAAACTCTAGAGAAGCAAGAAATGAGAGCAATTGGACGATAGTTGGAGGGTTGAGAGCGGTCACTCTTCTTTGGGACAGGTCGAATGAGAGCGAACTTCCAGCAAGAAGGAAAGACGTTAGAGGAGAGACAGAGACGGAAGAGTTTGCCTAGGCAGGGAGTCAGCACGGAAGCACAGTTTTTTAGTACAACAGGAGGAACACCGTCTGGTCTGTACGCTTTCTTAGTATTAAGCCCAAAGAGGGTGGAAAGTACATCCTTGGAAGAGATTATGATATTAGGCATCAGTAGGACAGAGGTGGTTGGAGAGGAAGTGTTAGCAACAGAATCATCCAAAGTGGATTTTTTAGCGAAAATGTTAGCGAAGAGTTCAGATTTGTCAGAGGAAGAAGTGACGGTAGTGCCATCAGAGCGGAAAAGGGGAGAGAAAGATGAAGAAGAAAATTGCTGGAGAGGTTTATTGCTAGATGCCAGAAGGCTTGGGAAGAGCTAGAGTTGGATAGTTCAGCGCATTTATTATTGATGAAAGAATGTTTAACGAATCTTAGAACAGATTTGGCTTGATTCCGGGCAGAAACATAGTTAGTACGAGATTCTTGAGTTTGAAATCGACAGTACTGTTCGAATGCTTCTTCCTTATTACGGACAACAGTAGAACAAGCATGAGTAAACCAAGATTTGTTTGCATTAGTCTGAGAGAAAGAAAATGGAATGTATGCTTTCATTCCCCAAGAGGATTACCTTAGTAATGCGTTCAGCACTTTCTGAGGGTCCCTGGCCACGGAAGCAGAAGTCATTCCATGGGATATCAAAGAAGTAGTGCCGAAGAGCCCCCAGTCGGCAGCGCCAAAGTGCCACAAGCGCTGCCGGCTGGGAAGATCGGGTGGGCGTACTGGAGAGATAGGACAGGTGACAGAGATAAGTTTATGGTCGGATGAGCCCAAAGGAGAGAACATTTTTACAGTATTAGCAGAAGGGCTAGAGGTTAAAAATAAGTCAAGAATGTTGGGCCAATCTCCGAAGTGATCCGGGATACGGGTGGGTTGCTGGATTAACTTGCTCTAGGTCATTTAGGATAGAAAAGATGTAGGCGTGTTCACCGGGTTGTTCAGTGGAAAGAGAGGAGAGCGATTGGCGGTGGTGAACATTGAAATCTCCCAGGATGGAGATTTCTGCGAAAGGAGAGATGGATAGAATGTGTTCCACTTTAGAAGTTAGATATTCAAAGACTTTGGATAGTCGGTAGAATTAGGGGAGAGATAAACAGCACAGAAATACTTAGTTTGAGAGTGACAAGAAAGCTGTAGCCAGAGAGTTGAGAATTCAGAAAAATCAAAGTTGGGAACACGAGAGAAAGCAAGATTGTTATGTACGTATATGCAACAGCCACCTTTGGCTTGAAACTGAGGATAGAGATATACAAAGGCATACAAAGGACTTGCAAACTGCAATAGACCTATTGGTCCTTACTGGGCAGTTTGGATATCTAAACTGGTATGCTACTAACTAATAGGTAATGAAAAGGATAGTAAAGCAGAAGGCGGATGCTCCCCACCCACCACCCCCTCCAGCTTACTCTGGCATGGAAACACTTAGAACAAATATAACAAGCAGTATGGAAAAACTGACATGGAATTTCGGATAGGATAGAACAAAAGGAGGTACTCTACGCTTATTCTACATTTAAGATCTGGAAAAAAACAAAATCATGAGCACAATGGTATGCCTAAATTTGATTAACATTGCAATCTGTGGTATTTCTTCATTACGACTGGGAGTTTTTCTGAAAGAAATGGTGTTAATTGGGGATTAGTGGCCAATTATTTATCAAGACGGTTCTTGAAAGTCCCAACTTTATCGCAGTATAGAATATTTGAAGGTAGTTGAAGGTAGTTGAAGGGGGAGCCACAACCTCTCCTCATCTCACGCGCTCACACACCATCAGCCGCTCACGGCCCACAGCTAATCACCACACCGCCAGACGTACGATGAACAGTATCAGGAAAATATGTATAGTGTGCGATATTGGATTCAACAAAAGGAGTACAACGTCACAATGTAGTAGCTGTAATGAAACAGTACACGATCGATGTACTTACGTTACTAGCAGAAAAGAAGTGGAATGCGATAAATGTAGGGAAGTAGCTATTAAGGGTCCTAAAATCATTTGTGAAATATGTGAATCACTCATAACAAGAAAACAAAGGATCATAAACTGTGTTAAGTGTAAAACTGTAGCTCACATGAAGTGCATCTCTAAGAAGACCAACAGTGAAGAACGGGAATTCCTATGCAACATATGTGCCTTGCATTCATTACCGAATATTAATGTAAATGAACCAATTAGTATTAACAACTCAGAATCCAGCCAGCACACATTCAAAATCAAAGATGAATACAGAGTGTTCACCAACAAAGGGCTCCATCTTATCCACATTAACGCCAGATCAATGTACCATAAATTGTCAGAATTAAACTTGTTAGCTAATAAGGCCAAAGCTTCAATAATTGCAATCACAGAAACCTGGCTCGATTCAAGTAAAAACGATGGTGAAATAAACATTCAAGGTTTCAATATGGTTAGGAATGATCGCAATAGGCATGGGGGAGGAGTATGTCTGTATGTAAAAAACAACCTCACACACACAACCAGGACCGACCTCCATGTAGAAAATCACGAAGCTCTGTGGATCGATCTACACCTGCCGAGGACAAGACCCATCACAATTGGGGTATGCTATAGGCCACCAGACGACACACAATTCTTGACCAAATTTGAACGAACGTTGTCATCGCTAGACCCTCGGAATGAATCCATCATACTAGGGGATTTTAACCTGTGTTACAAACAACGAAATGATAGGCTTGTATGAGAATATAGGCATATACTGACAATGCACAATCACAAACAACTCATCACAACCCCCACACGTATCTCTGAGAACACTGCCACAATAATAGACCACATAAACTGTAACAGAGAGGACAAAATATCCCAATCAGGGGTTATACAAACTGGGATAAGTGATCACTTCGTCACATATTGCACACGAAAAACCACAAAAATTACCCTAGAGAATCACAAGATTATCAAAACAAGGTCACTCAGAAACTACAATAAAGAAACATTTTTGGACATTTTATGGAATACAGACTGGTCTCCAGTGTTTGGAAGTACAAACGTTAATGACGCATGGGTTGGCTTCAGAACCATCATCACAAACATTCTAGACGAAATAGCTCCTCTGAAAGACATACGAATTAAAGCAAGGTCAGACCCATGGATCAACAATGACATACTACACCATCTGGAACACAGAGACAATCTGTTAAAAAGGCTAGCGAAACATAGACAGGATCAAGGTCTGAAACATGAGTTCAACAGGGCCAGGAATAAACTAAGTAGGAAAATAAAATCAGAGAAAACTAATTATTTTCACAATAAGGCAGAGGAATATCAGAATAACCCAAAGAAACTATGGAGGCACCTAAAAACAACAGGCTACAGCAACAAGACAAGGGATTCGTCTAACACTAATATTGCTCTCACCATTAATGATCAGATTTGCCACGATAAACGACAAATTTCAACCTACTTCAACTCCTTCTTCACCTCCATAGCAAACACACTTGCACAGAACCTACCTCAACCTCTCAATAAATACACGACAACAACGGCCACCTTTCGAAATTTCTACAGAGATAAAAACATACACCCAAACACATTTGGATTGCACAATGTTACACCAAAATACACTTTTGACGAGCTGTCTAACCTAAATGTACATAAAAGCACAGGACCAGACAAAATTCCTGCCAAATTTCTACGAGATGGAGCCATTGGTATAGCAGGCCCCCTAACCCACATCATCAACTTGTCAATTAACACCAACACTGTACCTGCTGAACTGAAGGAAGCTATTGTAACCCCTCTATTCAAGAAAGGAAATAAACTAGAAGTTAGTAACTACAGACCAGTTAGCATATTATGTATTGTATCTAAAATCCTTGAAAGAGCGGTATACACCCAAATTGAACACTACCTCAAACAAAATGATCTATTCTATAAGTTTCAATCAGGTTTCAGATGCATGTACTCGACAGACTCCTGTTTCATCCACTTAACGGATCACATTCGTAAAGAAATGTCTAAAGGTAACTACACCGGTATGGTTCTTCTTGATCTACAAAAAGCGTTTGACACAGTAGACCATGATATCCTATGTAATAAACTACAAGCAATGGGCATAGGATCTGTGAACTGGTTTAAATCTTATCTTAGTGGTAGAACCCAAAGAGTCAAAATTGACGATAATATATCTGATCCTATGCCAATTAACTGTGGGGTCCCGCAGGGAAGCATCCTTGGTCCCTTACTCTTTCTCTGTTATGTGAACGACATGGAACTGAGTGTCTCATGTAAATTATTACTGTATGCAGACGACAGCGTGCTCCTGGTTTCAGGAAAAGACCCAATAAGTATTGCCGCTTCACTTTCCAAAGAACTAGAATCATGTAGTGAATGGCTAGTGGACAATAGACTATCTCTTCACCTGGGCAAGACGGAAGCCATCTTATGTGGAACAAAACGCAAACTGAAAGACATTGTGGGCTTCTCGGTCAACTGTAATGATATTCCTATAGCAACAGTGTCATAAGTTAAATATTTCGGACTAAAACTGGACGCGAGTTTGTCAGGTGAAACAATTTTTGGAATCTATCCTGAGTAAGTGTAGAGCACGTATAAAATACCTGTATAGACAGGTGGGATGCGTGCCCGCGGCGACCAAAAAGACCCTCTGCCAAGCGCTTGTTCAATGTCATTTTGACTATTCTGTGTCATCCTGGTACTCTGCATCATCTAAATCAGCACAGCACAAACTTCAGGTCACTCAAAATAAAATGGTTAGGTTCATGCTGAACCTAGGACCCAGATCACATGTTGGCCAGGAACAACTTGTCACTAGGTATGCTCAATGTCGCTGACAGGGCCAAACAAATCAGGCTCACTAATGCCTTCAAAATTGTCTATGACAGAGCTCCAGAGTACCTAAAGAATGATTTTGTTAAAGCAAATGAGAGGAGTGGACATAATACAAGAAACAGGATGTTTAATTTTAAGGTCCCGAGAATCCAAGGACAGGGTAAGCAAACATTCTTCTTCACCGCCATCAAAGACTGGAACGACCTACCCCAGTCAGTCCGTGAAAAGAGAACACTGTATTCCTTCAGACGTAGCCTGAAGGAACACCTGAACCGGACAGCTGCGAGAAGGGAGCACCAAGCTTATGTCTACTACTAAATGCGACATAAGAGATAGACAAACCAAACTGAAATTATTACTGATTACGGATTACTGATATTTACTATAGGATGTAAGGTATCTTAAAATAACCCCCTAGAAATACTTTCTCTAAAGTATCTATTTCTTTATCCTCCCCATTTTCCCCAGCTAACCTAATCCCACAAGGACCCCAATGGAAATACGCCTAACGGCCTTATTGGGCTATCCTTAGTTGGAATTATGCAAGGCTGGTACATGTCATATTTGTAACAAACTATGTGGTACCAACTCTGTAAATTGCTAACTGAATAAATATTATTATTATTATTATTATTATTATTAGTCTGTTCCAAATGTTAACAATGCGATTGAAGAAGTGCTTTGCTTCCATAGAATTAAATCGCTTTCCTATAATATTTCAACCATTGTTTGTAGTGAAGTTTAATCGGTCGATAGTGAAGTAATCACTTATATTTAGGTTGGTGAATCCCTTAAAGATCTTGAAAACCCCTATTAAATCACCTCTCAATCTACATTTGATTTGACTAAACAAATTTAGTTCCTTTAGACACTCTTCGCTCTTTGTATGTTTTGTTTCGCAATCTAGGTATATATTTTTTGACTGCGTTGCACTTTTTCCAGTTTATCAACTCTGTGTAAGCAGAGTTTGGTATCGCCCCCCCCCCCCTCACCCCCCCCCCCCCCCCCCCCCCCCCGTATAGTGGGTACCACACGAAAAAAATGTCTGTCGTCGTTGTTGTCCGTCTGTCTCGAAACTCCTCCTAGACCGTTGGACGGATTTTCACCAAATTTCACACAAACATTTGTTGCGTGAATGCGAACATCAGTCAAAAAGATATTTTGAATTTATGCAATAGTTAATATTTTAGGTCCAAAATATGGTTTTAACCCCCCCCCCCCCAGCAATGATGGCGTTCTGGGAGCGAAAACATCTCGCTATGTGTTTGCTAGGTTAAGTTAGTTTAGTTGGCATTAGAAGTGATGGTAGTAGTATTTGGATTTATGGTGATAGTAGTGATGATGGTTGTAGTTGTATTGATGATGACAGTAGTGATGCTGATGACAGTAGTATATATGATGGTGACAGTAGTAGATATGATGGTGACAGTAGTAGATATGATGGTGACAGTACTAGTAGTAGTAATGATGGTCATAATAGTAGTGATGATGGTGACAAGTAATGATGATAGTTGTAGTGATAATAATGACAGTAGTGATGATGGTAGTGACGATGGTGTGAGTATTAGTGATGATGGTGAGTAGTAGTGAGGATGGTGAAAGTTGTAGTGATGATGACAATAGTTGTGGTGATGAAGATCATAGTAATGGTGATGATGGTAATATTTGTGACTAGTAATGATGATGGTTATAGTAGTAGTGATGATGTTAACAGTAGTAATGATGATTGTAAGATGGTGGTGATGATATTAGTAATGATGGTTGATAGTTGTAATATCAATGACGATAGTAGCGATTAAGATGGTAGTGACATTGGTGACAGTAGTAGTGATGATGGTGAGAGTAGTAGCGATGATTGCAATTGTGTAGTGGTGATGATCATAGTAATGGTGATGATGAAAGTAGTTGTGATGATTGTGAAAGTTGTAGTGATGATGACAGTAGTAGTGATGATGGTGATTGTGATTGATGATGATATTAGTAGTGATGATGGTAACCCATCGCAGAGTTGGGTATGCCGTTTTGATTTTGGGCAAAACGGCACATCTACTTTATTTATATCCTTACTGTAGTATGGTGACCAGAACTGCACACAATATTCAAGATGGGGGACGCACGAGTTAGTTGTATAGCGTTAGTATGACTTTTTCTGATTTGAATTCAAACGTTCTACCTATGAATCCCACCAACTTATTTGCAAGTTTTACAGCCTCTGTACATTGTTTACTCGCTTTTTGTCGCTTGATATTATAACTCCCAGATCTTTTTATTTAACCGGATTTGTAAGTTGATTGCTATTCATTGAGTAGTCTTTGTGAACGTTGTTGCTACCGATGTGTAATACTTTGCAATTGTTGCCAATGTGCTGTTGAGGTCACTTTATCAGTACTTTTTGTGTCATCTGCAAACTTTGATATTTTATTGTTATCCCTCTGTCAATGTAATTTACGTAAATTATGAATAGGACAGGTCCCAAACACTGAGCCCTGGGGAATGCCACTGTTTACATTGCACCAGGCTGATTCTTTTCCATTAATTATAACTCGTTGCTTACGGCCTGACAGCCAATCTTCGATCCATTTTTGTGTTTCCTGTTATACCATGGGTTTTCACATTGTTAATGAGTCGCTTATGGGGAACTGTATCGAATGCTTTCTGAAAATCGAGATAGACTATATTGATTGCCCTCTCCTCATCATTTGCTTTATATTCTTCGTTGAAGAAATCAAGTATATTTGTTAACCCCTACTCTACGAGAGGGTATTACTATAAATGTACCCTCCAGTACCAGGCATTGTGGCAAAAATAGCTTCAGACTCGAGAGAGAATACCCTTTCACCCCGAAAGTTGGAGGAATACTGTCCCAGCTAGCTCCCACAGACTTGGATACAGTGTTGCCAAGGTCTCATAGCAGTGCATACAAATCACGGTACCTGGTACAGCTCAATACTGAAAGTTACAAGCACCACATAGTACTGACGGCGATCTTCCGTCGCTGGTACTGACGAGTGACTATATTACTGATGGTTGTATACTGTCGCTGGTCCAGTATTCGTTAAGCATGAACGTTTATTTCTAAATCCGTGTTGCAAATCTTTTATGATTTTATATTCCTCTTAATATTTTACTGTTTTGTTTCGTATTATGGTTTCCATCATCTTGCAAACTACCGAAGTCAAGCTAATTGGTCGATAATTGCCTGGAGAGGACTTGCTTCTTTTTTTTTAATATGGGGGTAACGTTTGCTAATTTCCATTCGTGGGGAACTTTCCCAATACATAGTGATTTGTTGAATTGAGAGGAGAGTGGTTTTAATAACTCGTTTTTTCGCTTCTTTTAGAATTCTTGGGGATATTTTGTCAGGGCCTGGAGTTTTGTTTACTTTCATATTGTTGATTGCTTGTAGAATATCGCTTTCCTGAATCGTGTAATTACTAAGGTCCGTGCCATTTTTTAGATTCGTAGGGGTTGGTTGGTTTCCGGAAAAGTTTTCAGTTGTAAACACAGATGCAAAATAATTGTTAAGGATGTTTGCCATTGCTACCTCGTTATCTGTATTTCACCATCGTCAGCAGCAAATGGACCTATTGTCGAGGTTAGTGTTTTTGTTCTTTCTTGTATAACTATAAAATTCTTTTGGATTTTATTTGCTGGTGTTGACAATTTGAAGTTCTAGATTCTTCTTACTTAGCTTGATAAGCTTTTTGGTTGCTTGTCGCAGTCTGTCATGTTCTAACTTATCGCTATTATTCTGTGATGCTTTGAATTTTTGGTATGCATCCGTTTTGGCTAAGAGACTGTTTTTAATTTCATTGTTTCACCACTTTGGCTTACTGTTTCGCACTGGACGCCTGTTACGTAAAGGGACACATGCTTTAAAGGCTATATTTAGTTTGTTGGAGGATATTTCCCACGATTGGTTTAAATCTTTAGTTTTCAGACATATCACTCCAATTGGTATAACCAAGACACCTTCTAATTTGTTAAAGTCAGCCTTCCGATAATCTGGGACTTTTTCTCGGCTCTCATTTGCTTTACCTATTTTAATGTTAATATTAAATTATACGATACGACGAACTAAATTCAGATCCGATTTTAACACTATTTAAAAGACTATCATTTGCAGTTAGAAAAATATCCAGGATATTGTTTTCTCCTTCGTTAGGTATTCTATGTGTTGCTAAAGGGCACTCTCTTGAAGAATTGCATATAGATCGAGTGCTGAGTGAGCATTTATTGGTTCATCCCCATTAAATCAAAGTCGCCAAAAATTACAGAATCTTCTTCACAACTTATTTGTGCTATTTGATCGTAGAATTTTTCGTCTGTATCGGATGATTGTACTGGAGGTCGATAAATGAGGCCAATTGTTTCTTTACGTGCTTGATTATTTACTTGAACGTAATTAGCATCGATATTGTTAATGATTGGCTTGGATATCATGAGAGGTTGAAGACTGCTTTTAACGTATAGTAGAAACTCCACCTCCCATTCTGTGAGGACTTTCGCTACTGGAATGAGTATATCCTGGTAATGCATGTTCCGACAAAAAATCTTGATATGTCGTGTTGATCCATGATTCTGAAACGGCAGTTATATCAAAGTCTTCAGTACATGCAAGTAAGCGCTTCTAGATCTTTGAATGTATTTCGCAAGCTGTGCTTATTTACATAACAGACTCTAATGTTATTTCAGTTTGTTATTACATTTGACGTATGGTAGCTTACGTCGGTGTTTCTGCACCTGCTCGATTGGCTTTTTTTTATCGGAAATCATAGACTGCATCATATAAGAGTCTACCCATGCGTGCTGCTCCGACAGGGTTCAAATGGATGCCATCTTGCTGGAAGAGAATGGGCTGATTATAGAATTGGTCTCAGAGATTGATCTACTCCACGTTCTCCTGCAAGCAAAGGATTGTAATCGGGTATTGGTGCTCAATGCCTTGTCATAGAATCTGATTGCTGCATAAATCTTAGGGAGAATACCTGAAATAATTATGCTGCTGGACTTGTTCTTGTAGCCCGGGATCATCTATCGGTATTTCTCCATAATTTCCTCAGGCTTGGTGCATATCAGGTCATCTGATCTCGCATGAATGACAAATAGGGTATTTTCTTCAGCATCTTTGGTGACGTCTTCGAGAGCTGCCGTGACGTCGTCCAGACCAGCTCCCAGTATGCAATATCTCTTTCTGCGATTTGGGACTCTTCCACAGAACACTTCTAGCTGCCCGGCCGGCCCCGTGTGATGGAGTCTCCAATGAGCCTCGTCTCCTCTAGTTCAGTGTTCATCTTGGTCAAAATCTGGAATCTGTTGCATGTAGTCACTGGTAGATGTATTCTCTTGGTCATTATAGGTTGTGCGCCGCTTCTCACCAGTGTAAACATGGTGGTCTGTGAGGAAGAGCCACTGGAAACAGCAATGGGAGAGGAAGGGTTATAGCGGTCACGTTGGATGGCTGGCGCGGTGGTGTTTGTGGGTGATTGATTCAAGGTGGAGAAGTGGATCTAGGGCGAGCGGGTAGGCTGTTTTTATTCTGATGAAGGGCTCTGGTGCATCTTGCAGCGTTTCTGGAGCAGTTGTGGCTATGTTAAGAGCAAAAAATTCCTGCAAGGATTCAAATTCTCTTTTAAGTTTGCTATAGTTGCTCCTTACTTCGTTCCATCCTTCTTCTAATTGTCGGTGGTCTTCGCACAACCTACATTCAGGATTAGAAAAATAGTCTGTATAATACTGGGGAGCAAGCCTTCCTGAGCATTTCTCAGACCCTCTCAGCATGGACTGCATTCTGATAGCTTAGGGTGGCAGTAGTACAAAACAATTGGCTAAAAACACAGGGAGCAAGAGGTGGAGGAAAAGAGGGGGGGGGGGGGGGGGTGCTCAAGAGGAGAACTAGAGTGATTATATATTAAAAGCATAGGAAACACTGAAAAGTTAAGTTTAATAGTACCTGAAAAAGAATATACAGTATGATTAATATAACTAAATATATATACTGTATATAAAGGAAACCTGTGTAATGAATATTTCCTGGACTCAGCCGGTTTGTTGTTGTTATGGCTGCCTGGGTCACTCTGGTGGACCGTCACCGGCAGTAGTATCACAGCCTTGACAATGTTTAACACTGGAGTATTTATCTCACTCCCACGACGTTTTGGCTATATCTGATGCCAGGTATATATAAACAACAACACTAGCTGAGGTACTAGTTTGTGTATTATTATTACAGAAGTACTATGGTCTACCAGTGATGGAGGTAGTATCACAGCCTTGACAATGTTTAACACTGGAGTGTTTATCTCACTCCCACGACATTTAGGCTATAACTGATGCCAGGTATATATAAACAACAAGACAAGCTGAGGTACTAGTTTGTGTACTACAGAAGTACTACGGTCTACCGCCGTCGGAGGTAGTATCACAGACTGACAATGAGATAGTAGGAGGATACAGAGAAGGGTTTGCTGTCAGTAGTCCCAGACAACTGTGTTTCGGTGAGAAAGAGAAGATCAGGGTTGGCAGAGGAAAGGGGTGTTCCACAGAGTGGAAGTTAAATGAAAGGCCACGAATGTTGCAAACATTAATAGTAAGAATAGAAGCATTTTTGGGGAGTCGTTGCCAGGACCAATGGGGGCATTTCTGCCCCCACCCCCCACCCACCCACCCACCCATGGGGACTCCGAGGCAGGTCGTGATTGCGTCATTGTTTTTTTTTTTTTTTTTTTTTTAAAGCTAGTGTAATGTATATGGTGTTTGTATGTATAAGGGGTCTACTTGATAGGAGAGGAGAAGGTGTTTTGGAGGGGCTATGCTGGGGTTGCCGCCTCAATATTGATGAGGCA
>CM064509.1:46701761-46897698 GCA_032716605.1 Paralithodes platypus | reverse complement strand
ATCAAAAGGGTATTTCATATGTTTTCTCCACCAACAAACTTTACTTCTAAACTCAAATCATGAAATCAACAAATACAATGTGACAGTCCAGGGATTCGAACCTAGGATGCTCACACCGAAATTCAGTGCATTTATGCATTACGCTATGAAGATAGTTTTACAGACTTCAACGAGGTATGTCATAAATTTATAACAAACTAGATATCTACTTATCTTTTCGCGGATATATCATAATCAGGAGAGCATTATATCCGCGTAGCAACTGATAGTGAAATTATTGAAATCTCACTTCCCAAACAGTCTCACAGATACGATATTTAACGTAGCACTCGTGTTGTCTTAATTATACTGAACTTTTTCGAGTATATGTCATCTATATGATTAAATAAATAATTCTCATAATCGCTTTTCACTTGGAAGAGTGTTATTTCCAGGGTCCACAGAATATAGGGTCAACCCACGCGCAGGCACCTGTGAATGAGTGACGTCACAATCCCCACGCTCTGCCTGAACCCCTCGTATAAGACATCTTGTTTTTGTGATATATTGAACCATGCGTGTAAATAGAATCTTATTTAATGTTACAGGACAAAAGAAAACATTAAAATATATCAAGCTTAGTATATTTTACAATTAAATGTGCATAAATATGAGGTAATATATTATGGATGATAGCGAGCATACCAATGAATAACATATAGGCTTCACCAAGAAAGTGCTTACATTAACTTTATATGAGAGAGAGAGAGAGAGAGAGAGAGAGAGAGAGAGAGAGAGAGAGAGAGAGAGAGTGGGAGTGGTTGATACCTGATTAGGGGCTACTTATTCCTAAGGAAGGGCATATTATAATGTCATTAGTGAAGGAACGGACACACACACAAACACGTACACAGACTTGTGTTTGTGTGTGTGGACAAGCGGTGATGTGCGTGTGTGTGTGTTGATCTGAGTGAAAATCTGTGAGTGTATGTGTGTATGGGATAGTGGGAATGAGTGTTTGTATGTGTGTGTGTGTGTGTGTGCGTATCTTGCTCACCTTTATCATGACAAAAGGACTTAATTTTACAAACCATGAGTGTGTGTGTTGAATTCTAGCTTGTCAATGTTAAGCTGATAAATCTTTTTAATGTCCTATGAATTTTCCGCCAAGTAGGAGGGACACACACACATACTTACGCACACTCACTCACACACACACACACTCACGCACATACACGTCTTACGCACACTCACTCTCACACACACACACACACACACACACATGCATTTTACAAACTCATGTGTGTGTGTGGGTTGGGGTTAGTCTCTAGCTTGTCAATGTTAAGCTGAATATTTTTCCTAACGTCATACACACACAGTCACACACACGCACTGCATTTTATAAACTGTGTGCGCGTGTGTGTGTGGGTTGGGGTTAATTCTAGCTTGTCAATGTTAAGCACAATAGTTTTCCTAACATCATACACACACACACACACACACACGCACTGCATTTTACAAACTGTGTGTGTGTGTGTGTGTGTGCGTGCGCGCTTTTGAATTCTACCTTGCCCATGGTAACCTGATGATTGTTTCTACTGTCATATTACCAGCTGCCAAATTATCACACCCACATTAGAATTAGAATTATAACAGCAAGCTACAAGGGCTATGTATTATAACAGCAAGCTACAAGGGCTATGTATTATAACAGCAAGCTACAAGGGCTATGTATTATAACAGCAAGCTACAAGGGCTATGTATTCATTGATTAGTAAATGCAGAACATTTAATTTACCAGTTGATATACAGCTGGAATTGTTTAAAGCAATGGTTAGACCAGTTATGTTGTACTGTATGCTGCTGAGGTATGGGGACATTATGTTATTAGAAAATTAGAACAGCTTCATTTGAAGTTTTTAAAGCATACATTACATGTTCATAAGTATACTAGTAATGACATGTTGTATGGTGAACTTGGTGAATATCCTATAGACATAAATATTAAATGTTCAATGATCGGTTACTGGGTGAGATTAATTACTGGTAAAACAAGTACGGTAAGTTAAGTTATATAATGTACAAGTGTTTGTTACATTTGGATCAGGTTGGTGTTTATACTTCACCTTGGTTGAATTGTGTTAAACGTATTTGTAATGACTGTGGGATGTCTGGAGTCTGGTTGTCACACAATGTAATAACCCCAGCCTGGTTCAGATTGGCAATAGAACAACAGCTTAACCCTCCTGGCCCGGGTTGTATCTCCAAAGGACAGGGTGGGCTACCCGGGCTATCTGGCCGAAAAACGTCTAGGCCTAGGCTACCGTATTTTGGTTAATTTTAACTGCTAGAAATTTCCCACGCATCTATAAATGTAGTGCGGTTTCCAATCTGTAGACTGGCGTTGAGTTGAGCTCTCTAAGTCAACTGGTTCAGTTGTGATGACGATTTTAGTGGAGAGCATTTTCAGGCGATGTTAGCAATACGACGATCTTTTCACTACTGAAACAACGACATACAGACATACAATAACAAACGAGTCTTCTCCTTCTTGTTTTCGGAGGTGCGGTGACGCAACGATCGGCTTTGTTTACATGCGTCGGACGCACAGCGTTCAGACCAAGCTGAATAGGCTTTCAAACTTACTATCTCCTGAAAGGACACCCAGGCACCGGCCCTTATTTCGTGGTGTCATATTAAAATGACACCCGGGGAGGAAATACCTGGTAAGGTATGAAGAAGATCTGAACTAGTTAACAGATTCCTATATGGAATACAGAACAAATTGGCGTTGTATTCGAGTTGGTGAAATAATTAGACAATAGATCTACACGAAACTAGAATTCCTAGACGAGATGGATCAAAATTATCTATTTCATAATAGAATAAACCAATACGTTATTCACAAATTATTTAGTTAACGCACGACAAAATAAGGCGTAACAGGGGTTTCTCTCGAAGAAATTAGATTTAAATTATGATAATCATCAATAATAATTCTTCTAAAGGATGGGAGACTGAGTTTAATTAGATATGAAATTGGGCGTAGGTTCTAGGTAAAAGTGAGACTTTAGAAGGGAATAAATTCACAGTATACACTTCAGCTTCAACTTGTTACATACATAAATAGAATGGACATACACAAGGAAAATCTGTGAGTATTCGGCTAGGTTATTGATTTACACAAGAATGTGACGTATGCGTAGAACGTTTTATAGGAAATTAGAAGAGAGATTAACACTAGATCTTGGACACAGATCTACAAAAGGTTTAATATGGTTTCTGAAGGATTAACGTATACGCAACAATTTACGATCTTGGGCACAGATCTACAAAGGAATTAGCAATGAATACTCACATATTTTACCTTACCTTCACAACAATAATCACAACGTAATACACTCAGACACACTTAGGGTGAGTTTGGTGGGGTTGAGGTTCGAGAGCAAGTCTGTCCGACGTAGAGCGTAGGTTCGCCTGGACTAGACTTCAGGGGGAGCTGCTTCTCACTATCAGGAATCCAACATCCAGACATCAGAGGCAACACAACAGGGCTCGTTGTAGTCTCGAGGAGGAGGGGGAGGCAGTTACCACTTTTAGTTAGATGCTGCGGACTTTTCAGACTTAAGAACATTACCGAGGTGGAAGTGCTTGCTTTCTCAATAATTTCATTGAGACTATGTTCAAGTATTTTCTTAGCTTTAACTTATAGTGACTCAATGTTAAAAGGATATAGTGAATCGTTGTGACATCAATAGTGAAGTAAATACTTAGCTTAAAAATACATGGTAGTTATCATTTGGTACCTAATCATTTAAAGTATTTTATTTAATACTCTGGTGGGAGTCACGAAGTCTAGGATGGACATAATAGCAACTCTGGTGATTTTATTATAATTGAGGGTTATTGGTGATGCAGTGGATAACTCACTATTTTTCACTATGTTCCTGGGTTGATCCAGAGTTCTCCATAATAGTACTGCACTGTAGATCCTAATATCCCCAATTAGGTCGGTAGCACTCAGATCTTTGATGCGGAACTTGCATAAGTATTTGCTCGGTGTACTGCAAATCTGGCTGCTGGTCCAATGAAGGCTGGTGATTGGTGGAGAGGGTTTGAAAGCTGGATGGTGATTGGCTCAAACTCCCATTCTTTTGTAGGGGTGACTGACCTAGGTGACCCGTCATCCTGGTAGTTAGAAAACGGGAATGACCTGGTAATATGGGGCACTCCTCTGTTTCTTGTTCCTCTGCATCATGAGAAACTGGTATGGACTTACGTCTCTGCTGCTTGTGTCTTCTTTTCTCCTTCCTATTCACCTGTAGGCTAGCAATCCTACAGGTGTTACTCAACCCCGTTCTATTCAACCCCGTCACTTCATCACATTCGTCGAAGAAAAAGTCGCGACCTCGCGATTTCATAATGTATGTCCGGGTGGTGGCATTAGTGAGAACGGGGGTTAAATGCTGCAATGTTAACAGCCACATGGTCGTAGGCACATCAGCAGGTGTAGAGATGTCAATGTTGAAGTGGAAGTTTCGATTCGGAGGCTTTTTGTACCATCTGTTGTGGGGTTTTGACGACAGTACTTTTTAGGCCATCAGAAAGTAGAACACTGTTGATCATCATTGCTGCCGTAGGTGTCGAAGTAGATGCTGCAGTGGCTGAAGGTGACTGAGTAGCAGAAGGAGTTTTGTTAGCTGTAAGGTCTGTGGAGTGAGTGGCCTGTGAAGGGTTGATGGGCAGTGGGTGGTCTTTGGATTTTGTTTGACCAGGGAATGATGTTGAACTCGCAGTAGGTGTAGCGGGAACCCTTGGCATAGGCGAGGTAGGTTTGGGAGGGGCCCGCCTTGCATATGTAGGCCGGAATGTCGGCGCCCATCGTTGAGGTGGCTTCACACGTCGACCAGATCTTGTACAGGTAGGATTAGAATGAGAAGGTTTTAGTGATGTTGGATTCACACGAGAGTGTGGTGATGCTGATAAGGAAGATCTGAGTGATTGTGAAAATGTTCTAGACATGCTGGGTTTAGTGCGATGTAACTGAGAGGTAGAATCTGTCGGTTGGTGTATAGAAGTGGAGGGAAATATGCTGTGCAATAGAGGAAGAGGTCGTGATGATGATTTAGAGATGGAGGGAGAAACTGAAGTAGTAGACGTTTTAAGTTTGCTTGCTTAATAGGTCTGGAAGAAGCTTGAGGAAGCGGATTTGGTAAGCTGGCATGCTCAAGAGAAGGTGTGGTTGGCAGATTAGGTAAGGGTTGAGTAGGTAGATTAGGAATGTGAGCGATAGCAGGCTTAGTTGGAAGAGTGCACAGAGATTCAGAATAGATTGGTAAGCTGATAGATGGTGATGAAGGTACAGGTAAAGGTAGAGATTTAGTTATTAATTGAGTAGGTAATTTGGAAGGTGCAGATACAGTACGTGTAAATAAGATAGGAGGAGGTGTGTGTGATGGGTAGGACAGAGGCCCTGGGCGTGGCTGAACAGGGGGTGTGGCTTGTGGTAGAATACATGGTGTGACATGCAGTGGTTTCTTTCTTGGTGCAGGTGCCAGAGGAGGAATGAGTTCATGTGTCACAGATTCTGTGGATCCCAAATTCTGATTATTAGATGTAGGTAATATGTCATGCTGGTCAGAATCTGCAAGCATAATCATATTCTCATCAATAGGCTGAAATCTACGTACATGTCGGTTACGGTATGTGCGTGACTCACCAAAATAATTAATGGTAACCTGGTAACAATTTGGCACTGTTAGAATTTCAAAGGGACCTTTAACACCTTACGAGCGGCCTATGCGGTTTATTTATGTGTACCGCCCAGCGGGGTGTTTTTAGCCAAAATAGGGCTGTTTACGTGATCATTTTCATGCCTAAATAAGACCCAGAACGTAAAACAAGTATCTATCCCTGAAAGGGCATAAACAGAGCTTTCGAATGACACCATAACGATCCTTGTATGATGGATAGTTTTCTTGCAATAACCGTGCAACGCGAGTGCAAAAAGCAGGTAATTCGGTACTTTCGGTACATAATTGAGTATGTAGCGAGTGAGAGAGGGAGGAGGGAGCTGAGATTTGTGTCAGTAGGTTCGCCGCGGTGGTCTGGAGCAGTCATACGCTCGCTAGTCTCCTGCCACCACTTGTCTCTCTCTCTCAGCCACATTACGTGCTGAAATTGCCACTCGACCTATGTCGAGCGCCGCCACATAGTCCAGCTTTATTTAACTCGACTTAAGTGGTGAGCCGCTTTTTAAGGGTTAAATCTTGATTCAACTTTAGACGGCACAGGTATTTGAGCAACCATCACGAGATCGCCGACACGGTGTGGACTGGCTTTGGTAGGTTCATCAGGTTGAAGATCTTGAACATCCTGGATTTTCCGGAGACGGTTCTTGCGATGGACTAGTGTGTGAGAGGGCCATGGCTAGGAGGCTACTAGTTTGCCAGCAGGTCTTGCTGTGCGGGTTCTATCCTTACCCAACGCACAAGCTCGGCAAGCTTCTGTTATCCGTTTTGCTGTTATATACGGGGAAGGGGTCCAATATATTTGCTGGAACGTGATGATTAGTTTTCTTGGTGCTAGATGAATACCATTGTGCATGTGGATAGATTGCATGGTGGATAGTGCAGATTGCGGGGTGACGACAATTTTTCCATCTATGGTGAATAAGTTGTCTCCACTTCTGATCAACTGTGAAAAGATCTTTCTTGACATCCAATCTGGTTTGTTTTTTCCTTTGAAAACATTGGAGAAGGTCTTGTTGGTCATCATCCAAGGAATCTCTGTGGTGGATGGCTAGTATGGATGTGGTAGGCGTGATTAGGCTAGGAGCGGTTAGGCAGGCCCAATGAACAGGGCTTTGGAGGTGGGGGTTAGGTGGATTTGTCACAGATTTGGAAGTGACAGCTGGAGGAGTGATAAGAGGGGTAGTTTTACAAAAAATCTTAGCTGATTCTTTATCATAATGGAAGAAAAAGCGTGACTGGAGGGTATCAGCTTTTTTGTGCATCTCTTCAGGGAGGGTTGAGATTTTTTTAATTTTTACCTTTTTAAAGTCAGTTGTTTGGGGATTTGATTTGGTTGGGGTTGAGAACCTCAAAGTTCTCTTCTTTAATTTGATGGATGCACTCAAAGAAGTGAGCAAATCGAAGCCCAATTAAGGAAGGAAGCCCTTGCAAAGAGTCTGACAGAAACAAATACTAACTGTTTTTGGAAGTACATCAGATCCATGCAAAATTGTAACACACCATTACCTGTCAGTGTTGAGGGGATTACAGGTGAAGAGAACATTGCTGACGTATGGAAAACTAATTTTAAAGAACTACTTAACAGTGTAAAACAAAGGTTTACTAATGGTACAATTCAATATGTGATAGATGATAATTATGAAGACATTAAAGTGACTGAAAGTGATCTTGAGAATACCATAAGAAAACTTAACCTAAACAAAGCTTGTGGGCTGGATGGTATATATGTAGAACATCTTAAATATGCAGATAAGTTGGTAATAGATAAACTTAGTTCTTGCATCACCAGTCTATTTACACATCGTGTCCTGCCGGAGTCTATGATATCCGTAATACTTGTTCCTGTCATTAAAGATAAATCGGGTAAAATTACAGCTAAAGACAACTACCGCCCAGTAGCACTTGCTAGTGTGGTGAGTAAGGTAGTTGAAATTATATTGCTAGAAAGAATGTCTGCATATATTGTCACCAGCAGCAATCAGTTTGGCTTTAAGAAAAATCATGGCACAAACCAATGCATATATGTGCTGAAAGAAGTGATTGATACATACAACAAGCTAAATAGCTCAAATTTATCTTGTTTTCTTGATGCAAGTAAGGCTTTTGATAGGGTGTGTCACAAAACCTTATTTGAAAAATTAGTTGACAGGGGAGTGCCTAGCTATATTATTAGGATACTTATTTTCTGGTATGCCAATCAAAAAATGTGTGTAAGATGGGGCAACATCCTGTCAGGCTCTTTCGCCGTAACCAATAGTGTTAGGCAGGGGGGGATATTGTCTCGTATCTTTTCAACGTCTACATGGATGATCTTAGTCTGGAGCTGAACAAGAGTCGCACTGAGTGCTGCATTGGCAACTCCATTGTAAATCATCTCATGTATGCTGATGACCTAGCCTTAATCGTGCCCTCTGGAGCAGGACTGGATAAATTATTAAGAGTATGTGAACAATTTGGAATCGAACATTCAGTCAAATTTAATCCGATAAAAAGCAATATCATAATATTTAAATCTAACCTTCTATTGAAATCAAAGCTACCTAAATTCCATTTGTATGAATAAATTATAGAAGAAGTAAGTAAAGTAAAGTATCTAGGACACTATATTTCAAGTGATCGCTCTGATGATGAGGATATGGGTCGTCAGCGAAGGCAACATTACATGCAGGGAAATTCAATATTAAGAAAATTTCATATGTGCACATGGGATACAAAAATAACATTGTTGAACTACTACTACTCACCAATGTATACAGCACAACTATGGTGGAATTATAAGAAAATAACAGTAAATAGACTAAGTATCTCATATCACAATATCATGAAAATGTTTCTGGGGCTCTCAAAATATGAGAGTACAAGTACGCTATGTGCCTATATGAACTTACACTGTTACCAATCACTCATTAGAAAGCTAACATATAAATTCATTCAGCGCCTTAACACTTCTGAGAACAGTATCATAAAAATGCTTCAAACTCCCAGCATAGTGTACACCTTTAGGATTCAGGCCCACTGAAGGAGTTTGCTCTATATTTAACCTTAAGTAATGTATTCAGGCCTGCTACTCTACAGAATTAGCATACCGGTACTGAACCTCATAGTGCAGTACAGTACCGATATTCCTATACTGTACTGTAGCAATATACTGTACCGGAAGCTATATGATGTGAGGCATGGTACTGTACACAATTAGGACAGTGGTTTTGGTAACACAGTAGTTTGATGACTACTGTTTTTGGTTGAGACAGTGCTGTGAATTACATGATAGCAAGCTGGGTATTATTTAATTTATTTTTATTTTATGTAGCCTATGTACAGTAGCCTATATATTTATGTTACTGTAAGGTATATATGGACCCCAGTATGGTCCCCTCTGTACTGTGTGAGTCTGAAATAAAGCATTATTATTATTATTATTATTAACCATCATACTTGGTCTCTTTGGAATCATATAGTACAATTAATGAATGACCAATTCCATGAGAGGGAACAGGGGTACTAACAAATAAGGGAAGAGTGTTTCCCAAATTTGGAATGACTTGATCATTTGCACTGACAAGATTTATAGAGGAAGGTTGTATCTTCCCGAAATCCTTGTGATGCTTCCGAAAAAACGGAAGGAACAGGCAAGAACGAGAAGCTCCCGTATCTATTAGAAGTCGGACTGTCACCCCGTTGAGTGTGATCTTTTGATATACTGGGAGACCATTTGAAGATGTCCCATCATTAGCCCCCGCCATTGTGACGACTATTTGTTTGGGGGGGCAGCTTAAAAATCCTGAGGATCCGATTGTAGAGCCTCAGGTAGATACTGCTCTGCTTCTTCTTCAATGGGTCCGTCTTCGATTCTGGCTGTTCCGTCTTTAATTATGGTGGCTACCTTACGTGGCTTGATCCAGGGAATTTGTGTCCACCAGCTTGGGGCCCTGCTTCGTTTTTTCGTAAGTTCCGTGAAATATCTATTTAGTGACCATAACATGCACGGTCCAGAGCATGGCTTCCAATCAGCTGGTCGAATCCTGGCCCATTCCTCGGCTTTATCAGTAATACGAGGAGCCACGGGACCACTGATGGGGGCTGCTGCTGCTACTGGATGTGTGGTTACCTTACTAATTACGGCGATTTTGTCCTGTTCCCTGGATTTTCTGAGTGCCATGATCCGCCTTATCACCGGCAGATCCGTGTCGTAGTTGGTAGGTTCTATGATCGAGAAGTGATCCGCCACTGTGTCTGGCAAAATTCTCACAAGTGCCTTGAAGACGATTTTCTTCCGTTGTGCTGTGGTTTCGCATCGATCGCTATCTGATGTAGTTGCTCAATTGTGCCGTCTAAATCCCCTGAGTATTTTATCTCATGACATTTTTTATCGGCAATGGTCTGACCGAGCACTGGATTAATAGCAGTTTTTACGTAATTTTCAAATTGCGCCAGGTTAAACCAGGCATATTGTCGTGTACATACCCTGATACTTTGGTTCCATACTTCCCTAGTTTCACTACTATCGTGTGGATCTTGGAAGCGTCTTCGTTTCCGAACAGAAAGTCCAGGACCGGTTTGACTATTTCCATGTACGTATATATTATGTCATAATCTTCTGGCTTGAACGCAGGAATATCAAGTGATCTAATTGCTGCCATGGTGAATATTGTGTCAAAAAGTTAATTGAGTACCAAGAAAAGAAAACAAAAATATATAAGAAACTCTCGTGTTGATATGCCGTATCGAGTCACTGCTGCCGCCAGTGTTATGCCGGGTTTAAATACAACTTAGCTTGGTTTTGGTCTTTACACAAATCCAACTATGGACTTTTAGACTCAATATATCCTCAACAGGAACACTTCGAACACGTTCTTATTCACAATTTAGGTACTCAATCAGGTTAATATGAACACAATAAATACACACATGTAATTTCTACACTCTTATTTATTCAATGGCATATAGATAGATCAGAATACTCCTCAAGTATTATTGGGAAATAGTAAGCGAGTATGTATAATTTGACATAAACAAATGATAGGCAATTCACGCATATAATTAGGCCTAAAGTATGGGTGGATATTTACTTAGCTACTATAAAGAATAGCAAGTAAACAATTAACAATCATTTATCACACACCAAGGTCTATTAATAACATACAATGAGCGTGAATCAAGAGATAGTATTATACTGGGAGTATGAAATTATAAACAGGCAAACATACACAGATAAAACCCCTGATAATATTATATATGAGAGTTGAGTATCTACTGTGAAGTATTCTGAATAAGTTTCTGACAGGGTGAACGAAATCTCTAACTACGCGTATATAGGTTGTGACGGAACAAAAAGGGAAACGTACGAAGGGCTCTGGTGTGAACGCTCGCTCACGGGTGGCGAGAAGCATATGGGTAAATTAAAGGGCTATCGCGCGCAGATAATTCTGGCCAGGTAGGTCACTCAGGTCATTCGTTATACTGCGATGATCAAAATAGTATTTACGGTTAGTGCGTGCGATATTATTCTGAATAAGGGGAGGAATATATTGAAATTCAAAGGAGAGGGGAGTTAAATTGTTTTTACAATTAACGATGACGTGCATGTTATGGTCACTAAATAGATATTTCACGGAACTTACGAAAAAATGAAGCAGGGCCCCAAGCTGGTGGGCACAAATTCCCTGGATCAAGCCACGTAAGGTAGCCACCATAATTAAAGACGGAACAGCCAGAATCGAAGACAGATTATTATGAGAAAATTTATATCTTGAACATACAATTAATTATTTCTTATATGCAATTATAATCTCACAGGTCGAGGAATTCAGATTTAATTATTTATATCTACTGAAGAATACTCAAAGGTTGAATGTAACCTAACAGAATCAGGCAATAGATTTATTACAGAAGCTTAGAGAACGCAAAAATAAATTAGCGTGTACGAGTAGTTATAATAATACTACAAGTGAAATATGGCGTACACGACGAAGTTGCACTTAGATGGAAATACCTGGTAAGGTATGAAGGAGATCTGAACTAGTTAACAGATTCCTATATGGAATACAGAACAAATTGGCGTTGTATTCGAGTTGGTGAAATAATTAGACAATAGATCTACACGAAACTAGAATTCCTAGACGAGATGGATCGACATGATCTATTTCATAATAGAATAAACCAATACGTTATTCATATATTATTTAGTTAACGCACGACAAAATAAGGCGTAACAGGGGTTTCTCTTGAAGAAATTAGATTGAAATTATGATAATCATCAATAATAATAATTCTAAAGGATGGGGGACTGAGTTTAATTAGATATGAAATTGGGTGTTGGCTCTAGGTAAAAGTGAGACTTTAGAAGGGAATAAATTCACATTATACACTTCAGCTTCAACTTGTTACATACATAAATAGAATGGACATACACAAGGAAAATCTGTGAGTATTCGGCTAGGTTATTGATTTACACAAGTATGTGACGTATGTGTAGAACGTTTTATAGGAAATTAGAAGAGAGATTAACACTAGATCTTGGACACAGATCTACACAAGGTTTAATATGGTATCTGAAGGATTAACGTATATGCAACAATTTACGATCTTGGGCACAGATCTACAAAGGAATTAGCAATGAATACTCACATATTTAACCTTACCTTCACAACAATAATCACAACGTAATACACTCAGACACACTTAGGGTGAGTTTTGGGGGGTTAAGGTTCGAGAGCAAGTCTGGCCGACGTACAGCGTAGGTTCAACTGGACTAGACTTCAGGGGGAGCTGCTTCTCACTATCAGGAATCCAACATCCAGACGTCAGAGGCAACACAACAGGGCTCGTTGTAGTCTCGAGGAGGAGGGGGAGGCAGTTACCACTTTTAGTTAGATACTCCGGACTTTTCAGACTTAAGAACATTACCGAGGTGGAAGTGCTTGCTTTCTCAACAATTTCATTGAGACTATGTTCAAGTATTTTCTTAGCTTTAACTTATAGTGACTCAATGTTAAAAGGATATAGTGAATCGTTGTGACATCAATAGTGAAGTAAATACTTAGCTTAAAAATACATGGTAGTTATCATTTGGTACCTAATCATTTAAAGTATTTTATTTAATACTCTGGTGGGAGTCATGAAGTCTAGGAAGGACATAATAGCAACTCTGGTGATTTTATTATAATTGAGGGTTTATGGTGATGCAGTGGATAACTCTGTTCTTAACTATATTCCTGGGTTGATCCAGAGTTCTTCGTAATAGTACTGCACTGTAGATCCTAATATCCCCACTTAGGTCAGTAGCACTCAGGTCTTTGATGCGGAACTTGCATAAGCATTTGTGTCGGTGTACTGCAAATCTGGCTGCTTGTCCAATGAAGGCTGGTGATTGGTGGAGAGGGTTTGAAAGCTGGATGGTGATTGGCTCAAACTCCCATTCTTTTGTAGGGGTGACTGACCTAGGTGACCCGTCTTCCTGGTAGTTAGAAAACGGGAATGACCTGGTAATATGGGCACTCCTCTGTTTCTTGTTCCTCTGCATCATGAGAAACTGGTATGGACTTACGTCTCTGCTGCTTGTTTCTTCTTTTCTCCTTCCTATTCACCTGTAGGCTAGCAATCCTACAGGTGTTACTCAACCCCGTTCTATTCAGCCCTGTCACTTCACATACATTCCATTTTCTTTCTCTCAGTCTAATGCAAAAATATCTTGGTTTACTCACGCTTGTTCTACTGCTGTCCGCAACAAGGAGGAAGCATTCAAACTGTACCGACACCTTAAGACTCAAGAATCTCCTTCTTCATATGTTTCTGCCCGGAATCAAACCAAATCTGTTCTTCGACTTGCCAAACACACTTGTATCAATAATAAATGGACTGAACTATCCAACTCTAGCTCTTCCCAAGCTTTCTAGCATCTAGCCAAAAATCTCTCCAACAATTTTTCTTCCTCACCTTTCCTTCCCCTTTTCCACTCTGATGGCACAACCATCACTTCTTCCTCTGACAAAGCTGAACTCTTCGTTCAAACTTTTGCTAGAAACTCCACCTTGGATGATTCCAGTGATATTCCTCCCTCTCCACCCCCCTCTCTCTCTCAATTATGCCTAATATCCTAATCTATTCTAAAGATGTATTTTCTAATCTCTTTGGGCTTAATACTAAGAAGGCGTACGGTCCGGACGGTGGTCCTCCTGTTGTACTCAAAAACTGTGCTTCCGTGCTGACTCTCTGCCTAGGCAAACACTTTCGTCTCTGTCTCTCCTTTAACGTCTTCCCTTCTTGCTGGAAGTTTGCTCTCATTTAACCTGTCCCAAAGAAGGGTGACCGCTCTCAACCCTCCAACTATCGTCCAATTGCTCTCATCTCTTGTATCTCTAAAGTTTTTAAAACTATTCTTGCTTCCAAATTTTTTAAGCATTTCTCTTCAGTCTCAGATCGCCAGTATGGCTTCCTTAAGGGTCGCTCTACTGGTGATCTTCTCTCATATCTTACTAATACTTGGTCATCCTCCTTTCGGGACTTCGGTGAGATCTTTTCTATTGCAATAGACATATCGAAGGCCTTCGATAGAGTCAGGCATAAATCATATATTTCTAAACTACCCTGGAATGCATGAAATACAAGACGGTGTGTTAAAATGGATAGAAAATTGGCTCAGCGACAAAAAGCAAAGAGTAGTCATAAACGGTAAGGCATCTAAATGGACCAATGTAAGTAGCGGGGTACCCCAGGGATCGGTACTAGAACCAATTATCTTTCTAATTTACATCAACGACATAGATGAGGGTCTCACCTGTACAATCTCCAAATTTGCTGACGATACAAAAATTGCAAATAGCGTACTCTCAAAAGAACAAGTTGAGGATATGCAACACAATCTAGATAAGTTGTCATGTTGGGCCCAAATTTGGCAAATGAGTTTCAATGCGGATAAATGTAAAGTACTACATATCGGATACCAAAATGAGAAAGCAAACTATTTGATGAATGGGACTCAGCAATGTTCAGAAGTTGTTAAGAAGGCAAACAAAATAATTAGCTTTATAGGCAGGTCATTTGAGCATAAATCCAAAGACGTTATACTAACCCTTTACAATTCCTTAGTCCGCCCTCTTCTGGAATACTGCATTCAATCCTGGTGCCCTTATTACCAAAAAAGATATAGACAAGCTAGAACGAGTTCAACGTAGAGTTACCAAAATGATACCTAGCCTAAAGAACAAACCATACGAGGAGCGTCTTAGATAATTAAATCTATATCCTTTAACCAAGCGCAGATTAAGAGGCGACTTAATTCAAGTGTTCAAAATCATCAAAGGCATCAACAATATGAACTGTAGTAAGTACTTCACTATCGACCAATCTAATTACACGTTGGGAAACGGATTCTTATTGCTAATCTGGCAACCTCTGCATCATATGAGTGTGAAAGGGTTAACTGTACATCTATTCCTATCCACTTATATGCTGATAACTCTACCTTACAGTATTCAACTTGTTTTTCCCATCAACCCAGCATGCAAGCACTCCCAATCAAACGTGGCAAGGCTATAGAATGCGTATCATCTGATTTTTCAATTATTTCTGATTGAGGCAGAGAAAATGTTGTTACTTTCAATGCCTCCAAGACCCAGTTTCTCCCTCTATCTCTCCATCACAATCTTCTACAAGACTATCAACTATTCTTCAACAACACTCAACCCAACCCTTCATCTTCTCTCAACATTGTAGGTGTATCTTTTTCATCTGATCTTTCATGTAAAGATCATATTACCACTCTTGCTAAAACAGCATCCCAAAAGTTAGGTGTGCCCAACTGTCTCCATGGGTTCTTCACCCCCACACAGCTTCTTGCTCTGTATCGGGGCACAGTGCACCCCTGTATTGAGTATTGTTCGCATGTGTGGGGAGGCTCCACCCATACCAAACTTCTCGAACGAGTAGAATCCAAAGCATTTCGCCTCCTCTTACTAGTTCCCTACAATCTCTTTCTACACGCCGCAATGTTGCATCTCTTTCGCTCTTCTATCGCTATTACAACAACCAGTGTTCTTCAGAGCTCTCTCATTGTATACTCCCTCCCTTGCGGCGAGTGTGAGGCACCCGCCTTTCAACACAGTCCCACTCCTATTCTGTCCAGCTCTCTAACCCAAGAATTGGCAAATTTTCTCAGTCTTTCTTCTACTCAACAAGTGAACTCTAGAATTCTCTCCCTCAATCAATCTTTCCTTCATCCTATGACATAGACTGCTTTAAACTTCTTGTGTCCAGTCATTTTGACTCCAACGTCCCATGAATTTGTGTCTGTCACTCTTTTACTTTGGGGGTGACACACGTTACAGGCAACCTGCCTTTTGTCTCCTCCATGCACATATAAACAAAAATGTGATTTGTATGTTATCTAATCTAGCCTCCAGTTCCTCGAAGGTTGCAGTAGTGACAACAAATATTAGTTATTAACCTGGTCATAACTCCCCTTAGCCCTGTTCTCTGATTTTTAGAGCCTTATTTGCCATACCTCCAGATTGTCCATTATCTGGTTTGCTTGCCATTATGTAAAATTATATAGGCTATCTGTGCTTAACGAAATTTTAAGTTGTTAAGTTGCTTAACTTACGGCACACAAGTGATGGCGGACTTATATAACAGGGATAAAGAAACACTTAAACACTTAAAACGGCTATAGGTAATGAACAATGAAGTAAAAAGATGTCAGTCAGGAGTCATATGAAGTCTGACAAATTTAAGAAAATTATTGCTGTGGTAAGGTGATTGGTGGGATGCAGGACTTCGGCAAAGTTACCAATATTAACCCAGCGTCCTGTTCGAGCCAACACTTAGTCAAGCCCACCAACTTGTTATACAATTGTTTATTGGCATCAAGGTCCAAGTGTTCGCCATACTTGTCGAGGTCGCGGATATTGAGAGTGACAGATAGAAATCTGTGGCGAGTAGCAGGCAGTCGGCACCTCAAAAATCGGTTTTGTGAATTTTGTATAGCCTGATATACTTTGGCCTGAAATCCCTGAACCTTGGTCCGACTCTCTATCGCCACGATTTTGCAACTGCCCGTGTCTCCCTCTGCATGTTTAGCGCCACGTCCTTGATTATATCGGCTGACTTGCAGGGTTCACAACCGGGATATATATAATTACCGCCGTTAAATAAGTATGTACGTAATAATACGAAAATTAACTAGTGAAACACAAGGATAGAAATGTGTGTTTTGTTCTCCCTGCAGATGAGTGTACTAAATAGCAAAAACGAACTCTAACAATTAGAAACACACTACTATTATATTAATTTAGTGATTTCCCTGGTGTCGGAGGGGGACCCAATGATTATTCTTTCGGGTGGCGTACTGGACTTTTAGTACGACATTTGTATTTTTTGAGCGCCTTGTTATGCCTGGACTTCTTCTTGGTAGAACTTGCAGTCTCCTTCTTCTGCTCTGCTCGAAGGCTAGGTCTCTGACCACCAGCTGTGCACGGTTTTGTACCACATGCAAAGGAAAAAGTAGAGGTTAGTCTCGGCTGCTGTTGTTGTAGTCGAGGACATAGAGAGTGAGCATCGTGCCTCACTATCAAGCTATTTTTGTACTGGTGTTAGTATCGAACACAACGAATCTGTCTTTAGACCAGACTTGCTAGTTTAAAACTTAGCATGTTGCCCAGAGCACGGTTCACTTTCAGTCTTCAGACCTGAGGGACTAGTCTCGAACTTAACAGGTTTACCATGAACACTTGGTGCTACCAGTCTTTGGACCTGGTGCCTAGTATCGAACCTAGTATTCCAAGTCACACACACACATATACAGAATCCTAATTTCCCCAAAGCAGTTCACTGCGTGTTTGGAGCATATATATAATTATAAATGTAGAATGAAATAAGGTAAACATATTAATGGATAATACTTAAGCAACTTCAGATTCGCAGATGACATAGTTTTGTTTCTGCAACAGTAAGTAATGGAAGAACTAAATATAGAATTGAAGTGCCAATATTATTAGACGCACTTAAGGGAGTGTAATTAACTGGGAGGAAAGAACATAAACATTTGTACACAATATATTACGAATTCCAATAGGGCTGTGTTTTGCTGCATTGTATTTTGTTGTCTCTGTAACCTTGTATGTACTACTCTTCCTAAATGATTGCCTCCACGACATTGAACACTAAGACCAAAGTTGTTTGCAGAGCCAAAATAAACAAAGTGAACCTGCCTGATTTCCACTACACTCGCTAATTAGGCAATTTTGCTGCGTTTTGTCATCTCTGGAACCTTTGACGCTTACTCCTACTAAATGGCTACCTCCACGACATTCAACACTAACACCAAAGTTGTTCGCTGAGTAAAAATGAAAAATGGTGAACCTGTTCGATTTCCGCTACCGGCTGTGGTGATTCTTGCACCACGAGATTATCTAAAATGGGATGTAGTGAAATTGGTATGTAGCGGATTCTCCACACTTATAATAGTGAACAAGCCTACATCTTTTCTATCCTAAATGACCTAGAGCAGCTAGTCCAGCAACCCACCTGTATTCCGGATTGCTTCGGAGATCAGCCTACATTCTTGACTTATTTCTAACCTCTAACCCTTCTGCTTATACTATAAATATTTTCTCTCCTAAGGGCTCCTCCGACCATAAACTAATATCTGTCACCTGTCCTATCTCTCCGGTACGGCCACCCGATCCTTCCGATCCTTCCAACCGGCGGTGCTTGTGGCACTTTGGCGCTGCCAACTGGGAGTCTCTTCGGCAGTACTTTTTTTTTATTTCCCAGGGAATGACTTTAGCTTCCGTGGCCAGGGACCTTCGGAGAGTGCTGAACGCATTACTGAGGTAATCCTCTCGGGCATGGAAGCATACTTTCCATTCTTTCTCTCAGTCTAATGCAAAACAATCTTGGTTTACTCACGCTTGTTCTACTGCTGTCCGGAGCAAGGAGGAAGCAAGGGGAGGTGTGGCAGAGTGGCCTTGCCACTGGACTGGTAATCCAATGGACCCGGGTTCGAATCCCAATATGTCAATGGGAAGATATTATTGGGATGGAATTTGTGCTGTACCTAGTTTCAGTGCATTACCACAGCAAACCGAAATGCCAAAACAAAATATCCTCATTGTTCCCCGATTAAAGAGCACTGTATGAATATTCCCATATTCAAAATATGCTACAGGGGGCAATGCCTAGTGAGTTAATTGCTCAATAGGTGGCGTTCTAAGAGTGAGGGTCCGAGCCTGGGGAGTGAGACTGTGAAGCGCAGAGGCGAAGCAGCTTCAGAGATGGAGTTGGGTTTGAGCCGTGAATAGGTGTTTCACATGTCTCACTCCCTAGACTGGAACAAGACCTCACGGGCCTCACCGTGTTCAGCGGTGGAGTGTAAAGGCTATCAGCCTATGCCCGAGAGGGAGTAGTTGGAATATAGCAAAAAAAACGGAAAAAATCAAACGGTACCGACGCCTTAAAACGCAATAATCTCATTCTTCCTATGTTTCTTTCCTGAACCAAGCCAAATCTGTTCTTCGGCTTGACAAGTATGCTTTCATCAATAATAAATGCACTGAACTATCCAACTCTAGCTCTTCCCAAGACTTCTGGAATCTAGCCAAAAACCTCCTCAACAAGTTTTCTTCCTTGTCTTTCCCTCCCCTTTTCCACTCTGACGGCACAACAATAACTTCTGACAAAGCTGAACTTTTTGCTCAAACTTTTGCTAGAAACTCCACTTTGGATGATTCCGGTGCTACTCCTCCCTCTCCACCCCCCTTAATTTCTCCTACTTATGCCTAATATACTAATCTCTTCTAAAGATGTATTTTCTACTCTCTCTGGGCTTAATACTAAGAAGGCGTACGGTCCTGACAGTGTTCCTCCTGTTGTACTCAAAAACTGTGCTTCTGTGCTGACTCCCTGCCTAGGCAAACTCTTTTGTCTCTGTTTCTCCTCTAACGTCTTCCCTTCTTGCTGGAAGTTTTCTCTCATTCAACCTGTCCCAAAAAAAGGTGACCGCTCTCAACGCTCCAACTATCGTCCAATTGCTCTCATCTCTTGTCAAGAACCGCGAATTTGGATAAAGCTCCACCAACACGACCCAAATTCAAAACCGCCAGGGATAACGACCGAGGACCGATGTCAGCCATGAATGTAAATGTAGATCCGATCAAAACCAAAAATTTGATTAAAGAACGTTCTGTGAGTTCTAAAACCGCAACTTTAAAGGTTTTCTATGCAAACGCTCGTAGCATACGCAATAAATTTTCAGATTTAGAGGAACTAGTGTTTACAGAAAATTATGATGTGATTGGTATAACAGAATCTTGGCTCAATACAGTAGATAGAGACTTTTTAGCAGAGTATTCACTTCCCGGTTATGTAATGTTTGAGAAAAGCCGAATAAATAAAAATGGAGGTGGCGTTTTATTTTATATCAAAGAAAGTCTTAACCCGACCCTCGTGTCAAAACCTCAAATTGTGAACGTCGACACATCTTTAGTGCTAATAAAGAATAATAAAGGTACAAAAATAATACTTGCATTAATATACAGACCTCCAGCTCAATCAGTGCAAACTGACCGAGAAATTTATGAATAAATTGCAGATGTAAGTAACTCACAAGATACCGTATTTTTTGGCGACTTTAATTTACCTGTGACCAAGTGGGGCGATACTCTTACTTCACACTCCGGACATGACTTGTATTCGAACTTGCAAGAGAGTTCGCTTTATCAATTTGTTCGAACACCGACCCGTGGTAATAACGTTCTTGACATTGTACTTGCAACAAAAGAAGAATTAATAGAGAATTTGAATGTTGGTGATGAATTCAGTAACAGCGACCATCGTACGATAACTTTCACTTTAAACTTTACTAGTAACGAACCAAATAGTAGCATCGAAAAAGTCCCTAATTTCAAGAAAGCAAACTTTCATAAACTTAGAGCTATGTTTAAAGAAATTGACTGGAGCTCTTTAATTAACAATAACGACATAAATACATCTTGGAAGTTATTCGAAACCACTTACCTAAAAGCAGTGCAAGACTGCATACCATCGAAAATACGGCGTCCAGGCCATAATAATTAGCCCAAATGGTGGAATAAAGATATTTCAAACTGCCTGCTTGCTAAAAAATGTGCTAATGATAGATTAAAATCCTCACAAAATGACGAAGAACGGGTGAAATTTGTAGAGCTACGACGCAAAGCCAAAAAGTTAATTAAGCAAAGTAAAAAGACCCTAGAGTTACATATTGAGAATCAAAGTAAAACAAACCCGAAAGAATTCTATAGTTATATCAGAAAGAAAAAAGTAGTTACTTCAACTGTTGGACCGTTAGTCGATGAAAATGGAGAATACACCAAAGACGAAGTACAAATGAGTAATGCCCTCAATACCTTCTTTGCATCAGTTTTTACAACAGAAGACCTCAGTGATATCCCTACACCATCGCCGATTCAGATTGATAATTCAGATGTTCTAAGCAATATCACCGTTACAGAGAGAGAAGTATTGAATTGTTTAGATAAACTCAAGGTAAATAAAACACCTGGACCTGATACAATCTCGCCTAGAGTTCTAAAGGAAGCTAAGGATGAGCTCTCCAAACCACTGACATTACTATTCAATAAATCCTTGCAGTCTGGAACTATGCCTGATCAGTGGAAGATAGCCAACGTAACACCGATATTCAAAAAAGGCAGCAAATCCCTACCCAGTAACTATCGTCCAATTAGCTTAACCTCAGTTGTATGTAGAATGCTAGAAACGGTCATAAGAGACAGACTCGTAAATCACTTAGAGGAAAATAACATACTTAAAGATACTCAACACGGCTTTCGTAAAAAACGTTCCTGTTTAACAAACCTCTTAGACTTCTTCCACGATATCCTCAACCTCTACGATGAGAGTAAAGCTGTAGATATTATATACCTTGATTTTCAAAAGGCCTTTGACAAAGGTCCCCACAAACGTTTACTACTAAAACTAAAAGCGCATGGAATACAAGACGGTGTGTTGAAATGGATAGAAAATTGGCTCAGCGACAGAAAGCAAAGAGTAGTCATAAACGGTAAGGCATCTAAATGGACCAATGTAAGTAGCGGGGTACCCCAGGGATCGGTACTAGGACCAATTCTCTTTCTAATTTACATCAACGACATAGATGAGGGTCTCACCTGTACAATCTCAAAATTTGCTGACGATACAAAAATTGCAAATAGCGTACTCTCAAAGGATCAAGTTGACGATATGCAACACAATCTAGATAAATTGTCACATTGGGCCCAAATTTGGCAAATGAGTTTCAATGCGGATAAATGTAAAGTACTACATATCGGATACCTCAATGAGAAAGCCAACTATTCGATGAATGGCACTCAGCTTAAGAATGTAAACAGAGAAACCGATCTGGGAGTAACAATATCGAGTAACCTAAAACCGAGTCAACAATGTTCAGAAGTTGTTAAGAAGGCAAACAAAATAATTGGCTTTATAGGCAGATCATTTGAGCATAAATCCAAAGACGTAATCCTAACCCCTTACAATTCCTTAGTCCGCCCTCTTCTGGAATACTGCATTCAATGCTGGTGCCCTTATTACCAAAAAGACATAAACAAGCTAGAACGAGTTCAACGTAGAGTTACCAAAATGATACCTAGCCTAAAGAACAAACCATACGAAGAGCGTCTTAGAGAATTAAATCTATTTCCTTTAACCCAGCGCAGATTAAGAGGTGACTTAATTCAAGTGTTCAAAATCATCAAAGGCATCGACAATATGAACTGTAGTAAGTACTTCACTATCGACCAATCTAATTACACGCGGGGAAACGGTTGCAAAATTATTGGTAAATCTTTTAACTCACATGAATCTAAGAATTTCTTCTTCAATCGAGTTGTCAACTTGTGGAATGGGCTTCCCCGAGATGTTATAGACTGCAGCACCGTTGATTCATTTAAATTCCGCCTAGACAAATATCTCGCATCAAACCCGCGACTGACTGCGTTTGTAAATGAATAACTTTATTTTATCCTCCCCTCAGTTACTAACCCATATGTCCCCTACTAACTTCCTAGTCCTGCCACGTTAGTGGCAGGGCAGTAGTTCCCTTTCCAATGTTCCCTTACCCACTCTAAACCACTGTTTGGACACTTTATCCTCAGTGTTTTGGAGGACAAGCAGCCTAGAAGGGTCACTAGATATGTTGTTGCTTGATTTCCTTTGTACTCCTTTGTACTCCTTCCTTTGTACTCCTTATCTCTAAAGTTTTTAAAACTATTCTTGAATCCAAATTTCTTAACCCCTACTGTACCATGGGGTACTACCATAAATGTACCCCCCAGTCCCAAGAGATGCAGCCAAAATGGCTTCAGAGGCAAGATATAACAACCTTCCACCTCAAAATATGGAGGAGTACTGCCTCTCCTAGCCTGTGGAAGGTTGCAGCCAACCTAAGAAGTGTTGCCATGATCTTAGAGCAGTGCTTAACCCGGGAGCTGCTGGACGGCTGCGGGAAGACTCTTAAGATCCAAGGCCTAAAAAATAACTTTTAAAACACCCCAGTAGCACTAAAAAAAAAAGCAATTTGTATTTAGGTGAGATAATTCCACTCCATTACTTTCTACCACTCCTACACATGTGTCACCCCCCCCCCTCCCCTTCTTTTCCCCCCTCCTCAATTACCAGGTATTTTCTCTATTATTCCCAATATTTATCGAGTATTTTCGTGGGAGGACGGGTGGGAGAGAGAGGGGTGGTCGAGGAGTGTATCTCCGACCCTCCAAGTAAATCTGAGTCCACCCCTTGTCTCTCAGTATGATCCAAGACAAGACAGAGGGAGGGTGTTTGTCTCTCAGCACTCAAGGTCAGATTACGACCGCAGGGCTAAAATATACGATTTTCACCAGCTAATTGCTGTTACCACTTGTTTTATTGCTTTCCAATGTTCATATGTTCATATTAAAAGTAAAATAGGCGCATATGGATAAGTATTAATTGTATACATGGTAAATTGACAATTTTAGTCAGGAATGAATCAGAATACCTTCGCATGGCGGGCACTTTCAATATCAGGCACTGCCTGATACTGGCAGTTACAATGACCGTATATTACTGACGGCTTGCAGCCGTCACTGGAACTGGGCAGTGATTTATGTACTGACGGCTCCTCTGCAGTCGCTGGGATTGTACGGGTTAAGCATCACTCTCCTCACAATCTACTCTCAGATCGCCAGTATGGCTTCCTTAAGGGTCGCTCTACTGGCGATCTTTTTTCATATCTTACTAACTCCTGGTCATCCTCCTTTTGGGACTTCGGTGAGACTTTTTCTATTGCACTAGACATGTAGAAGACCATTGATAGAGTCTGGCATAAATCTTTAATTTCTAAACTACCCTCCTTCGGTTTCTATCCCTCCATCTGTGCCTTAGTCTCTAATTTCCTTTCCGGCCATTCCATAAATGAGGTTATGGACGACCATCGCTCACTTCCTCATCCTATCAACTCCGGTGTTCCTCAGGGCTCTGTCCTATCTCTTATTCTCTTTCTAATTTTCGTAAATGATCTTCTCAACTGTACCTCCAGTCCCATCCATTCATAATCAGGCGACTCTACCTTACACTAATCAATTAGTTTTCCTGATCGCCCCAGCCAGCAATCCCTCAAACACAAACATAATGAAGCTATGCAACACTTATCATCTGATCTAACTACTATATCCAATTGGGGCAGAGAAAACCTTGTTACCTTTAATGCTTCCAAAAACCCAATTTCTTCATCTTACTACCCATTCAGAACTTCCAGAGGACTATCCCTTACTCTTCAACAATACAAAAATCAATCCTTTAGCTTCTCTTCAAACATTTTCGGTGTTTCCTTTTCTTCAGTTCTCACCTGGAAGGACCATATTACCAGTCTTGCTAAGGCAGCCTCCCAGAAGCTGGGTGTGCTCAACCGCCTCAAGGGGTTCTTTACCCCTGCGCAGCTTCTGGCTCTGTAAAGGGACACAGTGCATCCTTGTATTGAGTATTACAAAGGAGTACAAAGGGTTTTGGGTTTAGAGAGAGAGATATATACATAAATTATACATACACACATATACATACACATGTACACATACATACATACATATATATAGAGAGAGGGTCATGTCTAGAGATTTCTTATGAACATTAATTTAATCATAAGCAGAGTTTAGCAGCAAGGTTTTAACATTAGTCTTAAAGGTTCCTAGGCTACTGGAAGTGTGTACATTAACTGGGAGTTTGTTCCAAAGTACAGGTCCTCTTACCGTTATTTTTGTTTGCCCTATGTCAGTTTGAACATTCGGAATAAAAAGCATATTTTGTTGTTTCGTTGTGCTAGCTGTTACATTGAATACTGTGGGTAGACTTAGTAGATACTCTGGGTAAAGCTTATTTAAGTATTTGAAAATAACTATTAGTGTGTCATGCGTTGCATGCGTTATTTTATCTTTAATATTTAACCATCTTAGTTCCTTTAATATAGGAGTGACATGATCAAACTTTTTTGACTTACCGTCAGCCACTTTAGCAGCAAAATTCTGAAGTTTTTGCACTCTGGATATTTGGGTAGCATTTGATGAACCCAAAATTACACTACAATAATTGATTATACTTAGCACTAGTGTTTGTACAATGATTGTTCTAGTTGATTTGTCAAAGTGATCTTTTATTCTATTGATATACATAAGTGTCCCTACTACTTTTTTACTCATTTCACTAATGTGGACATCAAAGTTCATATGTTTATCAAAATATATGCCTAGATTTTTTACATGAGTGGTAGGTTCAATAGTGCTGTCATTAAGGCGTATGGTGGCATTACTGGGTATTTTTTAAAGTACCTGACGAGTGCCTATGAATATGCATTGGGTTTTATCAGCGTTCATCATTAATCCATTTTGTAAAAAATATAGTCTCAGTTTTTGTAGTATTTCTTCCGTTTTAGTAATTAGATTGCCAAAATTATTTAGCGAGTCACTGAGTAGAAGTTGTGTGTCATCGGCATATTGTACTAGTGTACAGTCTTTGATATATTGTACTAGTGTACAGTCTTTGATATATTTAATATAAGAATATAAGAACATAAGCATGTCATTTACGAATATAATAAACAATAATGGACCTAAAATTGATCCTTGAGGAACACCATATGTTACTGGTAATTTTGAGGATAGTATGTTATTCATAAGAACTGATCGCGATCTTTCATTTAGATAACTTCTAAACCAGAATGGGTTAACTTTGAATTTAATTAGTTTATTTATAAGGGTGTTTTGATGAACACTGTCAAATGCTTTAGAGAGGTCACACAAGGTTAGCAAAGATACTTGTTTTTTATCCATATTATTATATATTGCATTAGTGACAACTGTAAGGGCCGTTTCGGTGGATAATTTTGGTCGGAATCCATGTTGGCATATTGAGAGTAGTTTATTAGTTTCTAGGTAATATGATAGTTGATTAGCGACAATCTTTTCGAGTATTTTTGAAAAAATGGGGAGTAATGAGATTGGTCGGTAATTAGTGGCGTCATTATTATCTCCGCTTTTAAAAAGGGGGGTGACGATAGCGTGCTTCAATACCGTAGGAAAAATACCAGTGACAATGGAGGTGTTAATAATGATTGTAAGGTAAAAAGCAATAACAGGTAATGAATCTTTAATGAATCGGAGAGAAATGTTATCACACCCAAAAATTTAGTATTACGTAGGTGTTTTATTGTTAAGATAATTGTGTTTGTATCTACGGGTTGGGGAAGAAAATGAGAGGAGAGGTCGTTATTGTTATTTTCATTATCGGCTGTCGAGGCTTGGATATTATTTAGGAATGCCCTGGTTTTTTCATATGTCCTTTTTCCGACGTTTGCAAAGAAAGCATTGAAATGTTCGGCGTTGGATTGATCAATATCAGTTGGTGAGGCGTTGGATTTGGATTTGGAGGGGGGAACTAATGATTTTACAATTTTCCAAGTAGAGGCAATATTGTTTTTTGAGTTTAAGAGTTCATTATGATAGTGTTCTTTCTTTGTTGTTACTATAAGTTTTGTAACTTGTTTTTTACGGTTTTTGTAAAGACTCTGTAATGTTGTGTTATACCTGTCTTCTTTTAAGTCCTTATGTGCTACGTTTTTGGCTTTTATGGCTTCTTTAATTGCGTCATTCATCCAGGGGGCGGGGGGTCTACTAATGTCTCTGGTAACTATAGGGGCACAGTGCTCTAGATCTAGTGACCCTTCTAGGTTGCTTGTCCTCCAAAACACTGAGGATCAAGTGTCCAAACAGTGGTTTAGAGTGGGTAAGGGAATATTGGAAAGGGAATTACTGCCCTGGAACTAATGTCCGTGGCAGGATTAGGAAGTTAGTAGGGGACAGATGGGTTAGTAACTGAGGGGGGGATAAAATAAAGTTATTCATTTACAAACGCAGTTAGTCGTGGGTTTGATGCGAGATATTTGTCTAGGCGGAGTTTAAATAAATCAACGGTGATGCAGTCTATAACGTTTCGGGGAAGCCCATTCCACAAGTTGACAACTCGATTGAAGAAGAAATTCTTAGATTCGTGCGAGTTAAAAGATTTACCAATAATTTTGCAACCGTTTCCCCGCGTGTAATTAGATTGGTCGATAGTGAAGTACTTACTACAGTCCATATTGTCGATGCCTTTGATGATTTTGAACACTTGAATTAAGTCACCTCTTAATCTGCGCTGGGTTAAAGGAAATAGATTTAATTCTCTAAGACGCTCTTCATATGGTTTGTTCTTTAGGCTAGGTATCATTTTGGTAGCTCTACGTTGAACTCGTTCTAGCTTGTTTATATCTTTTTGGTAATAAGGGCACCAGGATTGAACGCAGTATTCCAGAAGAGGGCGGACTAAGGAATTGTAAAGGGTTAGGATAACTTCTTTGGATTTATGCTCAAATGACCTGCCTATAAAGCCAATTATTTTGTTTGCCTTCTTAACAACTTCTGAACATTGTTGACTCGGTTTTAGGTTACTCGATATTGTTACTCCCAGATCGGTTTCTCTGTTTACATTCTTAAGCTGAGTGCCATTCATCGATTAGTTTGCTTTCTCATTTAGGTATCCGATATGTAGTACTTTACATTTATCCGCATTGAAACTCATTTGCCAAATTTGGGCCCAACATGACAACTTATTTAGATTGTGTTGCATATCGTCAACTTGTTCTTTTGAGAGTACGCTATTTGCAATTTTTGTATCGTCAGCAAATTTTGAGATTGTACAGGTGAGACCCTCATCTATATCGTTGATGTAAATTAGAAAGATAATTGGTCCTAGTACCGATCCCTGGGGTACCCCGCTACATACATTGGTCCATTTAGATGCCTTACCGTATATGACTACTCTTTGCTTTCTGTCGCTGAGCCAATTTTCTATCCATTTCAACACACCGTCTTGTATTCCATGCGCTTTTAGTTTTAGCAGTAAACGTTTGTGGGGAACTTTTTCAAAGGCCTTTTGAAAATCAAGGTATATAATATCTACAGCTTTACTCTCATCGTAGAGGTTGAGGATATCGTGGAAGAAGTCTAAGAGGTTTGTTAAACAGGAACGTTTTTTACGAAAGCCGTGTTGAGTATCTTTAAGTATGGTATTTTCCTCTAAGTGATTTACGAGTCTGTCTCGTATGACCGTTTCTAGCATTTTACATACAACTGAGGTTAAGCTAATTGGACGATAGTTACTGGGTAGGGATTTGCTGCCTTTTTTGAATATCGGTGTTACGTTGGCTAGCTACCACTGATCAGGCATAGTTGCACACTGCAAGGATTTATTGAATAGTAATGTCAGTGGTTTGGAGAGCTCATCCTTAGCTTCCTTTAGAACTCTAGGCGAGATTGTATCAGGTCCAGGCGTTTTATTTACCTTGAGTTTATCTAAACAATTCAATACTTCTCTCTCTGTAACGGTGATATTGCTTAGAACATCTGAATTATCAATCTGAATCGGCGACGGTGTAGGGATATCACTGAGGTCTTCTGCTGTAAAAACTGATGCAAAGAAGGTATTGAGGGCATTACTCATTTGTACTTCGTCTTTGGTGTATTCTCCATTTTCATCGACTAGCGGTCCAACAGTTGAAGTAACTACTTTTTTCTTTCTGATATAACTATAGAATTCTTTCGGGTTTGTTTGACTTTGATTCGCAATATGTAACTCTAAGGTCTTTTTACTTTGCTTAATTAACTTTTTGGCTTTGCGTCGTAGCTCTACAAATTTCACCCGTTCTTCGTCATTTTGTGAGGATTTTAATCTATCATTAGCAAATTTTTTAGCAAGCAGGCAGTTTGAAATATCTTTATTCCACCATTTGGGCTTATTATTATGACCTGGACGCCGTATTTTCGATGGTATGCAGTCTTGCACTGCTTTTAGGTAAGTGGTTTCGAATAACTTCCAAGATGTATTTATGTCGTTATTGTTAATTAAAAAGCTCCAGTCAGTTTCTTTAAACATAGCGCTAAGTTTATGGAAGTTTGCTTTCTTGAAATTAGGGACTTTTTCGATGCTACTATTTGGTTCGTTACTAGTAAAGTTTAAAGTGAAAGTTATCGTACAATGGTCGCTGTTACTGAATTCATCACCAACATTCAAATTCTCTATTAATTCTTCTTTTGTTGCAAGTACAATGACAAGAACGTTATTACCACGGGTCGGCGTTCAAACAAATTGATAAAGCGAACTCTCTAGCAAGTTCGTATACAAGTAATGTCCGGAGTGTGAAGTAAGAGTATCGCCCCACTTGGTCACTGTGACCAAGTGGGGCGATACTCTTACTTTTTGGCGACTTTAATTTACCTGTCAGGTAAATTAAAGTCGTCAAAAATTACGGTATCTTGTGAGTTACTTACATCTGCAATTTGTTCGTAAATTTCTCGGTCAGTTTGTACTGATTGAGCTGGAGGTCTGTATATTAACGCAAGTATTATTTTTGTACCTTTATTATTCTTTATTAGCACAAAAGATCTGTCGACGTTCACAATTTGAGGTTTTGACAAGAGGGTAGGGTTAAGAGTTTCTTTGATATAAAGTAAAACGCCACCTCCATTTCGATTTATTCGGCTTTTCTCAAAGCCGGCTTTTCTCGGCTTTTTTTTCTCGGCTTTCTCGGAGTTTCTGTATTTCTCGGCTTTTCTGTATTGTTCACATGTGTGGGGAGGATCCTCTCACACCGCACTCCTAGACAAAGAAGAAAGGAAAGCCTTTCGTATCATTAACTCCCGTCCTCTCACCAACTCTCTGCAATCTCTCTCTCTTCGCTGCAATGTTGCATATCTCTCGCTATTTTATCCCTACTACAATAATCAGTGTTCCTCAGCTTTCCCAGTGTATACCACCTCCACTACGTAGGGTCCGTAGTATCCGTCTTGCAACACAATCCCATCCCTACTCTGTTCAACTCTCCAACCCAAGAGTGAAACGCTATTCTCAGTCTTTCTTGTATTCAACTGGTGAACTCTGGAACTCTCTCCCAGAATCAAACTTTCCCTCTTTAAACTCAGGGGGAAGCACTCACTACAGGCAGTTCTGCCTTTTGTCTCCCTCATTCACATAGAACAAAAATATATATATATATATATTTATGTCTATGTGGAGGAGGGAGACGAAAGGCAGAGCTGCCTGTGACAAGTGCCTCCCCCAGAGTAGAGATCCTATAGTAACTATATAGGATCTCTACCCCAGAGTAGAAAGAGTAAGATTTTTTTTTAATTTGTGGCAGAAAAATGCGGTGTGCTTGTTTAGTGTATTGAAGTAGATAGCAGGAGGAGGTGTTTGTGAGAGCTAGCTGGATCACTCTGTAGGTGAGGTACAAACATAAACAGTATGGGAAGCCGGACAAATGAAACAGGAGTTCCAGCGACTCCTTATCAAATGCCTATAGGCTTCCCCTGGGTATTGGCTTGTTCGATTGGTGCCTGCAATCTACCCATCTGTTATCTGTTATAGAGATCGCCACCTGCAAGTATCACCGATTAGCGTGTCGCCCATCGGTAATTTGTTTAGGGTTTATTCCCCTAGATGGGTTGCCAGCCAAGGCTATCGAGCCCCATCCACTCGGAAACACCCCTTTCAAATACCAGGGGGACTGCTAACACCAGATAAAACTACCGAGCAAGAATCTGGTAGGAACGAATAAACTACCGAGCCAGAGTCAGGTAGGGACGAATACACAGACATTCAATGAACATAACACAAAGACAATCAATATACAACTAATGAACACAATACAGTAACACAATTACATGAACACAATACAGGGTACCGCAATATTCGGTTATCTAACTACTGCCAGACATTGGAAACGCTGCCTCTCGATATATTTGCATAGCTAAGCGGTAAGGACACAATAACAATTAGTTTTGGTATAACTCGTGATATGACACAAAACTCGAGAATGGGTAGCCTGGACACAACCCACAACTCTATATACTTCTATGCAATAGTGGGCAGCGTGAGCAATACACTAATGTGTAGTCCGGGCACAACTCCCCATGCAATTTGTGAGCCTACAACAACAGCCAGTCTGGTCATGACTCCCAACTCAATATCAAAACATATAACCATGGGCTGTCGGGATGCGACTCCCAACTCAAGATATGAAAATTCAACAACATAGAAGCCTTGGCACAACTCTGGCGCAAGAGATATGTATAGAATACTAGGAAGTTATTCCACGACTCCCAACTTGGTTAATGAACATAGTGCTAAGGAAACCTGTGTACAATTACCAACTCAATTAGTGAACATATAATACTAAGGAAGCATCTACACAACTCCCAATTCAATTAACGAACATATAATACTTGGCAAGCCTTTACACAACTCCCAACTCAAGAGATAAACACAACAATAGTTGCGGGTAAATACCATTACTCAGGTCCCGGATAATTCGGTTGGGGTGGGAGAGTGTCAGGCTAGGGCATAGAGTATATATAGATAAAGTTAAAAGAGTCGAAAGAATATCTGAAAATAGTGCTTCGTGCGTTCGAGAGATGGCAGCACGATCGCAAAGGAAAATGGGAGGGTCAGCCTATTAATTCGTAATAATCCTTACCTTGTACTAATAACGCTATTAAAAATCAATTCAACATTATCCAGAGACTCTGTAAACATGACAGAGTTCAATAGACATAAGTAAAGACATGCATCCTCCTTCATTCACTGTCCCCCCCTTCACTCACTCAACCCCACAATATGCCGGAGGATAACAGGTTTTTCACAATACGTAGACGGAGGTCTTTTAAAAAAAAAAGTAAAGACTACTGTAAAGGCCAGATCATCATGAAATTTTATTAATTATGAGGAGGTTCACAGTGAAGCCTCCTCTACCTCCACCATTGTTGTTGTGAGAATTGGGAGTTGCCAACGTCAAACAGGCTGGGGCAAAATATCCCTAGATGTCATAAGTATAACATAAGTACGTATTTCGTCAAAATGTCCAGTTTTAGTGCAACTTTACAATTTGACATCTACATAACACGTAACTAATAATATAAATTATAAATGACATTTTCATTCTTGTTGTGTTGCTTGAAGTTATATAGATTGCATCATATACAAGTATTTTATATATTGTATATGTATACTTAATTTTTTCCTCTTGCTTTTATATAATATTATATATTTCATCTTAAATGATTTACAAGTGTTTTTACCCACATTAATTCATTCTTAAAGACGTTCCCTCTTTGATCTAACGCCCCCCTCATTATGCGGACGTTTCCCTTACTGTGGTAACACTGCAAACAAGCCAGGCACGCAGATATCAAGGTTATTTAATAAGGAATAACCACTGGGGCCTTTTGCTATTAACATTTTGCCCCACGATAGTGCTGCTACCCCTAGGACGCGCGAGGAAATAACCGTGTGACGTCACGCTTTCTACTCTTTCCTTCTATCCTTTTTGGGCTCGGCGATGACGCCATGGCTATGGTCCTTAAACTATTTATTTCACACAAGATTCACTCAATGTCCGTGACCTCTTCAACTTCGAGCAAGAAGGCTAGGATTTCTACCAGCCTGGAGCGTCCAAAGACACATCCAGTGATCCTTCCAACGACTACCCCAACAAGAGCGGAATTTATCTCTTCTGGATAATACTCTCAGCCCTCATGGGCTTAATACTAAGAAGGCGTACGGACTGGATGGTGTTCCTCCTGTTGTACTCAAAAAAAAAATTTCCGTGTTGACTCCCACTCTAGGCAAACTCTATCGTCTCTGCATTTCCTCTAATGCCTTTCCTTCTTGCTGGAAGTTTGCTCATATTCAACCTGTCCCAAAGAAGGGTGACCGCTCTCAACTGTACGACTATCATGCAATTGCTCTCATATCTTGCACCTCTAAAGTTTTTAAAACTAATCTTAACTCAAAATATCTTAAGCAATTACCTTCCTATAATCTACTTTCAAATCGCCAGTACGGTTTCCTTAAGGGCCGCTCTACTGGTGATCTTCTTGCATATCTTATTAACTCTTGGTCATCCTCTTTTCTTGACTTTGGTGAAACTTTTTCCATTGCGCTAGACATATTATATCCAAACTACCCTCCTTCGGTTTTTATCCCTCTATCTGTGCCTTTGTCTCTAATTTCCTTGCAGACCGCTCCATAGCTGCAGTTGTGGACGGCCATCGCTCACTTCCTCAACCTATCAACTATGGTGTGTTCCTCAAGGTTCTCTCCTGTCTCCAATTCTCTTTTTAATATTAATCAATGATCTCCTCAATTTAGTCCTTTTGTCCTATCCACTCATATGCTGATGACTGTACCCTACACTATTCAACTAGTTTTTCGCAACAACGCAGCCAGCAAACACTCCAAAAGTGATGTGTCAAGGCCATAGAGCACCTATATTCTGATATTTTCATTATATCTGATTGGAGCAGAGACAAATTTGTTACTTTCAACGCCTCCAAGACCCAATTACTCCCTCTATCTCTCCATCGCAATCTTCCACAATTATTCTTCAACAATACACAAATCAACCCTTCATTTTCTCTCAATATTCTGGGTGTATTTTTTTCGTCCAACCTCTCGTGGAAAGACCATATTACCACTCTTGCTTAAACGGCTTCCCAAAAGCTGGGTGTGCTCTACAGTCTCTGTGGGTTCTTCACTCCCACACAGCTTCTTGCTCTGTATTGGGGCACAGTGCACCCCTGTATTGAGTATTGTTGGCATGTATGCGGAGGCTCCACCCATACAGCACTTTTCGAAAGAGTAGAATCAAAAGCATTTCGCCTCATCAACTCACTTCCTCTTACTATTTCCCTACAATATAAGAACATAAGAACATAAGAACATAAGAAAATGGGAGTCTGCAGAAAGCCGATTGGCCTAAGCAAGGCAGATCCCTGTCCCACACAACCCCAAATCAATTACAAACCCCAATTATAGGCTCAACACTCTAATACCCTGAGGATCATCTTACCAAAACGGTTAGAGATTAACGCAGGATTATGGGGGTCTGCAGAGCGCTGATTGGCCCAACCCGGCTGATCCCCCTTCACACCCAACCCTTCTCGTCCATATGCTTATCCAATTTTATCTTAAAGCTCCCTACAGTTTTAGATCCCACTATAGCACTTGGTAGTCCATTCCACCCATCTACAACTCTGTTACCAAACCAATATTTGCCTATATCTTTTCTGAAACGAAATTTATCTAATTTGAAACCATTGGTACGAGTTCTTTCGCTATCACTGAGCTTTAGTACATTTGTCATGTCCCCTTTGTTAATCCCACTAACCCACTTGAACACCTCTATCATATCCCCTCTAACTCTGCGTCTCTCTAACGAATGTAAACCTAATTTCTTCAACCTTTCTTCATACGGAAGATTTCTAATATTATGGATCATTTTTGTCATTCTACGCTGTACTCTCTCCAATGAATCTATTTCCATTCTGTAATAAGGACACCAAAATTGGACAGCATAATCCATATGGGGTCTCACTAATGACAAGTAAAGTTTTAAGATAACATCAGCAGTTCTGTTACTCACACTCCTAGAGATGAACCCGAGAATCCTGTTTGCCTTATTACGAACGCCTATACACTGTTTTCTAGGCTTCAAATCATTGCTAACAAACACACCTAGATCTTTCTCGCAGTCTGAATTTTCTAATTCTAAATTAGCTAGTTTATATTTAACATTTGTTTGCATCTTCCCTATCTTTAATACCTTGCATTTGTCAATGTTAAACTTCATCTGCCAATTTACTGACCATTCATGTAAGGTATCTAGATCCCTTTGGAGGCACTCTATATCGCTATCTGAATCAATTGATCTCCCCATTTTAGTATCGTCTGCGAATTTATTTATCCTACTAGTTATACCTAAATCTAGGTCATTTATGTATATAAAAAACAACAGGAGACCTAATACCGATCCCTGGGGGACACCACTTTTGACTGCTCCCCACTCTGACTTGGTACCATTTATGCTGACTCTCTGTTTCCTACCAATTAGCCATGACCTAATCCATCCCAACAACGCCCCACCTATTCCATGTGCCTCAACCTTTCTCATCAATCTCTCATGAGGGACTCTGTCGAAAGCTTTACTGAAATCTAAATATATAATATCGTATGCCTTGTCATTATCTACTGCTTCATATACCTCTGAGAAAAAAACTAAGCAAATTAGTAAGGCAAGAACGTCCCTGAGTGAATCCATGCTGAGAAGAATTGATTAAGTTAAATGTTTCTAAGTGGTTTCTCATTTTCCTAGCAATAATTGACTCTAGTAGCTTTCCTATGATTGAAGTGAGACTAATGGGACGGTAATTGGATGCTATTGATTTATCACCTTTTTTGAAAATCGGAACTACATTTGCAAGCTTCCAATCTTCTGGAACTATACCTGTTTCTAATGAATTGTTAAAAAGAAATGTTAATGGGTAACTTAACTCATCTCTGCATTCTTTTAATACTCTGGCATATACCTCATCGGGACCAGGCGATTTCTGAGGTTTCAGTCTGTCAATTTCCTTAAGCACATCATTTCTACTTATAGTAACCGTACTTAACCTATTTTCTATACTATCGCTATATACCTTACGGACTTCTGGAATCTGTGCCAAATTTTCATTAGTGAAAACGGATAGAAACTGACTATTTAATGTACTGCACATTTCTAAATCATTTTCTGTCATTTCTCCTATCGAAGTTTTAAGGGGGCCTATTTTATCTCTAACTTTAGATTTAAATAGCTGGTAAAAAGCCTTAGGGTTATTTTTTGAGTCATTGGCTATCCTGATTTCATAATTTCTTTTGTCTGTCCTTATACATTTTTTAACCTCTCTTGATAGATTCTGATAGTAAGCAAGTAGGTGAATTTCGCCTTTCTTTATTTTTCGATATATTCCTCTCTTTTTCCCTAGAAGGTCTAATAGTCTATTATTCATCCATTTGGGTTGGTTCTGTGTTGATCTACATTTTCTTTTGGGGATATATTTATTTTGGGCATTGTGGAGTGAAGAAATAAAATTATTATATGTAGCTGTCAAATTATCCTGAGTTAAGACAGGTATCTGAGAGAGAGTATGTTCGTTAGCGCACCTGGGTCCACTTAATAGTTTAATCATAGGATCGACTCTTAAGGCTCGTCTTAAACCACCATAATTGGCTTTTCTGAAATCTGGGATAAGTGTCGTATTCTCTTTAGCCTTTCCTGTCCATTGTATGTTAAAATAAATTGATTTATGATCACTATTTCCTAGTTGGTCTCCTATCTCTACATTATTTATCATTTGTTCATTATTACTGAGAACTAAATCGAGGATATTATTACCTCTAGTAGGCGAGTCTATGAATTGAAATAAAAAACTATCCTGTACCGCCTCAATACACTCTTTTGAATCTGAGTCGCCGATTTGATGCTGCCAATCAATATTCGGAAAATTAAAATCCCCCATAATACACACATTGCTAAACCTTGATGCTATTTTCACTTCCTGCCATAAAGCTGTACCTTCAGTTCTACTCATATTTGGTGGTCTATAAATAACTCCAATAATTATGGTCTCACTACCTTCGCTAACCTCAACCCAAACACTTTCGTTATCAGTATTTAGTCTAATACCTGATTTAATACAGCTTTTTAAAGAACTCCTGACAAACACTGCTATTCCGCCGCCCCTCCTACTTGTTCGGTCGCGTTTAAACAAACTATATCCTGGTATATGGAATTCTGCTAAAAAATGTCTTGATTCTGTATTAATCCATGTTTCAGTCAGTGCTATAATGTCTATATTTTCGTTGCTAACAAGTGCTCTAAGTTCATCCATTTTGTTACATAAACTCCTACAGTTTGTATAATATAATCGCAATGAATTTATTTTACTGGTATCGGATTTACCTTTATTTCTAACTGAATTCCCATCTTCTGTTACACCTTTAATATTTCTACTAGCAGTACAATTAAAATCCTGTGACTGATATTTTCTATTCCTATCTGATGTACCAGTACGGCAATTTACCCTATCTAGACAATTATTCTTACTCATATTCACAGGCTTTATTTTCAGCGAAACCCCGCGACAATCCTATCTATTGACCTAGCTAAATTTGCCACCCCTAGCCGAGAAAGATGAACCCCGTCCTGTGTGTACAACTGATTTTTACCATAGAAACGGGTCCAGTTATCAAGGAATGGTATTGCATTTGCATTACAGTATTTTTCCAGCCGACAATTGATACCAATTGCCCTAGATGACCATTCCTTGCTGACCCCTCTCCGTGGCAAGATACTGTGTACTACAGGTATGCCTCCCTTCCTCCTAACTTTATCTAACACCTCCCTGTACTGCCGAAGCAGTACTTCCGTCCTACCTTTACCAACATCATTGCTCCCTGTACTGAGACAGATAATGGGGCTATCTCCAATATCTTTCATGATGTAATCAATGTCCTCTAACACCTTCCCAACCCCGGCACCAGGCAGACAGACAAGCTTCCTAATATCAGTACAGGTGGACCTAGCTAAGTGTCTGACCATGGAGTCCCCAACAATTGAGAAGGACTTGCCTCTCCTTGTCGATGACTTGGTAGCAGCTGCGGCAGCGGCAGGAACTCCTGGGGCAGCAGTTGAAGGTACTCCTGGGGGGGAAGCAGGCTCAGCATTCCCTGTTGGAGGCAACTTACTTACCTTTCTCCTGGTTTCCTCGCCGAAGGAAGCACTCGCAGCCTCACCATCACATTCGTCATCCAAGGTGATGAACTTGTTGCTGAGGGCAACTGGCCGCCGTAGAAATTTGCAGGTTGTTGCACTTGTTGGAACAACTGTCCAGGGAGCATCACGATCCCTAACAGCAGTTGCACTATCCTCACTTTTCTTGTCAGCCAAAGTCAGCTTTAAGGCCAAATTCTCGTCTTTGAGAGACTGCACCTCTCTCTCCACATTCTCCATCCTTTCTTGCAAAGCAAGACAAAGCTGGAGAATATGAGAGGAGGTAGCAATCTCGTCAACACCAGCCATTTTAAGAAAGCGTTAATACTATCACCACACTATGGGCAAAGATATTCACTGGGAGTCACTAGGGACAGATCCTCACTCAGCAAAGGTCAGGCAGGTGACATGCCGCCGTGTTGTATCTCTTTCACTCTTTTATCACTATTACAACAATTAGTGTTCTTCAGAGCTATCTCAGTGCATACCCCCTCCCCTGCGGTGAGTGTGGGCACCCGCCTTTTAACACAGTCGCAGTCCTATTCTGTCCAGCTTTCCAATCCAAGAATTGAAAAATTTGCTGTCTTTTCTCTACTTAACAAGTGAACTCTGCAACTCTCTCCCTCAATCAATTTTTCCTTCATCCTATGACTTAAGCTGTTATAAACTGTATGTCCAGGCATTTTGACCGGAATGTCAGTTGAACTTGGCTCTGTCACTCTTTTGACTTTGGGGGAGATACTCGTTACAGGCAACCTGCCTTTTGTCTCCTTCATACGTATAGAAACCAAAAAAAGTCTTCGGAGGTCCCGACACCAGCATCGTGGAAATAAAAACTGTTGGATGGCCCGACCCCCAGTCTGAGTAAAAAATCATCCCTGTGTGAGATCTACCACGTCTTCTTCCAGTAAGACGTCAAATATGGAGTCCATTTCTAGTCGTGTGTCTAAAACATCGTCCCCATTACATGCTTCAACATCAGCAATAAAGTCTATGACGGCATCAAAGTGGAAGACATCTCCTGCTTCTACGCCTACATGAAGGAAGTCATGTAAATGCCAGAGAACACCGTCGACTGAGTCCACCAAAAGGCAATGACAAGAACAAGCTTCTCGGAATTGGTCTGTGTCTCCAAAGAGACCGACGGGTGTAACTGTTTTTAAGCCAATCCCAAAAAAAGATTCCTACCAAATTAAAATCACCGGAGTGCGTATTGGTACCTAAACACAACTCTAAACCTCTGCCCACTACACTTCCGGCAGTGTCATCCAAGTTGTCACCTATCGAATCCGATGTAGAGAAACAAGGTGATTCTCAGCACATCGAACAACTCGAGTGCGGGCAACCATGGGAGACAGAGCTTCCTGAAGGAAGGCCAGCCAGATCCACAGCCCCAGGGCTCCGAGGACAGTGAGGCGGACCCGGACCAAGTGATTCCCAACTCCCAACAATCTCCTGCCCGATCTCGATAGAATAAAGATCACCTCACAGTGACGAGGAAGACAAATCATCCACGTCAAACATGCCCTCTCCTCGTTCCTAGTGGTGCTTTTGTCTGCAAACCGTCAAGGCTGTTCATATCTTGTACAAAAAACAGAATATGAGTCAGGTTAAGTCTCCATCGCACAATCTTGTCCAGGCTCCGACCCCACTCCAACGCCGTCATTGTCCCCACCTGTTCGTACTAAACACGAGTCACCCCCTCTGTCACAAAATTCAGCCCCCTCGCACCTACAGTACTGCCTATATTATCTTAACTTCCATTAACCCGGGAGCTGCGGGGAGACTCTTAAGAGTTCCCCCGGCGCACTGCGGGAAGACTCTTAAGAGTCAGAGAAAATAAAAATCAACTTTTGACATCGAAAAATTTTTTTTTTTTTATATTTTTTTTTTTTTTATTTTTTTATTTTTTTTTGGCCCCTGGGCCATGCAAAATCTCAGTCCTCTACCTCCCCTCCTTCCCCACTTTCCTCCTCTCCTTCAGTTATCACCTATTTTCCCTGTTATTCCCTTATTCTGAGGTATATTTTCGTGCTAACATTAGAAATCCGATTGGAGGGTGTGGTCATCACTGATAGCAAGCGAGTGCAAGAGAGAGAGAGAGAGTATCGATCGACTGCGTCTCAGTGGCCTTGGGGGAAATTGGCGGGAAAGCAGATTGCCTCACCCATACATTATACAACTCGCGGGCTATATCTCCGATTTTGACCATCCAAACGCTGTTTTCACTCGTTTTATTGTTGTTTCAGGTTAATACCTTTATAATCAACCCATAATAGGCGCATATGGATAAATATTAATGCTATTAATGGCACAATGAATATTTTAGTGACGGAAACACCTCAAATACGTCAGCACAGGGGGACGTTTCCAATTACCCCCATGCGCACTTCAGAGGTTAATGCCTCATGGGTTAGGCTTGATATCCACTATAACTCCTCCTCCCTTGCATAAACCTTTAACATATACCAAACAACCGATGGCATTGTTGTATGGGTCAGATACGGTTTGGTTGGAGATCATCGCTCCTCCTCAGCACGAGCCTGTTCCAATGGGGACCGGTGATCTTCCAGTTCCACAGGACTGGACGATTGAGGTGAATGAAAGTAGGAAGCTGAGAGCCAAGAACACAAGGAGGATATTCTGGATGTACTTATCAAACCTAACCCTTCCTTAAACGATCTTCAGTATTTCACATACTCACAGACACCTGCCTTACCGGCAGCTTCATCGCTGAAACTGTTTTCCGATTATAACAAAGCGAAAATTTTCAATAAGATTGAACTCTTCCAGAATATCACCCTGGGGTTGGGTTGATATCGTAAGCGAGATGAGGCGAACCAGCCAGTTATGTAACTAAAAATCCTTGATGTAGGTCCATGGATTGAATGGGACATTTAGGCATCGATTATAGCTAAATCAATCACAAACAACAAATTTAATGCTCTACCTTCAAAAGATCATACATTTGCAGCATTGTTTGTCACCCATGTGACATAAGAGATAAGAGATAAGCAAAAGATAAGCAAAAAATAAACTAAATATTATTAATTAATTATTTAAAAAAGTTCAGCTATAGAATGTAAGTTATCTTAGTTTAGCCCCCTAGACATAATTTGTCTGCATTTTTACTACTCATATTCATTTACATTTTCGTTTTGTCTTTCTCCCCTTTATCCCCAGCTAACTTAATCCCACAAGGACCCCAATGGAAATACGCCTAACGGCCTTATTAGGCTATCTTTAGTTGGAGTTATGCATAGCTGGTACATGTCATACTTAAAACATATTATGTTGTACAAACATTGTAAAAAGCTAACGTGCCCATCACGTGTCGCAGGACTTGCTGGCTTTCCTGTGTAATCTAAGCTAGCCTTTATGAGTTTAGAGTCAATCTTTTCTGTCCCTAATGTTTTTATGTTAGACAGATATTGTCATATTCGGTCCAGGGCGCACCGACTACTCTCACAATTGCTTAACTCACGTCCACTAGCAGTTTCCATGCAGAGTGTCATTGATTCTGTGCCTGATGACACATCACGGTCGGCCCTGCGCTTGACATGTCATATCTCTCTAGCTAATTCTGTGATAACGTTTTGGGATACGGAGAAGTCTATCCTTGAAGCAGCACATTGCCGACAGGACCTGCGTTCCCACTTCTGCAAAAAAAAAATTGCCTCAAGCTATCAGGGATAGAGTTTTGCAGTCCCCGGTATTTACACCTAATTTGATGTCCCATAATGTGTGGTCAGAAGTGAACACTTTGTTGCTTAGGCCAGAGATGCAAAGTTATAAAGCTAAATTTGCTCAGTCTCCAAAGCCGCAGCCTCAGGAATTTCGGCCCAAATCTAAGAAAGAATAAGCCAAGCCTTCTACCTTCTCATCTTCGTCCACCTTGGGTTTTGTCCAACTACCACGAGGTGGAGGGAATGCGCATGGACAGAATTTTTCAAAGAAAGGTCAATACCATCCCAGAGGCGGAATAGGGTCGGGAAAGTCAAAGACGAATGGTCAATATCCTCAGTCTCAACCCGATAATCAGTCAAGTCCAATAAAGAACAACTAGACTCACCCCTTGCCAATCTTGAAAATTTATAAACAAATCCAGTCGTCCAGCAATAGGTGTGCACGATCTCGGATCAGTTTCGAAACAATGTCCAAAACCTACCAACTGGAAATTTTCAGGAGTATCACAAGGCATGGCCTCGGGGCATGTGGGCAAGCAAGGTTGTACGGAAAGGGCTCTCGTGGCGATGGCTCTGCAAACCTCTGATACGTTTTCCTCAGACTACAGTCCGTGTTTCTTTGGAGGCGGAGGCTCTCATCACCGAGATGCTTGAGAAACAGATTCTCATTCAGGCAAGTCCAACATAAAAAGTCTTTACTTCCCGACTATTTCTAGTTCCAAAACGAAAGTCACAAATGTTGTTCGGTCATAGACCTGTCGAACCTAAACAAGTTCATTCACAACGACAAGTTCAGGATGCAGACTATCAGCCAAGTACATTTAACTGTACAACCTTTTCTATGCAAAATGGGGTATGGAAAATGTGTAAATTAGCATGGGAGAAGGGAAGTGTGCCTGATGACTGGAAGACATGCATAATAGTCCCCCTGTATAAGGGTAAAGGGGAAAGAGGAGTGTGTGGTAATCACCGGAGTATATGTCTTCAAAGCGTAGTAGGGAAGATGTACAGTAGGGTAGTGATCGAGAGAGTGAGAGCGAGAACGGAGAAATTGGTAGGTAAGGAGCAAAGCGGGTTTTGGAAGGGAATAGGGTGTGTAGACCAGAGTTTTGCCTTGAAAAGTGTTGTGGAGAAATATATGAAAAAGGGACAAAAGCTGTATGCTGCCTGTATGGACTTGGAGAAAGCCTACGACAGAGTTGATAGAGAAGGTCTATGGATAGAATTGTGAATATACAATATATATATATGGATGGAGTCTTGAAAGAAATACAAGGAAGGGCAGTGGATGTTGGTATACCACTGATAAGGGAAGGAAATAAGTGGAAGTTACCTGTACTCCTGTTCTGATGATGGATAGTGAGTGGAAGTTGCAAGGTCTGGTAAATATGTTTGGAACAGTGTGTGAAAAACGGAATCTGAAGGTAAATGTGGGGAAGAGTAAGATTATGGTCTTTGTCAGGGGTGCAGCCGCAGAGTGTGAGGTGAGGTTGAATGGTTAGGTTATTGAGAATGTCAGCACATTTAAGTAGTTGGACAGTGTGTTGAGAAAAAATGGGAGTATGGATGAAAAACTGTGGGTTGTAGGTACTCTGAAAGCAGCAACAAGAAAGAGGGTGGTCAGCATGGAAGTAAAGAAGTCCTTGGATGATAGTGTGGTAATCCCAATATTGACATACGGGAGTGAAGCATGGACGTTGTTGGAGAGACACAAACCAAGAGTGAGAGGGGTGGAAATGAGTTAGTTGAGAAGTGCGTGCGGAGTTACATGGAGGTATGGACAGATGAATGAGGAAGTACAGGAGTGGTGTGGTGTGGATGTGCTGGAAAGTGTGAAAGAGAACACTTTGAAATGGTTTGGCTATGTGGAAGCGAGAGAATGACTAAGAGAGTGTACGAGAGTGAAGTGGAAGGACAGAGAAGGATAGGTAGTCTGTGAGAGAGGTGGTAGGATGGAGTGAAGAAGTATATGCATGAAAGCGGTGTTGGATGCGAGAAGGGTCGTCGACTGACTGGGGACAGAGGTGCATGGGTACGATTCAATTGTGGCAACCCCTTATGGTACCATGGGGTCTGGCAATAGAGATAGATAGATTTCGTTACATCTCTCAGAAGTATACTGACACATTCCCATAAACAGGTTTCAGAAACTGGTGCGACAGACAATCGTTGCTCCACATTCGAACAAGGCATCACCATTCTATGCTATCTGGATGACTGACTTTGTCTTGGCATGTCACCAGAGTTAATAATAGCTAATAGTCAATAATTGATAGTCGTGAAGGAATGCTGACCAATATGCCTGACTTCTCTAAGTCCTTCAGGGGCTATACTATTGCCAGTCTCATTGGCCTTAGGGCAGTGGTATCTGCTTTGCCAGCCGGACAATCAATGAGGTGAAAAAAAGTTACCCCCATTCACAAGTTGGAGTACTTGGGGCTCATCTTTGGCCTGAAGTCATTCCGGCTATATTGCGGCGACTGGGTAGAAAAATTGCAGACCATCGCTCTGGAGGACCCACTCTACCGAATCGATGCTAGTAAGGTTGTGTGAGCTGTTGGAAGAATTCAATTATGTAGTTCAACACAGACCAGGGAAACTGCATAAAAATGCTAACGGTCTGTCTCGAGGTCCTATGGCTGTGGATCCGCAAGAAGAATTGTGAAGGGCCATACAGTTAAATCCCCAGCTATCAACGGAAAAGCAGCAGCTTGTCGACTCAGCCAAAGAACTTGGGTGGCCCGCTTGGTTACCCGTTCATTTCAAGAAGTGACTCGTATGCCTGGGTGATCAGGTCTCAACAGACAAAAGGTGTAACATTCTACCAACCATCCAAGGACGCACTATAATCACCCTCCTCCACGGGAGTCCTGGGGCTCATCTTGGGGAGAAAACTCTGCTGCAGGCTTTCAAGCAAAGATTCTGGACCCTTGCCACCAAAGACGTGGCTGCCGAAGTCATCTGGGGGGTGCCTTGGGTGTACCTAGGGTGTTGCTAGGGTAAACTCCACGTGAATCGTCCATTTGAGGTGTTATCAATAGATGTGATGAGCCCCCTCGCTTTATATAACGGATGATTTCGTTATAACGTTCGTGGACGTTTTCTCCAGGTTCCTGATTGCTGTCCCTGTAAGAAACCACAATGTCCTCACCACGGCCAAAGCCCTTTTGTGTCACGTCATCTCTGCCTTCGGCCTCCCCACCACCATCCTAAGTGGCTGTGGGCGAGAGTACTTAAGCAAAACTGGGTGGCCCTCTTTGACTTATTTGGATTCATGTTTACACTCACCTCCCTCTACCAACCCAAGGAAACGGGATATGTGAACATTCCCACCGATCCTTATATAATACCTTTTGAGCTTCCATGATCCAGGGGCAATGACAACATTGGTCTGACCACCTCTCAATCGTCCAGTGGGGGTCTTAACCAGGCCTCCCACATCTCCATCAGCCACATCCCCCACAAGCTCCTACTTGGGCAGCTACCCGCCCTTTCTTTGCTAGCCACTCTACACCCACCCCAGAGGCAATCCCTACTCCGCTTAAATCCCCTCATCTACCTGCACCCGAGGACTGGCCCCCCACCCGAAGCACCCCCTTTCCAAACTTCCCTGCATCCTCAGCCCGTCCTCCCCCCTCGCCACTTTTCACGCCCCCAAGCCCCCCCCCCACTCCTCTTCTGATGCCCCGGCTGGATGATTCTCCCACCCTGCCCCTGTCCCACCCCCTGAGGCACTCGCCCCGCCACCACCCTACGAGGGGAACCTCCCCCCCTCTCTCCCCGGCGAGCTTGACCCTTAAGGCTGCTCCTTTTTCCCCACTCAGGCCGAGGCAGCGGTGCATAATACTACTTGACCAATCACGACCCGCTCAGGCGCATTTTTTTGCCTCCTGATCACTACCTGACCAAAAATACCCTGAGGCCACACCACCACCATCACTTGACCTCTTCTCGTCCTCAGAAACACACTCTCCTCGAGCCTACACAGCCATGGACTACCTGGATGACCTCATCATGTAAGACACTACCCTGTAGTCTGCCACCTTCTCCACATCAGAGAACCCTCCACCAGGAAAATCACGGATTCCAAGATCCTCCCTCCTCCATAAGATGTGGTCCAGAGAAAGGGATTATGTTTTGAGTAAAGGTAGTGTTGGGGGATATCCTCAAGATTCCCCAACGGTGGAACCTTAATACCAAGGGATACAGTGGGTGAAATCCACTATCCAGGTACCTCCTATATCGACAGTAAGGAAAGTGCTAGTGGTCTATTTTGTAGAGACAGACTGCCTCAAACCCTCCACGATGCTGCCGAAGCCAAGATGAATACTAGGGACAGTCGAGGTTCCATCAACTTCTTTAGTAAAGGAAGTCCTCGAAATGTACTATGAGGAGATAGAGGACGTGGTAGAGCATGATAGGGAAGAATAGGAGCCCAGAACCACCTCAGCACCTGTACCACTAACGAACCTTAAACTGGAACCCCTGCGACATGTAAGACTATAGGTTTGATCCCCGAAGGGATGAAGAGAAAACCTAATATTTTATATAATGACTCCGGAATCAATGTCGTACTGCCAATAATTCATATTTGGCGACCTGACCACTAGGGAAGCCCTTCATAGGGAACATCCCGTTACTCATCAAGAACCAAGTACTTACATCATAGGTGTTCTTTCTGATATCTCACGCATAGGAAGATAGGGGATGGGAAGGTGTGGAGGGAAGGTGCTCTCGTCATTGACTCCGCAGTAACTTTATACTCTTCATCCCTTCGGGGATGAAACCTATTATTTAACAGTGGCTCCTCCGTCAATGACGTTCTGCCGACTTCTAAGAATGCCGGAGGGACATAACTATAAAAAAAGTGCCCAAAACGCAAAGATAGAAAAAAAGACTTGCTGAATATTCCACATGTATTACAAAGAATACAGCTTGTGCCCTGTGAACTGCTGATGAAGGAAGTACTACAGAGAGTAATCAAATATTAGTTTGTACATTTGTGCTCACCCAGTAAACAAGGTGGCTATATTGTATATACAATTGGGGTCGGACATATCGTATTACCACAGCACATTGTATCATAGATGATTGTTATGAGCAGTACATGTTCCAATAACCATTGCCACGGTCAGACGTTGTGCCAAAGCCACTCCTTACAACTAAAGTCATTTGTAATATATTCAGAATGGGCAGCCTTATGCTCAACTAGTATGGAGATTCTACAAGAATACATACATACTTTTGTATGACTAGATATGAAATTATTCATCTATCTATCTATCTATATATATGCTCAGGCCCAATCCCCATTTTGGGGGTAGCCGACTCAAGACAGAGCAAGAATAGGGAAAACACAAAAACAACATAAAACAAAAAAAATAAACTCAGATAAAAAACACAAACTCTCACACATCCAGGTCACCCAGGAGAAGACCCAGAGACCAGGGTTACCAAAGGTCGCTCCAGCACTCCCCCGGCCCCTGACCACCCTGAGAGGTTCCGATCTCGGCAGGCAGACATGCAGCGGAGCCAAAGCCACAAGCCCTCCCACCACACTTCCAGGCACACCCTTCATATTAATCGTCTCCCCGGGCCAGGCGCCTGATGGACTATTATCTAGTCCAACTTGCGCCCGACCCCTTACTCCAAATGACCACGTGTTCACTCAACTATTCACAAGCATTCTCCATTCACTCCTGTCCACCACCACTTCCCCTGCCTGATCTATAGTCATTCCTCTATCATCCAAAGCCTTTCTTACACAGTCTCTCCATCTCAATGGGGGTCTTCCTGCCCTTCTATCTCCCCTTGTACCCGACTCACATATTCTCTTTGTAAGCTTTTCATCTCCCATTCGTTCAACATGACCATACCAGCTCAGCACCCTTCTGTCCACTCTGGCTGACAAATGCTCCTGCTGCCCCACTCTCCTACGTATCTCTTCATTCCTCAATCTGTCTCTACGAGTAACTCCACACATACTCCTCAAGCAGCTCATCTCCATCACATCCAGCCCTCTTTTCTCCTTTTTCATACCTTAAATATATTTCATGCCTTATACTTATAAAATCCTTATGTATTAAATCTCATTGTATCACAAGAGGTATGGGGTCTGGATACTGCCTATATCTCCCCCCCCCCCCTCTCTCTTCATAAAACTAATACATAGAATCTTTATGATACAGAACATATTTACAGAGGTTGACCTAGGGCCACATATTTTACATGAGGTTTATCTAAATGTACCGACAAGAAACAAGAGAGAAAAGTAAGAGATGAAGCCCACAGAGGTCTGCACGATATTGTCGAACGAATAGTTATGGAGGAATTGTGCGATGCCGCCCACTTTCTAACATTGTGAGTTTTACGGAGAACTCCATGATTACTTTCCCTAATTCCTGAAACAATACGTGCAGCCACCTGGTATTTCTCAACCTCATATTAGTCTCCGGTGATACCCAAAAATATTATCGGATTCAACCTGAGCATGCAAGTCGTAAGTGCACGTGTGTGAGGCCCCGCTTTTAGGCAGGAACCTATAATTGACGGAATTGAGGACACTGCCTTCAGATTGTCCATTCTGAACGCTACTCACTTGCCTTGAAGGGGGGAGCCATACATTTTGAGAAACTGCAATGATACGAACAACTCTTTTGCATTTATGTGCCAATTGTCGTGTGTGGAACATTGGCCTTGACCCTGATGACCCTCGGTTGACTGAAAGTCCCACCCGAGAGCCCTGATGCATCTGTATCTATCCATACTGTCGGCGGTGGATCGAACCACTGCTGAACGAATGTCAGAATATGTTGCTGAGCCAATATGTATATATATATAATATATACTGTATATATATTGTATGTATATATATATATATATATATATATATATATATATATATATATATATATATATATATATATATATATATATATATATATATATATATAGAGAGAGAGAGAGAGAGAGATAGTTTCACCACCTGGCCTCCCTAGCTGATCCTTCCTGCGCCTCATCAACACTGAGGGCAGCCCAAGCCTGAAAAAAAACAAAAACAAAAAACGCAATTACTACCCGCCTCGGAGTCCCCATGGGGGGGGGGGATCAGAAATGCCCCAATTGGTCTGTCCTCTGGTGTGTACCACAAGGGGGTAAGGGGGCTCTCACTTATGGTGGAGGAAAACATGAATATGCCCCACGCATCCTACTGCGTGTTGTACAAGGCGACTAGTAGGAAAGACTGGAAACTGGTTGGGATGTAAAAGTCATCCCGAGCGAAGAATGTATCCGCCAGCATAAGCTACTTGTGTGTGACATGATCTTATACAGAGATCCTGAGCGCAAGAAGGTATATGTGCCCAAAAGGAGAGTGTGGCCCCTGAAGAAAAAGGAAGTTAGGGATAGGTTTCATAGTGAACTGGAGGAAATTAATAGAAAAATAGGAATCTAGGCCTAGCGATGTAAATAGTCTATGGAATTTCTTTAAGGGAGGTCACCTGCTTTTTTTATCTTTCTCTCCTTTTCTCTCTTTCTCTGGCTTGTATCCATTCGGCCCCATTCAGCCAACAAGTTTTAAGATGTTTATCCCCAGCCAGGTGTCGAATTCTTCCTGGTGAGCGATAGCAAGTGAAGTGATGGGGCTGGATAGAACGGGGTTGGGAAACACCTGTAGGATTGCCAGCCTACAGGTGAGTAGGAAGGAGAAAAGAAGAAACAAACAGTAGAGACACCATTCCATACCAGTTTCTCATGATGCAGAGAAACAAGAAACAGAGGAGTACCCCATTTTACCAGGTCATTCCCGTTTTCTTACTACCAGGAAGACGGGTCACCTAGGTCAGTCACCCCTATTAAAGAATGGGAGTGTCAGCCAATCACCATCCAGGTTTCAAACCCTCCCCACCAATCACCAGCCTTCATTGCACCAGCAGCCAGATTTACAGTACACAGAACAAATGTTTATGCAAATTCCACATCAAAGACCTGAGTGCTACCGACATAAGTAGAGATATTAGGATCTACAGTACAAGCCTGTTACGAAGAACTCTGGACCAACCCAGGAATATAGAGAAGACCAGAGTTATTGCCTGATTCACCAATAACCCTCAATTATAATGAAATCACCAGAACTGCTATCATATGCTATCATATCCTTCCTAGACTTAGTAACTCCCACCGGAGTATTAAATAAAATACTTTAAATGATTAGGTACCTAATGATAACTACCATGTATTTTTAAGCTAAGTATTTACTTCACTATTGATGTCACAACGATTCACTATATCCTTTTAACATTGAATTACTATAAGTTGAATATAAGAAAATATCTGAACATGTACTCAACGAAATTGTTGAGAAAGCAAGCACTTCCACCTCGGTAATGTTCTTAAGTCTGAAAAGTCCGGAGCATCTAACTAAAAGTGGTAACTGCCTCCCCCTCCCCCTCGAGACTACAATGAGCCCTGTTGTGTTGCCTCTGACGTCTGGATGTGAGATTCCTGACTGTGCGAAGCAGCCCTGAAGTCTGGTCCAGGCGAACCAACGCTCTACGCCGGCCAGAATTGCTCTCGATCCTCAACCCCCCCCCCCCCCAACTTCCCCTAAGTGTCTCTGAGTATCTTACTTTGTGATTATTGATGTGAAGGTAAGGTAAAATATGTGAATATTCATTGCTAATCTCTGTGTAGATCTGTTTCCAAGATCCTTGATTGTTACGTATGCATTAATAGCATTGTATGAATATTCCCATATTCAAAATATGCTACAGGGGGGCAATGCTTCATGAGATAATTGCTCAATAGGTGGCGTTCTGAGAGTGAGGGTCCGAGTGTGGGGGTTGAGACGGTGAAGCGCAGAGGCGGAGCAACTTCAGAGATGGGGTTGCTTTGAGCCGTGAATGGGTGCTTCGCACGTCTCACTCCCTAGACTGGAACAAGACCTCACGGGCCTCAGCTTGTTCACCGGTGGAGTGTACAGGCTCTCAGCCTATGCCCGAGAGGGAGTAGTTGGAATAAAAAAATAAAAAAAAACTCTCAAAAAAACTTGCTGCTGCTATCTACTTCACTACACTACACATGCACACCACACTAGCTTTTTCCACAATAAATGTATCTAATGATGAACAATAGCCCAGCCTTGGAGTCCCAAGGGGGGGGGGGGGGGGGGGGGGCATTAAAACCCCCGAACCTACCCGACCTTCCCCTGACGACCCCTCAAAAATCTCTGGGCCCCGGCCTGTCACTCTTACTTTTGCAGCATTCGCTGCCTTTTTAAAATTTTCCCTCTGTTGAACACCATCTCTCCTCCTACAAACCTGATATTATTTTCCTCACTGAAACTCAGGTGTCTGAAGCAACTGCCAGCAGCCCCATCTCTGCATTCTCCTATTTTCTCTCTCCTAGTTTCAAAGCCAAAGACGGATGTTGTGCATACGTGCACAACAAACTCACTCGCTCTCGTGTTCCCGATTTCGACTCCTCTGAATTCTCAACTTTATAGCTCAAACTATTCTGTCATTCTCATGCTAATTATTTATGTGCTGTTTAGTTTCTCCTAACTCTACCGACTTTCCCAAATTCTTTGACTATCTAATCTCTAAAGTGGAACAAATTCTATCCATTTCTCCTTTCTCAGAAATCTCCATGTTAAGAGATTTCAATGTTCACAACCGCCAATGGCTTTCTTCTCATACTACTGACCAACCTGGTGAACAAGCCTACATCTCTTCTATCCTAACTGACCTATAGCAGCTGGTTCAGCAACCCAACTGTATCCCGGATTGCTTCAGAATACCGGCCAACATTCTTGACTTGTTTCTAACTTCTAACCCTTTTTCTTATACTGTCAATCTTTTCTCTCCTTTGGGCTACTCCGACCATAAACTTATCTCTGTTACCTGTCCTATCTCTACAGTACTGCCACCAGATCATCCAAGCCGGCGGCACTTGTGGCACTTTGGGACTGCCGACTGGGAGGCTCTCCGGCAGTTCTTCTATGATTTCCCATGAAATTATTTTTGCTTCCGTTGCCGAGGACCCTCGGAGAGTGCTGAACACATTTTGAAGGTAATCTATCAGGCATACATTCCATATTCTTTCCCTCAGACTAATGCAAAACAAACTTGGTTTACTCGCACTTGTTCTACTGCTGTTCGCAATAAGGAGGAAGCATTCAAACGGTACCGATGCCTTTTAAACTGAAGAATCTCATTCTTCCTATGCTTCTGCCCGGAATCAAGCCAAAAAAAATGTATGACTCGCCAAACACTCTTTCACACTCTTCGCTCAAACTTTCACTAGAAACTCCACCTTGGATGATTCTGGTGCTATTCCTCCCTCTCCTCCCTCTTTCCTACTTATGCCTAATATCCTAATATCTTCTAAAGATGTACTTTCTACCCTCTCTGGGCTTAATATTAAGAACGCGTACGGTCCGGATGGTGTTCCTTCTGTTGTACTCAAGAACTCTCTTCCGTGCTGACTCCCTGCCTAGGCAAACTCTTCCGTCTCTGTCTCTCCTCTAACGTCTTCCCTTCTTGCTGGAAGTTTGCTCTCATTCAACCTGTCCCAAAGAAAGGTGACCGCTCTCAACCCTCCAACTATCGTCCAATTGCTCATCACTAAAGTTATATAAACTCTTCTTACTTCCAAATTTCTTAAGCATTTCTCTTCTCATAATCTACTCTCAGATCGCCAGTATGGCTTCCTTAAGGGTCGCTCTACAGGTGATTTTCTTTCGTATCTTACTAACTCTTGGTCATCCTCCTATCAGGACTTCAGTGAGACCTTTTCTATTGCGCTAGACATATCGAAGGCCTTCGATAGAGTCTCGTACAAATCTTTTATATCTAAACTACCCTCCTTCGGTTTCTATCCCTCCATCTGTGCCTTTGTCTATAATTTCCTTTCCGGCCGTTCCCTAGCTGCGGTTATGGACGACCATCGTTCACTTCCTCATGCTATCAACTCCGGTGTTCTTCAGGGCTCTGTCTTATCTCCCATTCTCTTTCTAATTTTCATAAATGATCTTCTCAACTGTACCTCCAGTCCCATTCATTCATACGCAGACGACTCTATCTTACACTACTCACTTAGTTTTCCTGAACGCCCCGGCCAACAATCCCTCAAAGAGAAACGTAATGAAGCCATGCAACACTTATATCCTGATCTAACTACTATTTCCAATTGGGGCAGAGAAAACCTTGTTGCCCTTAATGCTTCCAAAACCCAATTTATCCATCTATCTACCCGTCGTGAACTCCCAGAGGACTATCCCTTACAATTCAACAATACAAAAATCAATCCCTCATCTTCTCTCAATATTCTCGGTGTCTCTTTTTCTTCTGCTCTCTCTTGGAAGGACCATATTACCAGTCTTGCTAAGGCAGCCTCCCAGAAGCTGGGTGTGCTCAACCGCCTCAAGGGGTTCTTTACCCCTGCACAGCTTCTTGCTCTGTACAGGGGCACAATGCATCATTGTATTGAGTATTGTTCACATGTGTGGGGAGGATCCTCTCACACCGCACTCCAAGACAAAGTAGAAAGGAAAGCCTTTTGTATGACTAACTCCCGCCCACTCACCAACTCTCTGCAATCTCTCTCTCTTCGCCGCAATGTTTCATCTCTCTCACTATTCTATCACGTCTATAATAATCAATGTTCATCAGAGCTTTCCCAGTGTATACCACCTCCTCTATGTACGGTATGTAGTACCCGTCTTGCAACACAATCCCACCCCTACTCTGTGCAACTCTCCAACCCAAGAGTGAAAAGGTATTCTCAGACCTTATTCTATTCAACTGCTAAGCTTTGGAACTCTCTCCCAGAATCAGTCTTTCCCTCTTCCTATGAGTTTCATTGCGTCAAACTCCGTGTGTCCAGGCATTTTGGCTCGAACGTCCCTTGATTTTGGCCCTGTCACTCTTTCAACTCTGGGGGAGGAACTCGATACAGGCAGTTCTGCCTTTTGTCTCCCTCACTCACATAATTTTTTTTTTGGCAGACAATTAACCAATTGTCAGGAATATTATGTCATATTGCTTTGATAGGTGTGAATAATTTAGTTAGGCTGTCTGATCATAGATGGCGTCGTTCATGAGAGCGAGTGTTGTGTGTGTGTGTGTGTGTGTGTGTGTGTGTGTGTGTGTGTGTTGGTGAGTTTCAGTTTTGGATTCGATGCATTACGAGACTGTGTGATACTGTACAGGTATGCGCGCTAGTGTAGATTGATTCATTTGAGTTTCAGATGGTCTGTCAGTGTAAGAGACAGTTGTATAATTAATTTCTTACTTTTCTTCGAGGTAGGTGTTTGGGGTATTGAATGTTGATTCAGTATGTGTTTTGACTCTTTTATGAATTATTGAGAGGTGATTTGGTAGAGGACTTAATTCAGTCAGTCAGTACATTCCCAGCACACGAGGATTACAGTATCTTCCAGCTACTACGGTGTAGCGTGTGTGTGTTGGGGGTCTGCCACCAGAGCTCTTACGTATGAATTTTGACCAAGATCTTGCCCATGATCTATGCCAAGACTCTAGCCTTTAATCTGGTCCTGATGTGGCCGTTTCGGTCTACCTGGTGCATTGACCCAGTGGACCAATCCGTGTGTGAGTGTGGGCTGGCCCTGTTTGGCTTGAGGCGAGTGTACGACTTGGATGAGGGATAGCGTTGGGTTACACTTCGAGTCCTGTAGCTGTTGAATTGTCCAGGATCACAGGATCAACGTACAAGTACAGTGTGGTGACGCCAGGTTGCCTTGTGCGAGCCCTTGCGTTTAGTTCTCGGGGCTATACTGCAGTTCCTCAGCCTGAGTGTGCCCGGACAGCCAGGAGTTCAAGTCAACCAGTGAAGAGGGGGGACTTCTATATTCGTCATTCCCTTGCATTCCCTCTGGAGCCCTTAGCAGTATTGGCTTACCTTAGGACAGCCAGGAGTTCAAGACAACCAGTGAAGAGGGGGGACTTCTATATTCGTCATTCCCTTGCATTCCCTCTGGAGACCTTAGCAGTATTGGCCTACCTTAGGACCCTCTCGCAGTCTACTTAAAGTTGTCATTCAACTTGTCATTCAAGTTGTCATTCTTATTTGAAAGTTAATTAATTGACCACAAACTAATTAACCCTAAGATATTCACCACTGCACCCTTCTTTATAATGCGAATGTCTTGTAGTGTGAATTTGGGTGAATGGTGTGAATGTGTGTAAATGTTATGGGTTTCTTTTTCATTACTTGTAATATATATATTTTATAATATACTTTTGAGGTTATGTATTTTCTATCACTAATCCTTATCTTATGTAGGCTAAGAGAATGAGTTGTTAATTTATCGAGTGTATATCAAGTTACTCTGAAATCACGGAACCTACCTAGAATATCAAGAGTGATTCCCTTACAGTGGCGCAGTGTGTAGGATACTCATTCTTTTATCCTGGGATTAGTGTACTGTATGTTAAGTGCTCTGGTTGGTGTTTAACTGTTTTTTTTTTTTTTTTTTTTTTTTTTAGCTGTTGTCCCATCGATGTGCTGGAGGTGTCCTGCTGAATAAGTTTGAGTTTCTTTGTGATTAATAATATCCTTTCTAGCCCTGAGTGGAATAACGGATATACGGAGGCTAAAGCATTAGGTGTGACTGGAGAGGATGCAGTTTTTAAACTTATAGCTCTAGCAAATGAGAGGGATGAGCGAGCAGCTAAGAGAGACCGAGAGAAGGAGGAGAGAGAGAGAGCGAGAGAGTGAGGAGAGAGAGAAAGCTCGTGCTCGTGAATAATCTCTAGCTAAGCTTAAAATCCCAGATCAGAATAGGGCTAGTTTAGATCCTGACACTAACCCCTCTAGGACTGTTGGTGATACAGGTAAGGCCCGCATTCCTCCATTTTCAGATGGTGATGAGATTGATTCTTAGCTCCTTATATTTGAGAAGGTAGCCAAGTTCTATGGTTGGCGAGAGACAGATTATCCACTTCACCTCGGAACCCTTCTGAGAGGTAAGGCACTGAAGGTATATGTAAGTTTACCTCCTGATGTCGCAGATGACTACGAGGCGCTCAAGAAAGCCCTACTTCAAGCGTTCCAGGTTGATGCTAATACCTACAGGAAGTTGTTCACTCTTGATATTCTAGGTAGGTTCCGTGATTTCAGAGTAACTTGATATACACTCGATAAATTAACAACTCATTATCTTAGCCTACATAAGATAAGGATTAGTGATAGAAAATACATAACCTCAAAAGTATATTATAAAATATATATATTACTAGTAATAAAAAAAAGAAACTCATATCATATTTACACACATTCACACCATTCACCCGAATTCACACTACAAGACATTCGCATTATAAAGAAGGGTGCAGTGGTGAGTATTTTAGGATTAATTATTTTGTGGTCAATTAATTAACTTTCAAATAAGAATGACAAGTTGAATGACAAGTTGAATGACAACTTTAAGTAGACTACGAGAGGGTCCTAAGGTAGGCCAATACTGCTAAGGTCTCCAGAGGGAATGCAAGGGAATGACGAATATAGAAGTCCCCCCTCTTCACTGGTTGTCTTGAACTCCTGGCTGTCCTAAGGTAAGCCAATACTGCTAAGGTCTCCAGAGGGAATGCAAGGGAATGACGAATATAGAAGTCCCCCCTCTTCACTGGTTGACTTGAACTCCTGGCTGTCCGGGCACACACAAGCTGAGGAACTGCAGTACAGCCCCGAGAACTATACGCAAGGGCTCACACAAGGCAACCTGGTGTCACCACACTGTACTTGTACGCTGATCCTGTGATCCTGGACAATTCAACCGCTACAGGACTCGAAGTGCAACCCAACGCTCTCCCTCATCCAAGTCGTACACTCGCCTCAAGCCAAACAGGGCCAGCCCACACTCACACACGGATGGGTCCACTTGGTCAATGCACCAGGTAGACCGAAACGGCCACATCAGGACCAGATTAAAGGCTAGAGTCTTGGCATAGATCATGGGCAAGATCTTGGTCAAAATTCATACGTAAGAGCTCTGGTGGCAGACCCCCAACACACACACGCTACACCGTAGTAGCTGGAAGAGACTGTAATCCTCGTGTGCTGGGAATGTACTGACTGACTGAATTAAGTCCTCTACCAAATCACCTCTCAATAATTCATAAAAGAGTCAAAACACATACTGAATCAACATTCAATACCCCAAACACCTACCTCAAAGAAAAGTAAGAAATTAATTATACAACTGTCTCTTACACTAACAAACCATCTGAAACTCAAATGAATCAATCTACACTAGCGCGCATACCTGTACAGTATCACACAGTCTCGTAATGCAACGAATCCAAAACTGAAACTCACCAACACCAAACACACACACACACACACACACACACACACACAACACTCGCTCTCATGAACGACGCCATCTATAATCAGACAGCCTAACTAGATTATTCACACCTATCAAAGCAATATGACATAATATTCCTGACAATTGGTTAATTGTCTGCCCAAAACAAAATCTATGTGAGTGAGGGAGACAAAAGGCAGCCTGTATGTAGTTCCTCCCCCAGAGTTGAAAGAGTGACAGGGCCAAAATCAAGGGACGTTCGAGCCAAAATGCCTGGACACACGGAGTTTGACGCAATGTAAGTCATAGGAAGAGGGAAAGACTGATTCTGGGAGAGAGTTCCAAAGCTCAGCAGTTGAATAGAATATGGTCTGAGAATACCTTTTCACTCTTGGGTTGGAGAGTTGCACAGAGTAGGGGTGGGATTGTGTTGCAAGACGGGTACTACATACCGTACATAGAGGAGGTGGTATGCACTGGGAAAGCTCTGATGAACATTGATTATTATAGACGTGATAGAATAGTGAGAGAGATGAAACATTGCGGCGAAGAGAGAGAGATTGCAGAGAGTTGGTGAGTGGGCGGGAGTTAGTCATACAAAAAGCTTTCCTTTCTACTTTGTCTAGGAGTGCGGTGTGAGAGGATCCTCCCCACACATGTGAACAATACTCAATACAATGACGCACTGTGCCCCTGTACAGAGCAAGAAGCTGTGCAGGGGTAAAGAACCCCTTGAGGCGGTTGAGTACACCCAGCTTCTGGGAGGCTGCCTTAGCAAGACTGGTAATATGGTCCTTCCAAGAGAGAGCAGAAGAAAACGAGACACCGAGAATATTGAGAGAAGATGAGGGATTGATTTTTGTATTGTTGAATTGTAAGGGATAGTCCTCTGGGAGTTCACGACGGGTAGATAGATGGATAAATTGGGTTTTGGAAGCATTAATGGCAACAAGGTTTTCTCTGCCCCAATTGGAAATAGTAGTTAGATCAGAAGATAAGTGTTGCATGGCTTCATTACGTTTCTCTTTGAGGGATTGTTGGCCGGGGCGTTCAGGAAAACTAAGTGAGTAGTGTAAGATAGAGTCGTCTGCGTATGAATGAATGGGACTGGAGGTACAGTTGAGAAGATCATTTATGAAAATTAGAAAGAGAATGGGAGATAAGACAGAGCTCTGAAGAACACCGGAGTTGATAGCATGAGGAAGTGAACGATGGTCGTCCATAACCGCAGCTAGGGAACGGCCGGAAAGGAAATTATAGACAAAGGCACAGATGGAGGGATAGAAACCGAAGGAGGGTAGTTTAGAAATAAAAGATTTGTATGAGACTCTATCGAAGGCCTTCGATATGTCTAGCGCAATAGAAAAGGTCTCACTGAAGTCCTGATAGTAGGATGACCAAGAGTTAGTAAGATACGAAAGAAAATCACCTGTAGAGCGACCCTTAAGGAAGCCATACTGGCGATCTGAGAGTAGATTATGAGAAGAGAAATGCTTAAGAAATTTGGAAGTAAGAAGAGTTTATATAACTTTAGTGATGAGCAATTGGACGATAGTTGGAGGGTTGAGAGCGGTCACCTTTCTTTGGGACAGGTTGAATGAGAGCAAACTTCCAGCAAGAAGGGAAGACGTTAGAGGAGAGACAGAGACGGAAGAGTTCACCTAGGCAGGGAGTCAGCACGGAAGAGAGTTCTTGAGTACAACAGGAGGAACACCATCCGGGCCGTACGCGTTCTTAATATTAAGCCCAGAGAGGGTAGAAAGTACATCTTTAGAAGATATTAGGATATTAGGCATAAGTAGGAGAGAGGGAGGAGAGGGAGGAATAGCACCAGAATCATCCAAGGTGGAGTTTCTAGTGAAAGTTTGAGCGAAGAGTGTGAAAGAGTGTTTGGCGAGTCATAAATTTGTTTTGGCTTGATTCCGGGCAGAAGCATAGGAAGAATGAGATTCTTCAGTTTAAAAGGCATCGGTACCGTTTGAATGCTTCCTCCTTATTGCGAACAGCAGTAGAACAAGTGTGAGTAAACCAAGTTTGTTTTGCATTAGTCTGAGGGAAAGAATATGGAATGTATGCCTCCATGCCTGATAGATTACCTTGATAATGCGTTCAGCACTCTCCGAGGGTCCTCGGCAACGGAAGCAAAAATAATTTCATGGGAAATCATAGAAGAACTGCCGGAGAGCCTCCCAGTCGGCAGTGCCAAAGTGTCACAAGTGCCACCGGCTGGGATGATCTGGTGGCAGTACTGTAGAGATAGGACAGGTAACAAGAGATAAGTTTATGGTCGGAGTAGCCCATAGGAGAGAAAAGATTGACAGTATAAGAAGAAGGGTTAGAAGTTAGAAACAAGTCAAGAATGTTGGCCGGAATTCTGAAGCGATCCGGGATACAGTTGGGTTGCTGAACCAGCTGCTATAGGTCAGTTAGGATAGAAGAGATGTAGGCTTGTTCACCAGGTTGGTCAGTAGTATGAGAAGAAAGCCATTGGCGGTTGTGAACATTGAAATCTCTTAACATGGAGATTTCTGAGAAAGGAGAAATGGATAGAATTTGTTCCACTTTAGAGATTAGATAGTCAAAGAATTTGGGAAAGTCGGTAGAGTTAGGAGAAAGTAAACAGCACATAAATATTTAGCATGAGAATGACAGAATAGTTTGAGCTATAAAGTTGAGAATTCAGAGGAGTCGAAATCGGGAACACGAGAGCGAGTGAGTTTGTTGTGCACGTATGCACAACATCCGTCTTTGGCTTTGAAACTAGGATAGAGAAAATAGGAGAATGCAGAGATGGGGCTGCTGGCAGTTGCTTCAGACACCTGAGTTTCAGTGAGGAAAATAATATCAGGTTTGTAGGAGGAGAGATGGTGTTCAACAGAGGGAAAATTTAAAAAAGGCAGCGAATGCTGCAAAAGTAAGAGTGACAGGCCGGAGCCCAGAGATTTTTGAGGGGTCGTCAGGGGAAGGTCGGGTAGGTTCGGGGGTTTTAATGCCCCCCCCCCCCCCCCCCCCCCCTTGGGACTCCAAGGCTGGGCTATTGTTCATCATTAGATACATTTATTGTGGAAAAAGCTAGTGTGGTGTGCATGTGTAGTGTAGTGAAGTAGATAGCAGCAGCTAGTTTTTTTGAGAGCTTTTTTTTTTTTTTTTATTCCAACTACTCCCTCTCGGGCATAGGCTGAGAGCCTGTACACTCCACCGTTGAACAAGGTGAGGCCCGTGAGGTCTTGTTCCAGTCTAGGGAGTGAGACGTGCAAAGCACCCATTCACGGCTCAAAGCAACCCCATCTCTGAAGTTGCTCCGCCTCTGCGCTTCACCGTCTCAACCCCCACACTCGGACCCTCACTCTCAGAACGCCACCTATTGAGCAATTATCTCATGAGGCATTGCCCCCCTGTAGCATATTTTGAATATGGGAATATTCATACAATGCTATTAATGCATACGTAACAATCAAGGATATTGGAAACAGAGCTACACAGAGATTAGCAATGAATATTCACATATTTTACCTTACCTTCACATCAATAATCACAACGTAAGATACTCAGAGGCACTTAGGGGAAGTTGGGGGGGGGGGGGGGGTTGAGGATCGAGAGCAAGTCTGGCCGGCGTAGAGCGTAGGCTCGCCTGGACCAGACTTCAGGGCTGCTTCGCACCGTCAGGAATCTCACATCCAGACGTCAAAGGCAACACAACAGGGCTCATTGTAGTCTCAAGGGGTAGGAGGAGGCAGTTACCACTTTTAGTTAGATGCTCCGGACTTTTCAGACTTAAGAACATTACCGAGGTGGAAGTGCTTGCTTTCTCAACAATTTCGTTGAGTACATGTTCAGATATTTTCTTATCTTCAACTTATAGTAATTCAATGTTAAAAGGATATAGTGAATCGTTGTGACATCAATAGTGAAGTAAATACTTAGCTTAAAAATACATGGTAGTTATCATTAGGTACCTAATCATTTAAAGTATTTTATTTAATACTCCGGTGGGAGTTACTAAGTCTAGGAAGGATATGATAGCATATGATAGCAGTTCTGGTGATTTCATTATAATTGAGGGTTATTGGTGAATCAGGGAATAACTCTGGTCTTCTCTATATTCCTGGGTTGGTCCAGAGTTCTTCGTAACAGTCTTGTACTGTAGATCCTAATATCCCTACCTATGTCGGTAGCACTCAGGTCTTTGATGTGGAATTTGCATATACATTTGTTCTGTATACTGCAAATCTGGCTGCTGGTGCAATGAAGGCTGATGATTGGTGGGGAGGGTTTGAAACCTGGATGGTGATTGGCTGACACTCCCATTCTTTAATAGGGGTGACTGACCTAGGTGACCCGTCTTCCTGGTAGTAAGAAAACGGGAATGACCTGGTAAAATGGGGTACTCCTCTGTGTCTTGTTTCTCTGCATCATGAGAAACTGGTATGGAATGGTGTCTCTGCTGTTTGTTTCTTCTTTTCTCCTTCCTACTCACCTGTAGGCTGGCAATCCTACAGGTGTTTCCCAACCCCGTTCTATCCAACCCCGTCACTTCACTTGCTATCGCTCACCAGGAAGAATTCGACACCTGGCTGGGGATAAACATCTTAAAACCGTTGGCTGAATGGGACCGAATGGATACAAGCCAGAGAAAGAGAGAAAAGGAGAGAAAGATAAAAAAAGCAGGTGACCTCCCTTAAAGAAATTCCATAGACTATTTACATCGCTAGGCCTAGATTCCTTTTTTTCTATTAATTTCCTCCAGTTCACTATGAAACCTATCCCTAACTTCCATTTTCTTCAGCAGCCACACTCTCCTTTTGGGCACATATACCTTCTTGCGCTCAGGATCTCTGTATAAAATCATGTCACACACAAGTAGCTTATGCTGGCGGATACATTCTTCGCTCGGGATGACTTTTAAATCCCGAACCAGTTTCCAGTCTTTCCTACTAGTTGTACAACACGCAGTAGGATGCGTGGGGCATATTCATGTTTTCCTCCACCATAAGTGAGAGCCCCCTTACCCCCTTGTGGTACACACCAGAGGACAGACCAAATTGGGGCATTTCTGATCCCCCCCACCCCTACCATGTGGACTCCGAGGCGGGTAGTCATTGCGATTGTTTTTTTTTTGTTTTTTTTTTGGGGGGGGGGGGGGGAGTTAGTGTAGTATGTAAGGTGTTTGTAGTATAATGTATTGATATGAGAAGGTGCTTTGGAGGGCAGGCTTGGGCTTCCCTCAGTGTTGATGAGGCGCAGGATCAGCTAGGGAGGCCAGGTGGTGAACATATCTCTCTCTCTCTCTATATATATATATATATATATATATATATATATATATATATATATATATATATATATATATATATATATATATATATATATATATATATATATATACAGTATATATTATATATATACATATTGGCTCAGCAACATATTCTGACATTCGTTCAGCAGTGGTTCGATCCACCGCCGACAGCATGGATAGATACAGATGCATCAGGACTCTCGGGTGGGACTTTCAGTCAACCGAGGGTCATCAGGGTCAAGGCCAATGTTCCACACACGACAATTGGCACAAAAATGAAAAAGAGTTGTTCGTATCATTGCAGCTTCTCAAAATGTATGGCTCCCCCCTTCAAGGCAAGTGAGTAGCGTTCAGAATGGACAATCTGAAGGCAGTGTCCTCAATTCCGTCAATTATAGGTTCCTGCCTAAAAGCGGGGCCTCACACACGTGCACTTACGACTTGCATGCTCAGGTTGAATCCGATAATATTTTTGGGTATCACCGGAGACTAATATGAGGTTGAGAAATACCAGGTGGCTGCACGTACTGTTTCAGGAATCAGGGAAAGTAATCCTGGAGTTCTCCGTAAAACTCACAATGATAGAAAGTGGGCGGCATCGCACAATTCCTCCATAACTTTTCGTTGGACAATATCGTGTAGACCACTCTGTGGGCTTCATCTCTTACTTTTCTCTCTCTTTTCTTGTCGGTACATTTAGATAAACCTCATGTAAAATATGTGGCCCTACATCAACCTCTGTAAATATGTTTTGTATCATAAAGATTCTTTGTACTAGTTTTATGAAGAGAGAGGGGGGGGGGGGGATATTGGGAGTATCCAGACCCCATACCTCTTGTGATACAATGATATTTAATACATAAGGATTGTATAAGTATAAGGCATGAAATATATTTAAGGTATGAATAATTTCATATCTAGTCATACAAAAGTATGTATGTATTCTTGTAGAATCTCCATACTAGTTGAGCATAAGGCTGCCCATTCTGAATATATTACAAATGACTTTAGTTGTAAGGAGTGGCTTTGGCACAACGTCTGACCGTGGCAATGGTTATTGGAACATGTACTGCTCATAACAATCATCTATGATACAATGTGCTGTGGTAATACGATATGTCCGACCCCAATTGTATATACAATATAGCCACCTTGTTTACTGGGTGAGCACAAATGTACAAACTAATATTTGATTACTCTCTGTAGTACTTCCTTCATCAGCAGTTCACAGGGCACAAGCTGTATTCTTTGTAATACATGTGGAATATTCAGCAAGTCTTTTTTTCTATCTTTGTGTTTTGGGTACTTTTTTTACATAGTTATGTCCCTCCGGCATTCTTAGAAGTCGGCAGAACGTCATTGACGGAGGAGCCACTGTTAAATAATAGGTTTGATCCCCGAAGGGATGAAGAGTATAAAGTTACTGCAGAGTCAATGACGAGAGCACCTTCCCTCCACACCTTCCCATTCCCTATCTTCCTATGCGTGAGATATCAGAAAGAACACCTATGATGTAAGTACTTGGTTCTTGATGAGTAACGGGATGTTCCCTATGAAGGGCTTCCCTAGTGGTCAGGTCGCCAAATATGAATTATTGGCAGTACGACATTGATTCCGGAGTCATTATATAAAATATTAGGTTTTCTCTTCATCCCTTCGGGGATCAAACCTATAGTCTTACATGTCGCAGGGGTTCCAGTTTAAGGTTCGTTAGTGGTACAGATGCTGAGGTGGTTCTGGGCTCCTATTCTTCCCTATCATGCTCTACCACGTCCTCTATCTCCTCATAGTACCTTTCGAGGACCTCCTTTACTAAAGAAGTTGATGGAACCTCGACTGTCCCTAGTATTCATCTTGGCTTCGGCAGCATCGTGGAGGGTTTGAGGCAGTCTGTCTCTACAAAATAGACCACTAGCACTTTCCTTACTGTCGACATAGGAGGTACCTGGATAGTGGATTTCACCCACTGTATCCCTTGGTATTAAGGTTCCACGTTGGGGAATCTTGAGGATATCCCCCAACACTACCTTTGCTCAAAACATAATCCCTTTCTCTGGACCACATCTTATGGCTCCCATCATCGTGGCAGAGGACTCGTAGTTGGTGTTCAAGGGTGAACCTCTGGAGATGCAGCCTACTCCATTGGTGTTGGAGGTAGCATATAGAGCACCATAGGGGTAGGCACAGACGAGAGGGAGGAGGATCTTGGAATCCGTGATTTTCCTGGTGAAGGGTTCTCTGATGTGGAGAAGGTGGCAGACTACAGGGTAGTGTCTTACATGATGAGGTCATCCAGGTAGTCCATGGCTGTGTAGGCTCGAGGAGAGTGTGTTTCTGAGGACGAGAAGAGGTCAAGTGATGGTGGTGGTGTGGCCTCAGGGTATTTTTGGTCAGGTAGTGATCAGGAGGCCAAAAAATGCGCCTGAGCGGGTCGTGATTGGTCAAGTAGTATTATGCACCGCTGCCTCGGCCTGAGTGGGGAAAAAGGAGCAGCCTTAAGGGTCAAGCTCGCCGGGGAGAGAGGGGGGGAGGTTCCCTTCGTAGGGTGGTGGCGGGGCGAGTGCCTCAGGGGGTGGGACAGGGGCAGGGTGGGAGAATCATCCAGCCGGGGCATCAGAAGAGGAGTGGGGGGGTGCTTGGGTGAGTGACAAGTGGCGAGGGGGGAGGACGCGCTGAAGATGCAGGGAAGTTTGGAAAAGGGGTGCTTCGGGGGCCAGTCCTCGGGTGCAGGTAGATGAGGGGATATAAGGGGAGTAGGGGTTGCCTCTGGGGTGTGTGTAGAGTGGCTAGCAAAGAAAGGGCGGGTAGCTGCCCAAGTAGGAGCTTGTGGGGGATGTGGCTGATGGAGATGTGGGAGGCCTGGTTAAGACCCCCACTGGACGATGGGGAGGAGGTCAGACCAATGTTGTCATTGCCCGTGGATCACAGAAGCTCAAAAGGTATTATATAAGGATCGGTGGGAATGTTCACATATCCCGTTTACTTTGGGTTGGTAGAGGGAGGTGAGTGTAAACATGAGTCCAAATAAGTCAAAGAGGGCCACCCAGTTTTGCTTAAGTACTCTCGCCCACAGCCACTTAGGATGGTGGTGGGGAGGCCGAAGGCAGAGATGACGTGACACAAAAGGGCTTTGGCCGTGGTGAGGACATTGTGGTTTCTTACAGGGACAGCAATCAGGAACCTGGAGAAAACGTCCACGAACGTTATAACGAAATCATCCGTTATATAAAGCGAGAGGGCTCATCACATCTATTGATAACACCTCAAATGGACGATTCACGTGGAGTTTACCCTAGGTACACCCAAGGCACCCCCCAGGTGACTTCGGCAGCCAAGTCTTCGGTGGCAAGGGTCCAGAATCTTTGTTTGAAAGCCTGCAGCAGAGTTTTCTCCCCAAGATGAGCCCCAGGACTCCCGTGGAGGAGGGTGATTATAGTGCGTCCTTGGATGGTTGGTAGAATGTTACACCTTTTGTCTGTTGAGACCTGATCACCCAGGCATATGAGTCACTTCTTGAAATGAACGGGTAACCAAGCGGGCCACCCAAGTTCTTTGGCTGAGTCGACAAGCTGCTGCTTTTCCGTTGATAGGAGGGGATTTAACTGTATGGCCCTTCACAATTCTTCTTGCGGATCCACAGCCATAAGACCTCGAGACAGACCGTTAGCATTTTTATGCAGTATCCCCGGTCTGTGTTGAACTACATAATTGAATTCTTCCAACAGCTCACACAACCTTACTAGCATCGATTCAGTAGAGTGGGTCCTCCAGAGCGATGGTCTGCAATTTTTTCTACCCAGTCGCCGCAATATAGCCGGAATGACTTCAGGCCAAAGATGAGCCCCAAGTACTCCAACTTGTGAATGGGGGTAACTTTTTTTCACCTCATTGATTGTCCGGCTGGCAAAGCAGATACCACTGCCCTAAGGCCAATGAGACTGGCAATAGTATAGCCCCTGAAGGACTTAGAGAAGTCAGGCATATTGGTCAGCATTCCTTCACGACTATCAATTATTGACTATTAGCTATTATTAACTCTGGTGACATGCCAAGACAAAGTCAGTCATCCAGATAGCATAGAATGGTGATGCCTTGTTCGAATGTGGAGCAACGATTGTCTGTCGCACCAGTTTCTGAAACCTGTTTATGGGAATGTGTCAGTATACTTCTGAGAGATGTAACGAAATCTATCTATCTCTATTGCCAGACCCCATGGTACCATAAGGGGTGGCCACAATTGAATCGTGCCCATGCACCTCTGTCCCCAGTCAGTCGACGACCCTTCTCGCATCCAACACCGCTTTCATGCATATACTTCTTCACTCCATCCTACCACCTCTCTCACGGCCTACCTATCCTTCTCTGTCCTTCTACTTCTCTCTCGTACACTCTCTTAGTCATTCTCTCGCTTCCACATGGCCAAACCATTTCAAAGTGTTCTCTTTCACACTTTCCAGCACATCCACATCCACACCACACCACTCTTGTACTTCCTCATTCATCTGTCCATACCTCCATGTAACTCCGCACGCACTTCTCAACTAACTCATTTCCACCCCTCTCACTCTTGGTTTGTGTCTCTTCAACAACGTCCATGCTTCACTCCCGTATGTCAATATTGGGATTACCACACTATCATCCAAGGACTTCTTTACTTCCATGCTGACCACCCTCTTTCTTGTTGCTGCTTTCAGAGTACCTACAAACCACAGTTTTTCATCCATACTCCCATTTTTTCTCAACACACTGTCCAACTACTTAAATGTGCTGACATTCTCAATAACCTAACCATTCACCCTCACCTCACACTCTGCGGCTGCACCCCTCACAAAGACCATAATCTTACTCTTCCCCACATTTACCTTCAGATTCCGTTTTTTCACACACTGTTCCAAACATATTTACCAGACCTTGCAACTTCCACTCACTATCCATCATCAGAACAGGAGTACAGGTAACTTCCACTTATTTCCTTCCCTTATCAGTGGTATACCAACATCCACTGCCCTTCCTTGTATTTCTTTCACGACTCCATCCATATATATATTGTATATTCACAATACTATACATAGACCTTCTCTATCAACTCTGTCGTAGGCTTTCTCCAAGTCCATACAGGCAGCATACAGCTTTTGTCCCTTTTTCATATATTTCTCCACAACACTTTTCAAGGCAAAAATCTGGTCTACACACCCTATTCCCTTCCAAAACCCGCTTTGCTCCTCACCTACCCATTTCTCCGTTCTCGCTCTCACTCTCTCGATCACTACCCTACTGTACATCTTCCTTACTATGCTTTGAAGACATATACTCCGGTGATTACCACACACTCCTCTTTCCCCTTTACCCTTATACAGGGGGACTATTATGCATGTCTTCCAGTCATCAGGCACACTTCCCTTCTCCCATGCTAATTTACACATTTTCCATACCCCATTTTGCATAGAAAAGGTTGTACAGTAAAATGTACTTGGCTGATAGTCAGCATCCTGAACTTGTCGTTGTGAATGAACTTGTTCAGGTTCGACAGGTCTATGACCGAACAACATTTGTGACTTTCGTTTTGGAACTAGAAATAGTCGGGAAGTAAAGACTTTTTATGTTGGACTTGCCTGAATGAGAATCTGTTTCTCAAGCATCTCGGTGATGAGAGCCTCCGCCTCCAAAGAAACACGGACTGTAGTCTGAGGAAAACGTATCAGAGGTTTGCAGAGCCATCGCCACGAGAGCCCTTTCCGTACAACCTTGCTTGCCCACATGCCCCGAGGCCATGCCTTGTGATACTCCTGAAAATTTCCAGTTGGTAGGTTTTGGACATTGTTTCGAAACTGATCCGAGATCGTGCACACCTATTGCTGGACGACTGGATTTGTTTCTAAATTTTCATGATTGGCATTGGGTGAGTCTAGTTTTTCTTTATTGGACTTGACTGATTATCGAGTTGAGACTGAGGATATTGACCATTCGTCTTTGACTTTCCCGACCCTTTGCCGCCTTTGGGATGGTATTGACCTTTCTTTGAAAATTTCTGTTCATGCGCATTCCCTCCACCTCGTGGTAGTTGGACAAAACCCGAGGTGGACGAAGATGAGAAGGTAGAAGGCTTGGCTTATTCTTTCTTAGATTTGGGCCGAAATTCCTGAGGCTGCGGCTTTGGAGACTGAGCAAATTTAGCTTTATAACTTTGCATCTCTGGCCTAAGCAACAAAGTGTTCACTTCTGACCACACAATATGGGACATCAAATTAGGTGTAAATACCGGGGACTGCAAAACTCTATCCCTGATAGCTTGAGGCAATTTTTTTTTGCAGAAGTGGGAACGCAGGTCCTGTCGGCAATGTGCTGCTTCATGGATAAACTTCTCCGTATCCCAAAACGTTATCACAGAATTAGCTAGAGAGATATGACATGTCAAGCGCAGGGCCGACCGTGATGTGTCATCAGGCACAGAATCAATGACACTCTGCATGGAAACTGCTAGTGGACGTGAGTTAAGCAATTGTGAGAGTAGTCGGTGCGCCCTGGACCGAATATGACAATATCTGTCTAACATAAAAATATTAGGGACAGAAAAGATTGACTCTAAACTCATAAAGGCTAGATTAGATTACACAGGAAAGCCAGCAAGTCCTGCGACACGTGATGGGCACGTTAGCATTTTACAATGTTTGTACAACATAATATGTTTTAAGTATGACATGTACCAGCTATGCATAACTCCAACTAAAGTTAGCCTAATAAGGCCGTTAGGCGTATTTCCATTGGGGTCCTTGTGGGATTAAGTTAGCTGGGGATAAAGGGGAGAAAGACAAAACGAAAATGTAAATGAATATGAGTAGTAAAAATGCAGACAAATTATGTCTAGGGGGCTAAACTAAGATAACTTACATTCTATAGCTGAACTTTTTTAAATAATTAATTAATAATATTTAGTTTATTTTTTGCTTATCTTTTGCTTATCTCTTATCTCTTATGTCACATGGGTGACAAACAATGCTGCAAATGTATGATCTTTTGAAGGTAGAGCATTAAATTTGTTGTTTGTGATTGATTTAGCTATAATCGATGCCTAAATGTCCCATTCAATCCATGGACCTACATCAAGGATTTTTAGTTACATAACTGGCTGGTTCGCCTCATCTCGCTTACGATATCAACCCAACCCCAGGGTGATATTCTGGAAGAGTTCAATCTCATTGAAAATTTCCGCTTTGTTATAATCGGAAAACAGTTTCAGCGATGAAGCCGCCGGCAAGGCAGGTGTCTGTGAGTATGTGAAATACTGAAGATCGTTTAAGGAAGGGTTAGGTTTGATAAGTACTTCCAGAATATCCTCCTCGGTGTTCTTGGCTCTCAGCTTCCTACTTTCATTCACCTCAATCGTCCAGTCCTGTGGAACTGGAAGATCACCGGTCCCCATTGGAACAGGCTCGTGCTGAGGAGGAGCGATGATCTCCAACCAAACCGTATCTGACCCATACAACAATGCCATCGGTTGTTTGGTATATGTTAAAGGTTTATGCAAGGGAGGAGGAGTTATAGTGGATATCAAGCCTAACCCATGAGGCATTAATGGAAGTTAAGATAATATAGGCAGTACTGTAGGTGCCAGGGCTGTATTTTATGACAGAGGGGGTGACTCGTGTTTAGTACGAACAGGTGGGGACAATGACGGCGTTGGAGTGGGGTCGGAGCCTGGACAAGATTGTGCGATGGAGACTTAACCTGACTCATATTCTGTTTTTTGTACAAGATATGAACAGCCTTGACGGTTTGCAGACAAAAGCACCACTAGGAACGAGGAGAGGGCATGTTTGACGTGGATGATTTGTCTTCCTCATCACTGTGCGGTGATCTTTATTCTATCGAGATCGGGCAGGAGATTGTTGGGAGTTGGGAATCACTTGGTCCGGGTCCGCCTCACTGTCCTCGGAGCCCTGGGGCTGTGGATCTGGCTGGCCTTCCTTCAGGAAGCTCTGTCTCCCATGGTTGCCCGCACTCGAGTTGTTCGATGTGCTGAGAATCACCTTGTTTCTCTACATCGGATTCGATAGGTGACAACTTGGATGACACTGCCGGAAGTGTAGTGGGCAGAGGTTTAGAGGTGTGTTTAGGTACCAATACGCACTCCGGTGATTTTAATTTGGTAGGAATCTTTTTTTGGGATTTGCTTAAAAACAGTTACACCCGTCGGTCTCTTTGGAGACACAGACCAATTCCGAGAAGCTTGTTCTTGTCATTGCCTTTTGGTGGACTCAGTCGACGGTGTTCTCTGGCATTTACATGACTTCCTTCATGTAGGCGTAGAAGCAGGAGATGTCTTCCACTTTGATGCCGTCATAGACTTTATTGCTGATGTTGAAGCATGTAATGGGGACGATGTTTTAGACACACAACTAGAAGTGGACTCCATATTTGACGTCTTACTGGAAGAAGACGTGGCAGATCTCACACAGGGATGATTTTTTACTCAGACTGGGGGTCGGGCCATCCAACAGTTTTTATTTCCACGATGCTGGTGTCGGGACCTCCGAAAACTTGTTTTGGTTTCTATACGTATGAAGGAGACAAAAGGCAGGTTGCCTGTAATGAGTATCTCCCCCAAAGTCAAAAGAGTGACAGAGCCAAGTTCAACTGACGTTCCGGTCAAAATGCCTGGGCATACAAAGTTTATAACAGCTTAAGTCATAGGATGAAGGAAAAATTGATTGAGGGAGAGAGTTCCAGAGTTCACTTGTTAAGTAGAGAAAAGACAGCAAATTTTCCAATTCTAGGGTTGGAAAGCTGGACAGAATAGGACTGTGACTGTGTTAAAAGGCGGGTGCCCACACTCACCGCAAGGGAGGGGGTATGCACTGAGATAGCTCTGAAGAACACTAATTGTTGTAATAGTGATAAAAGAGTGAAAGATATACAACACGGCGGCATGTTGAAGGATATTGTAGGGAAATAGTAAGAGGAAGTGAGTTGATGAGGCGAAATGCTTTTGATTCTACTCTTTCGAAAAGTGCTGTATGGGTGGAGCCTCCGCATACATGCCAACAATACTCAATACAGGGGTGCACTGTGCCCCGATACAGAGCAAGAAGCTGTGTGGGAGTGAAGAACCCACAGAGACTGTAGAGCACACCCAGCTTTTGGGAAGCCGTTTAAGCAAGAGTGGTAATATGGTCTTTCCATGAGAGGTTGGACGAAAAAAATACACCTAGAATATTGAGAGAAAATGAAGGGTTGATTTGTGTATTGTTGAAGAATAATTGTGGAAGATTGCGATGGAGAGATAGAGGGAGTAATTGGGTCTTGGAGGCGTTGAAAGTAACAAGTTTGTCTCTGCTCCAATCAGATATAATGAAAATATCAGAATATAGGTGCTCTATGGCCTTGACACATCAGTTTTAGAGTGTTTGCTGGTTGCGTTGTTGCGAAAAACTAGGTGAATAGTGTAGGGTACAGTCATCAGCATATGAGTGGATAGGACAAAAGGACTAAATTGAAGAGATCATTGATTAATATTAAAAAGATAATTGGAGACAGGAGAGAACCTTGAGGAACACCATAGTTGATAGGTTGAGGAAGTGAGCAATGGCCGTCCACAACTGCAGCTATGGAGCGGTCTGCAAGGAAATTAGAGACAAAGGAAGAGATAGAGGGATAAAAACCGAAGGAGGGTAGTTTGGAAATAATATGTCTAGCGCAATGGAAAAAGTTTCACCAAAGTCAAGAAAGGAGGATGACCAAGAGTTAATAAGATATGCAAGAAGATCACCAGTAGAGCGGCCCTTAAGGAAACCGTACTGGCGATTTGAAAGTAGATTATAGGAAGGTAATTGCTTAAGATATTTTGAGTTAAGATTAGTTTTAAAAACTTTAGAGGTGCAAGATATGAGAGCAATTGCATGATAGTCATACAGTTGAGAGCGGTCACCCTTCTTTGGGACAGGTTGAATATGAGCAAACTTCCAGCAAGAAGGAAAGACATTAGAGGAAATGCAGAGACGAAAGAGTTTGCCTAGAGAGGGAGTCAGCACGGAAAAACAGTTTTTGAGTACAACAGGAGGAACACCATCCAGTCCGTACGCCTTCTTAGTATTAAGCCCATGAGGGCTGAGAGTATTATCCAGAAGAGATAAATTCCGCTCTTGTTGGGGTAGTCGTTGGAAGGATCACTGGTTGTGTCTTTGGACGCTCCAGGCTGGTAGAAATCCTAGCCTTCTTGCTCGAAGTTGAAGAGGTCACGGACATTGAGTGAATCTTGTGTGAAATAAATAGTTTAAGGACCATAGCCATGGCGTCATCGCCGAGCCCAAAAAGGATAGAAGGAAAGAGTAGAAAGTGTGACGTCACACGGTTATTTCCTCGCGCGTCCTAGGGGTAGCAGCACTATCGTGGGGCAAAATGTTATAAGCAAAAGGCCCCAGTGGTTATTCCTTATTAAATAACCTTGATATCTGCGTGCCTGGCTTGTTTGCAGTGTTACCATAGTAAGGGAAACGTCCGCATAATGAGTTAGATCAAAGACGGAACGTCTTTAAGAATGAATTAATGTGGGTAAAAACACTTGTAAATCATTTAAGATGAAATATATAATATTATATAAAAGCAAGAGGAAAAAATTAAGTATACATATACAATATATAAAATACTTGTATATGATGCAATCTATATAACTTCAAGCAACACAACAAGAGTGAAAATGTAATATATAATTTATATTATTAGTTACGTGTTATGTAGATGTCAAATTGTAAAGTTGCACTAAAACTGGATATTTTGACGAAATACGTACTTATGGTATACTTATGACATCTAGGGATATTTTGCCCCAGCCTGTTTGACGTTGGCAACTCCCAATTCTCACAACAACAATGGTGGAGGTTGAGGAGGCTTCACTGTGAACCTCCTCATAATTAATACAATTTCATGATGATCTGGCCTTTACAGTAGTCTTTACTTTTGTTTTTTTAAAAGACCTCCGTCTACGTATTGTGAAAAACCTGTTATCCTCCGGCATATTGTGGGGTTGAGTGAGTGAAGGGGGGGACAGTGAATTAAGGAGGATGCATGTCTTTACTTATGTCTATTGAACTCTGTCATGTTTACAGAGTCTCTGGATAATGTTGAATTGAATATTAACACCTTACGAGCAGCCTAGGCGGTTTATTTATATGTACCGCCCAGCGGGGTGTTTTTACCCAAAATAGGGCTGTTTACGTGATAATTTTCATGCCTAAATAAGACCCAGAGCGTAAAACAAGTATCTATCCCTGAAAGGGTATAAACAGAGCTTTCCAATGACACCATAACGATCCTTTTATAATGGCAAGTTTTCTTGCAACAACCGTGCAATGCGAGTGCAAAAAGCATGTAATTCGGCACTTTCCCCATACAATTCCGTATATAGCGAGTGAGAGAGGGAGGGAGGAGGTGGGATTCGTGTCAGTAGGTTCGCCGCGGTGGTCTGGAGCAGTCATACGCTCGCTACTCTCCTGCCACCACTTGTCTCTCTCTCTCTCTCAGCAACATTACATGCTGAAATTGCCACACGACCTATGTCGAGCGCCGCCAGATAGTCCAGATTTATTATACTCGACTTATGTTGCGCGCCGCTAATTAAGGGTTAATAGCGTTATTAGTACAAGGTAAGATTATTACGAATTAATAGGCACCCTCCCATTTTCCTTTGCGATCATGCTGCCATCTCTCGAACGCACGAAGCACTATTTTCAGATATTCTTTCGACTCTTTCGACTTTATCTATATATACTCTATGCCCTAGCCTGACACTCTCCCACCCCAACCGAATAATCCGGGACCTGAGTAATGGTATTTACCCGCAACTATTGTTGTGTTTATCTCTTGAGTTGGGAGTTGTGTAAAGGCTTGCCAAGTATTATATGTTCGTTAATTGAATTGGGAGTTGTGTAGATGCTTCCTTAGTATTATATGTTCACTAATTGAGTTGGTAATTGTACACAGGTTTCCTTAGCACTATGTTCATTAACCAAGTTGGGAGTCGTGGAATAACTTCCTAGTATTCTATACATATCTCTTGCGCCAGAGTTGTGCCAAGGCTTCTATGTTGTTGAATTTTCATATCTTGAGTTGGGAGTCGCATCCCGACAGCCCATGGTTATATGTTTTGATATTGAGTTGGGAGTCATGACCAGACTGGCTGTTGTTGTAGGCTCACAAATTGCATGGGGAGTTGTGCCCGGACTACACATTAGTGTATTGCTCACGCTGCCCACTATTGCATAGAAGTATATAGAGTTGTGGGTTGTGTCCAGGCTACCCATTCTCGAGTTATGTGTCATATCACGAGTTATACCAAAACTAATTGTTATTGTGTCCTTACCGCTTAGCTATGCAAATATATCGAGAGGCAGCGTTTCCAATGTCTGGTAGTTAGATGACCGAATATTGCGGTACCCTGTATTGTGTTTATGTAATTGTGTTACTGAATTGTGTTCATTAGTTGTATATTGATTGTCTTTGTGTTATGTTCATTAAATGTCTGTGTATTCGTCCCTACCTGACTCTGGCTCGGTAGTTTATTCGTTCCTACCAGATTCTTGCTCGGTAGTTTTATCTGGTGTTAGCAGTCCCCCTGGTATTTGAAAGGGGTGTTTCCGAGTGGATGGGGCTCGATAGCCTTGGCTAGCAACCCCTCTAGGGGAATAAACCCTAAACAAATTACCGATGGGCGACACGCTAATCGGTGATACTTGCAGGTGGCGATCTCTATAACAGATAACAGATGGGTAGATTGCAGGCACCAATCGAACAAGCCAATACCCATGGGAGGCCTATAGGCATTTGATAAGGAGTTGCAGGAACTCCTGTTTCATTTGTCCGGCTTCCCATACTGTTTATGTTTGTACCTCACCTACAGAGTGATCCAGCTAGCTCTCACAAACACCTCCTCCTGCTATCTACTTCAATACACTAAACAAGCACACCGCATTTTTCTGCCACAAATTAAAACAAAATCTTACTCTTTCTACTCTGGGGTAGAGATCCTATATAGTTACTATAGGATCTCTACTCTTGGGGAGGCACTTGTCACAGGCAGCTCTGCCTTTCGTCTCCCTCATCCACATAGACATAAATATATATATATATATATATATATATATATATTTTCTATGTGAATGAGGGAGACAAAAGGTAGAACTGCCTGTAGTGAGTGCTTCCCCCTGAGTTTAAAGAGGGAAAGTTTGATTCTGGGAGAGAGTTCTAGAGTTCAGCAGTTGAATACAAGAAAGACTGAGAATAGGGTTTCAGTCTTGGGTTGGAGAGTTGAACAGAGTAGGGATGGGATTGTGTTGCAAGACGGATACTACGTACCCTACGTAGTGGAGGTGGTATACACTGGGAAAGCTGAGGAACATTGATTATTGTAGTAGAGATATGCAACATTGCAGCGAAGAGAGAGAGATTGCAGAGAGTTGGTGAGTGGACGGGAGTTAATGATTCGAAAGGCTTTCCTTTCTACTTTGTCTAGGAGTGCGGTGTGAGAGGATCCTCCCCACACATGTGAACAATACAGAAAAGCCGAGAAATACAGAAAAGCCGAGAAAGCCGGGGAAAAAAGCCGAGAAAAGCCGGCTTTGAGAAAATCCGAATAAATCGAAATGGAGGTGGCGTTTTACTTTATATCAAAGAAAGTCTTAACCCTACCCTCTTGTCAAAACCTCAAATTGTGAACGTCGGCAGATCTTTTGTGCTAATAAAGAATAATAAAGGTACAAAAATAATACTTGCGTTAATATACAGACCTCCAGCTCAATCAGTGCAAACTGACCGAGAAATTTACGAACAAATTGCAGATGTAAGTAACTCAAAGGTACAAAGTGCAAAGGAGTACAAAGGAAATCAAGCAACAACAGATCTAGTGACCCTTCTAGGTTGCTTGTCCTCCAAAACACTGAGGATCAAGTGTCCAAACAGTGGTTTAGAGTGGGTAAGGTAACATTGGAAAGGGAATTACTGCCCTGGAACTAATGTCCGTGGCAGGATTAGGAAGTTAGTAGGGGACAGATGGGTTAGTAACTGAGGGGGGGATAAAATAAAGTTATTCATTTACAAACGCAGTCAGTCGCGGGTTTGATGCGAGATATTTGTCTACGCGGAGTTTAAATGAATCAACGGTGATGCAGTCTATAACGTTTCGGGGAAGCCCATTCCACAAGTTGACAACTCGATTGAAGAAGAAATTCTTAGATTCGTGTGAGTTAAAAGATTTACCAATAATTTTGCAACTGTTTCCCCGCGTGTAATTAGATTGGTCGATAGTGAAGTACTTACTACAGTTCATATTGTCGATGCCTTTGATGATTTTGAACACTTGAATTAAGTCACCTCTTAATCTGCGCTGGGTTAAAGGAAATAGATTTAATTCTCTAAGACGCTCTTCGTATGGTTTGTTCTTTAGGCTAGGTATCATTTTGGTAACTCTACGTTGAACTCGTTCTAGCTTGTTTATATCTTTTTGGTAATAAGGGCACCAGGATTGAACGCAGTATTCCAGAAGAGGGCGGACTAAGGAATTGTAAAGGGTTAGGATAACTTCTTTGGATTTATGCTCAAATGACCTGCCTATAAAGCCAATTATTTTGTTTGCCTTCTTAACAACTTCTGAACATTGTTGACTCGGTTTTAGGTTACTCGATATTGTTACTCCCAGATCGGTTTCTCTGTTTACATTCTTAAGCTGAGTGCCATTCATCGAATAGTTTGCTTTCTCATTTAGGTATCCGATATGTAGTACTTTACATTTATCCGCATTGAAACTCATTTGCCAAATTTGGGCCCAACATGACAATTTATATAGATTGTGTTGCATATCGTCAACTTGTTCGTTTGAGAGTACGCTATTTGCAATTTTTGTATCGTCAGCAAATTTTGAGATTGTACAGGTGAGACCCTCATCTATGTCGTTGATGTAAATTAGAAAGAGAATTGGTCCTAGTACCGATCCCTGGGGTACCCCGCTACTTACATTGGTCCATTTAGATGACTTACTGTTTATGACTACTCTTTGCTTTCTGTCGCTGAGCCAATTTTCTATCCATTTCAACGCACCGTCTTGTATTCCATGCGCTTTTAGTTTTAGCAGTAAACGTTTGTGGGGAACTTTGTCAAAGGCCTTTTGAAAATCAAGGTATATAATATCTACAGCTTTACTCTCATCGTAGAGGTTGAGGATATCGTGGAAGAAGTCTAAGAGGTTTGTTAAACAGGAACGTTTTTTACGAAAGCCGTGTTGAGTATCTTTAAGTATGTTATTTTCCTCTAAGTGATTTACGAGTCTGTCTCGTATGACCGTTTCTAGCATTTTACATACAACTGAGGTTAAGCTAATTGGACGATAGTTACTGGGTAGGGATTTGCTGCCTTTTTTGAATATCGGTGTTACGTTGGCTAGCTTCCACTGATCGGGCATAGTTCCAGACTGCAAGGATTTATTGAATAGTACTGTCAGTGGTTTGGAGAGCTCATCCTTAGCTTCCTTTAGAACTCTAGGCGAGATTGTATAAGGTCCAGGCGTTTTATTTACCTTGAGTTTATCTAAACAATTCAATACTTCTCTCTCTGTAACGGTGATATTGCTTAGAACATCTGAATTATCAATCTGAATCGGCGATGGTGTAGGGATATCACTGAGGGTCTTCTGTTGTAAAAACTGATGCAAAGAAGGTATTGAGGGCATTACTCATTTGTACTTCGTCCTTGGTGTATTCTCCATTTTCATCGACTAACGGTCCAACAGTTGAAGTAACTACTTTTTTCTTTCTGATATAACTATAGAATTATTTCGGGTTTGTTTTACTTTGATTCGCAATATGTAACTCTAAGGTCTTTTTAGTTTGCTTAATTAACTTTTTGGCTTTGCGTCGTAGCTCTACAAATTTCAGCCGTTCTTCGTCATTTTGTGAGGATTTTAATCTATCATTAGCAAAATTTTTACCAATCAGGCAGTTTGAAATATCTTTATTCCACCATTTGGGCTTCTTATTATGGCCTGGACGCCGTATTTTCGATGGTATGCAGTCTTGCACTGCTTTTAGGTAAGTGGCTTCGAATAACTTCCAAGATGTATTTATGTAATTATTGTGAATTAAAAAGCTCCAGTCAGTTTCTTTAAACATAGCTCTAAGTTTATGGAAGTTTGCTTTCTTGAAATTAGGGACTTTTTCGATGCTACTATTTGGTTCGTTTCTAGTAAACTTTAAAGTGAAAGTTATCGTACGATGGTCGCTGTTACTGAATTCATCACCAACATTCAAATTCTCTATTAATTCTTCTTTTGTTGCAAGTACAATGTCAAGAACGTTATTACCACGGGTTGGCGTTCGAACAAATTGATAAAGCGAACTCTCTTGCAAGTTCGTATACAAGTCATGTCCGGAGTGTGAAGTAAGAGTATCGCCCCACTTGGTCACAGGTAAATTAAAGTCGCCAAAAATTACGGTATCTTGTGAGTTACTTACATCTGCAATTTGTTCGTAATGTTTGGAGACTTTAATTTACCTGTGACCAAGTGGGGCGATACTCTTACTTCATACTCCGGACATGACTTGTATACGAACTTGCAAGAGAGTTCGCTTTATCAATTTGTTCGAACGCCGACCCGTGGTAATAACGTTCTTGACATTGTACTTGCAACAAAAGAAGAATTAATAGAGAATTTGAATGTTGGTGATGAATTCAGTAACAGCGACCATCGTACGATAACTTTCACTTTAAAGTTTACTAGTAACGAACCAAATAGTAGCATCGAAAAAAGTCCCTAATTTCAAGAAAGCAAACTTCCATAAACTTAGAGCTATGTTTAAAGAAACTGACTGGAGCTTTTTAATTAACAATAACGACATAAATACATCTTGGAAGTTATTCGAAACCACTTACCTAAAAGCAGTGCAAGACTGCATACCATCGAAAATACGGCGTCCAGGCCATAATAATAAGCCCAAATGGTGGAATAAAGATATTTCAAACTGCCTGCTTGCTAAAAGATTTACTAATGATAGATTAAAATCCTCACAAAATGACGAAGAACGGGTGAAATTTGTAGAGCTACGACGCAAAGCCAAAAAGTTCATTAAGCAACGTAAAAAGACCCTAGAGTTACATATTGCGAATCAAAGTAAAACAAACCCGAAAGAATTCTATAGTTATATCAGAAAGAAAAAAGTAGTTACTTCAACTGTTGGACCGTTAGTCGATGAAAATGGAGAATACACCAAAGACGAAGTACAAATGAGTAATGCCCTCAATACCTTCTTTGCATCAGTTTTTACAACAGAAGACCTCAGTGATATCCCTACACCATCGCCGATTCAGATTGATAATTCAGATGTTCTAAGCAATATCACCGTTAAAGAGAGAGAAGTACTGAATTGTTTAGATAAACTCAAGGTAAATAAAACGCCTGGACCTGATACAATCTCGCCTAGAGTTCTAAAGGAAGCTAAGGATGAGCTCTCCAAACCACTGACATTACTATTCAATAAATCCTTGCAGTCTGGAACTATGCCTGATCAGTGGAAGCTAGCCAACGTAACACCGATATTCAAAAAAGGCAGCAAATCCCTACCCAGTAACTATCGTCCAATTAGCTTAACCTCAGTTGTATGTACAATGCTAGAAACGGTCATGCGAGACAGACTCGTAAATCACTTAGAGGAAAATACAATACTTAAAGATACTCAACACGGCTTTCGTAAAAAACGTTCCTGTTTAACAAACCTCTTAGACTTCTTCCACGATATCCTCAACCTCTACGATGAGAGTAAAGCTGTAGATATTATATACCTTGATTTTCAAAAGGCCTTTGAAAAAGTTCCCCACAAACGTTTACTGCTAAAACTAAAAGCGCATGGAATACAAGACGGTGTGTTGAAATGGATAGAAAATTGGCTCAGCGACAGAAAGCAAAGAGTAGTCATAAACGGTAAGGCATCTAAATGGACCAATGTATGTAGTGGGGTACCCCAGGGATCGGTACTAGGACCAATTCTCTTTCTAATTTACACCAACGACATAGATGAGGGTCTCACCTGTACAATCTCAAAATTTGCTGATGATACAAAAATTGCAAATAGCGTACTCTCAAAAGAACAAGTTGACGATATGCAACATAATCTAGATAAGTTGTCATGTTGGGCCCAAATTTGGCAAATGTGTTTCAATGCGGATAAATGTAAAGTACTACATATCGGATACCTAAATGAGAAAGCAAACTATTCGATGAATGGCACTCAGCTTAAGAATCTAAACAGAGAAACCGATCTGGGAGTAACAATATCGAGTAACCTAAAAACGAGTCAACAATGTTCAGAAGTTGTTAAGAAGGCAAACAAAATAATTGGCTTTATAGGCAGGTCATTTGAGCATAAATCCAAAGAAGTTATCCTAACCCTTTACAATTCCTTAGTCCGCCCTCTTCTGGAATACTGCGTTCAATCCTGGTGCCCTTATTACCAAAAAGATATAAACAAGCTAGAACGAGTTCAACGTAGAGTTACCAAAATGATACCTAGCCTAAAGAACAAACCATACGAAGAGAGCGTCTTAGAGAATTAAATCTATTTCCTTTAACCCAGCGCAGATTAAGAGGTGACTTTATTCATGTGTTCAAAATCATCAAAGGCATCGACAATATGGACTGTAGTAAGTACTTCACTATCGACCAATCTAATTACACGCGGGGAAACGGTTGCAAAATTATTGGTAAATCTTATAACTCGCACGAATCTAAGAATTTCTTCTTCAATCGAGTTGTCAACTTGTGGAATGGGCTTCCCCGAAACGTTATAGACTGCATCACCGTTGATTCATTTAAACTCCGCCTAGACAAATATCTCGCATCAAACCCACGACTAACTGCGTTTGTAAATGAATAACTTTATTTTATCCCCCCCTCAGTTACTAACCCATCTGTCCCCTACTAACTTCCTAATCCTGCCACGGACATTAGTTCCAGGGCAGTAATTCCCTTTCCAATATTCCCTTACCCACTCTAAACCACTGTTTGGACACTTGATCCTCAGTGTTTTGGAGGACAAGCAACCTAGAAGGGTCACTAGATCTAGAGCACTGTGCCCCTATAGTTACCAGAGACATTAGTAGACCCCCCGCCCCCTGGATGAATGACGCAATTAAAGAAGCCATAAAAGCCAAAAACGTAGCACATAAGAACTTAAAAGAAGACAGTTATAACACAACATTACAGAGTCTTTACAAAAACCGTAAAAAACAAGTTACAAAACTTATAGTAACAACAAAGAAAGAACACTATCATAATGAACTCTTAAACTCAAAAAACAATATTGCCTCTACTTGGAAAATTGTAAAATCATTAGTTCCCCCCTCCAAATCCAAATCCAACGCCACACCAACTGATATTGATCAATCCAACGCCGAACATTTCAATGCTTTCTTTGCAAACGTCGGAAAAAGGACATATGAAAAAACCAGGGCATTCCTAAATAATATCCAAGCCTCGACAGCCGATAATGAAAATAACAATAACGACCTCTCCTCTCATTTTCTTCCCCAACCCGTAGATACAAACACAATTATCTTAACATTAAACACCTACGTAATACTAAATTTTTGGGTGTGATAACATTTCTCTCTGATTCATTAAAGATTCATTACCTGTTATTGCTTTTTACCTTACAATCATTATTAACACCTCCATTGTCACTGGTATTTTTCCTACGGTATTGAAGCACGCTATCGTCACCCCCCTTTTTAAAAGCGGAGATAATAATGACGCCACTAATTACCGACCAATCTCATTACTCCCCATTTTTTCAAAAATACTCGAAAAGATTGTCGCTAATCAACTATCATATTACCTAGAAACTAATAAACTACTCTCAATATGCCAACATGGATTCCGACCAAAATTATCCACCGAAACGGCCCTTACAGTTGTCACTAATGCAATATATAATAATATGGATAAAAAACAAGTATCTTTGCTAACCTTGTGTGACCTCTCTAAAGCATTTGACAGTGTTCATCAAAACACCCTTATAAATAAACTAATTAAATTCAAAGTTAACCCATTCTGGTTTAGAAGTTATCTAAATGAAAGATCGCGATCAGTTCTTATGAATAACATACTATCCTCAAAATTACCAGTAACATATGGTGTTCCTCAAGGATCAATTTTAGGTCCATTATTGTTTATTATATTCGTAAATGACATGCTTATGTTCTTATATTCTTATATTAAATATATCAAAGACTGTACACTAGTACACTAGTACAATATATCAAAGACTGTACACTAGTACAATATGCCGATGACACACAACTTCTACTCAGTGACTCGCTAAATAATTTTGGCAATCTAATTTCTAAAACGGAAGAAATACTACAACAACTGAGACTATATTTTATACAAAATGGATTAATGATGAACGCTGATAAAACCCAATGCATATTCATAGGCACTCGTCAGGTACTTTAAAAAATACCCAGTAATGCCACCATACGCCTTAATGACAGCACTATTGAACCTACCACTCATGTACAAAATCTAGGCATATATTTTGATAAGACATATGAACTTTGATGTCCACATTAGTGAAATGAGTAAAAAAGTAGTAGGGACACTTATGTATATCAATAGAATAAAAGATCACTTTGACAAATCAACTAGAACAATCATTGTACAAACACTAGTGCTAAGTATAATCAATTATTGTAGTGTAATTTGGGGTTCATCAAATTTAATGCTACCCAAATATCCAGAGTGCAAAAACTTCAGAATTTTGCTGCTAAAGTGGCTGACGGTAAGTCAAAAAAGTTTGATCATGTCACTCCTATATTAAAGGAACTAAGATGGTTAAATATTAAAGATAAAATAACGCATGCAACGCATGACACACTAATAGTTATTTTCAAATACTAAATAAGCTTTACCCAGAGTATCTACTAAGTCTACCCACAGTATTCAATGTAACAGCTAGCACAACGAAACAACAAAATATGTTTTTTATTCCGAATGTTCAAACTGACATAGGGCAAAAAAAAAATAACGGTAAGAGGACCTGTACTTTGGAACAAACTCCCAGTTAATGTACAAACTTCCAGTAGCCTAGGAACCTTTAGGACTAATGTTAAAACCTTGCTGCTAAACTCTGCTTATGATTAAATTAATGTTCATAAGAAATCTGTAGACATGACCCTCTCTCTATATATATGTATGTATGTATGTGTACATGTGTATGTATATGTGTGTATGTATATGTATATATCTCTCTCTAAACCCTAAATCTCTCTCTGTCTGATTCCCACCCCAATTTTAATCCCTCATAATCCCCCGCGCTGTCATCTCTCTCTCTCTCTCTCCAGTACCGGGTATGTCTTAGTTAAACAGCAGATCTTTAAATTTAAATGTTAATTGTATACACTGTTATGTTCTTATGTAAAAATATAATACTGTATTAAAGAGAACGTTACTGTATTTAGATAGGCTAAATGAAGGTGTCCTACCCTGAGCCAGGTGCAAGGGCTAACCTATTAACCACAGGCTTATCTGCCCTCTTAATCTACATAGATCTGAGCTGACCTACTTGGTGTATTTGTAATTACAGCTTAGGAATTGTGGTCCGTCACACCTGGTCTGAATACACAACTAACAACTGTATGTCTACTGTATGTAACACTAAATTATGTATTAGTTCCTATATTGTAACTACTTTGAAAACACTAAACCCCCAACTGTATATAATTATATTTGTAAATACTATGTAACAAGAATAACCACTGTCGGTGGAAATAAACTTTATTATTATTATGATTATTATTATTATTGTTGTTGCTTGATTTCCTTTGTACTCCTTTGTAATACTCAATACAAGGATGCACTGTGCCCCTTTACAGAGCCAGAAGCTGCGCAGGGGTAAAGAACCCCTTGAGGCGGTTGAGCACACCCAGCTTCTGGGAGGCTGCCTTAGCAAGACTGGTAATATGGTCCTTCCAAGTGAGAACTGAAGAAAAGGAAACACCGAAAATATTGAAGAGAAGCTAAAGGATTGATTTTTGTATTGTTGAAGAGTAAGGGATAGTCCTCTGGAAGTTCTGAATGGGTAGTAAGATGAAGAAATTGGGTTTTGGAAACATTAAAGGTAACAAGGTTTTCTCTGCCCCAATTGGAAATAGTAGTTAGATCAGATGATAAGTGTTGCATAACTTCATTATGTTTGTGTTTGAGGGATTCCTGGCTGGGGCGATCAGGAAAACTAATTGATTAGTGTAAGGTAGAGTCGCCTGCGTATGAATGGATGGGACTGGAGGTACAGTTGAGAAGATCATTATTTTTATGAAAATTAGAAAGAGAATAAGAGATAGGACAGAGCCCTGAGGAACACCGGAGTTGATAGGATGAGGAAGTGAGCGATGGTCGTCCATAACCGCATTTATGGAATGGCCGGAAAGGAAATTAGAGACAAAGGCACAGATGGAGGGATAGCAACCGAAGGAGGGTAGTTTAGAAATTAAAGATTTATGCCAGACTCTATCAATGGCCTTCGATATGTCTAGTGCAATAGAAAAAGTCTCACCGAAGTCCATAAAAGGAGGATGACCAAGAGTTAGTAATATAAGAAAAAAGATCGCCAGTAGAGCGACCCTTACGGAAGCCATACTGGCGATCTGAGAGTAGATTGTAAGGAGAGTGATGCTTAACCCGTACAATCCCAGCAACGGCAGAGGAGCCATCAGTACATAAATCACTCCCCAGTTCCAGCGACGGCTGCAAGCCGTCAGTAATATACGGTCCTTGTAACTGCCAGTATCAGGCAGTGCCTGATATTGAAAGTGCCCGCCATGCGAAGGTATTCTGATTCATTCCTGACTAAAATTGTCAATTTACCATATATATAATTAATACTTATCCATATGTGCATATTTTACTTTTAATATGAACATATGAACATTGGAAAGCAATAAAACAAGTCGTAACAGCAATTGGCTGGTGAAAATCGTATATTTTAGCCCTGCGGTCGTAATCTGACCTTGAGTGCTGAGAGACAAACACCCTCCCTCTGTCTTGTCTTGGATCATACTGAGAGACAAGGGGTGGACTCAGATTTGCTTGGAGGGTCGGAGATACACTCCTCGACCACCCCTCTCTCTCCCACCCGTCCTCCCACGAAAATACTCGATAAATATTGGGAATAATAGAGAAAATGAGAGAGGTTTGAACAGAAATATTGAGAGTGTAATTGAGAGGTTAAATGGAACAATTTTAGCGTCAGGCGAAAGCGATAAGGATATTCAGTCTCATGCTAAAAATGATGACTATATTGCAAATTATAGTAGTGATGGTGCAACGGAAGATGGAAATGTCGTTAGAAATAAAGGTAAATTAGGTATAAAGAAAAGCAGTAAATTGAGAGTATATTACACAAACTGTAGGAGTCTATGTAACAAAATGAACGAACTTAGAGCCCTTGTTAGCAAATAAAATATAGACATAATAGCGCTAACTGAAACGTGGATTAATACAGAAACCAGGCATTTTTTAGCAGAATTTGATATACCAGGATATAGTTTGTTTAAATATGACCGAACAAGTAAGAGGGGTGGCGGTATAGCAGTGTTTGTCAGGAGTACATTAAAAAGCTGTATTAAATCAGGTATTAGACTAAATAACGATAATGAAAGTGTTTGGGTAGAGGTTAACGAAGGTAGTGAGACCATAGTTATTGGAGTTATGTATAGACCGCCAAATATGAGTAGAAATGACGGATCGTCATTATGGGAGGAAATTAAAATGGCATCAAGGTTTAGCAATGTGTGCATTATGGGGGATTTTAATTTTCCGAATATAGATTGGCAGCATCAAATAGGAGACTCTGATTCTGAGGAGTTTATAGAGGTAGTACAAGATAGTTTTTTATTTCAATTCATAGATACGCCGACTAGAGGTAATGATATTCTCGATTTAGTTTTCAGTAACAATGAACATATGGTAAATAATGTAGACATAGGGGACCACCTAGGAAATAGTGACCACAATTCTGTGTATTTTAATATACAATGGAAAGGTAATACCAGAGAGAATACAACATTAATACCTGACTTTAGAAAAGCCACTTATGGTGGGTTAAGAAGAGCCTTATTAGGTGACCCTATGGTAAAAAAATTAAGTCGATCCAGGTGTCCAAATGAGTGTACGCCTTCTCAGGCACCTGTCATCTTAAGTCAGGAAGAGACGTCAACCTTGGTAGATACATACAATAATTTTATCAAGTCAGTATTCAATGCACAAAATAAATACATCCCCAAAAGAAAATTTAGATCAACACAGAACCAACCCAAATGGATGAATAATAGACTATTAGATCTTCTAGGACAAAAGAGAGGAATATATAGAAAAATTAGGAAAGGCTAAATTCACCTACTTGCTTAATATCAGAATTTATTAAGACAGAAAAAAGAAATTATGAAATTAAGGTTGCCAATGACTCAAAAAATTATCCTAAAGCTTTTTACCAACTATATAAATCCAAGGTTAGAGATGTATTTGGTCCCCTTAAAACTTTGATAGGAGAAATGACAGAAAATGATTTAGAAATGTGCAGTACATTAAATAGTCAATTTCTTTCCGTTTTCACTAATGAAAATTTGGCACAGTTTCCAGAAGTCCGTAAGGTATATAGCTATAGTATAGAAAATAGGTTAAGTACAGTTACTATAAGTAGAAATGATGTGCTTAAGGAAATTGACAGACTGAAACCTCATAAATCGCCTGGTCCTGATGAGGTATATGCTAGAGTATTAAAAGAATGTAGGGATGAGTTAAGTTGCCCATTAACATTTTTATTTAACAAGTCATTGGAGACAGGTATAGTTCCAGAAGCTTGGAAGCTTGCAAACGTAGTTCCGATCTTCAAAAAAGGTGATAAATCAATAGCATCCAATTACCGTCCCATTAGTCTTACATCAATCATAGGAAAGCTACTAGAGTCAATTATTGCTAGTAAAATTAGAAACCACTTAGATACATTTAATTTAATAAATTCTTCTCAGCATGGATTCACTCAGGGACGTTCTTGCCTTACTAATTTGCTTAGTTTTTTTCTCAGAGGTATATGAAGCAGTAGATAATGACAAGTCATATGATATAATATATTTAGATTTCAGTAAAGCTTTCGACAGAGTCCCCCATGAGAGATTGATGAGAAAGGTTGAGGCGCATGGAATAGGTGGGGCGTTGTTGGGATGGATTAGGTCATGGCTAATTGGTAGGAAGCAGAGAGTCAGCATAAATGGTACGAAGTCAGAATGGGGAGCAGTCAAAAGTGGTGTCCCCCAGGGATCTGTATTAGGTCCTCTGTTGTTTGTTATATACATAAATGACCTTGATTTAGGTATAACTAGTAGGATAAGTAAATTTGCAGACGATACCAAAATGGGGAGAACAATTGATTCAGATAGAGATATAGAGTGCCTCCAAAGGGATCTAGATACCTTACATGAATGGTCAGTAAATTGGCAGATGAAGTTTAACATTGACAAATGCAAGGTATTAAAGATAGGGAAGATGCATACAAATGTTAAATATAAACTAGCTAATATGGAATTAGAAAACTCGAATTGTGAGAAAGATCTAGGTGTGTTTGTTAGCAATGATTTGAAGCCTAGACAACAGCGTATAAGCGTTCGAAACAAGGCAAACAGGATTCTCGGGTTCATCTCTAGGAGTGTGAGTAACAGAACTGCTGATGTTATCTTAAAACCTTACTTGTCATTAGTGAGACCCCATATGGATTATGCTGTTCAATTTTGGTGTCCTTATTACAGGATGGACATAGATTCATTGGAGAGAGTACAACGTAGAAGACAAAAATGATCCATAATATTAGAAATCTTCCGTATAAAGAAAGGTTGGAGAAATTAGGCTTACATTCGTTAGAGAGACGCAGAGTTAGAGGGTATATGATAGAGGTGTTCAAGTGGGTTAGTGGGATTAACAAAGGGGACATGACAAATGTACTAAAGCTCAGTGATAGCGAAATAACTCGTACCAATGGTTTCAAATTAGATACATGTTGTTTCAGAAAAGATATAGGCAAATATTGGTTTGGTAACAGAGTTGTAGATGGGTGGAATGGACTACCAAGTGCTATAGTGGGATTAAAAACGATAGGGAACTTTAAGATAAAATTGGATAAGCATATGGACGAGAAGGGTTGGGTGTGAAGGGGGATCAGCAGGGTTTAGCCAATCAGCGCTCTGCAGACCCCGTAATCCTGCGTTAATCTCTAACCGTTTTGGTAAAATGATCCTCAGGGTACTAAAGTGTTGAGCCTATAATTGGGCTTTGTAATTGGGGTTGTGTGGGACAGGGATCTGCCTTGCTTAGGCCAATCGGCTTTCTGCAGACTCCCATTTTCTTATGTTCTTATGTTCTTAAAATACCTGATAATTGAGGAGGGGGGAAAAGAAGGGGAGGGTGGGGGGGGGGGCACATGTGTAGGAGTGGTAGAAAGTAATTGAGTGGAATTATCTCACCTAAATACAAATTGCTTTTTTTTTTAGTGCTACTGGGGTGTTTTAAAAGTTATTTTTTAGGCCTTGGATCTTAAGAGTCTTCCCGCAGCCGTCCAGCAGCTCCCGGGTTAAGCACTGCTCTAAGATCATGGCAACACTTCTTAGGTTGGCTGCAACCTTCCACAGGCTAGGAGAGGCAGTACTCCTCCATATTTTGAGGTGGAAGGTTGTTATATCTTGCCTCTGAAGCCATTTTGGCTGCATCGCTTGGGACAGGGGGGTACATTTATGGTAGTACCCCATGGTACAGTAGGGGTTAAGAAATTTGAATTCAAGAATAGTTTTAAAAACTTTAGAGATACAAGAGATGAGAGCAATTGGACGATAGTTGGAGGGTTGAGAGCGGTCACCTTTCTTTGGGACAGGTTGAATGAGAGCAAACTTCCAGCAAGAAGGGAAGACGTTAGAGGAGAAACAGAGACAAAAGAGTTTGCCTAGGCAGGGAGTCAGCACAGAAGCACAGTTTTTGAGTACAACAGGAGGAACACTGTCAGGACCGTACGCCTTCTTAGTATTAAGCCCAGAGAGAGTAGAAAATACATCTTTAGAAGAGATTAGTATAATAGGCATAAGTAGGAGAAATTAAGGGGGGTGGAGAGGGAGGAGTAGCACCGGAATCATCCAAAGTGGAGTTTCTAGCAAAAGTTTGAGCAAAAAGTTCAGCTTTGTCAGAAGTTATTGTTGTGCCGTGAGAGTGGAAAAGGGGAGGGAAAGACAAGGAAGAAAACTTGTTGAGGAGGTTTTTGGCTAGATTCCAGAAATCTTGGGAAGAGCTAGAGTTGGATAGTTCAGTGCATTTATTATTGATGAAAGCATGCTTGTCAAGCCGAAGAACAGATTTGGCTTGGTTCAGGAAAGAAACATAGGAAGAATGAGATTATTGAGTTTTAAGGCGTCGGTACCGTTTTATTTTTTATTTTTTTTGCTATATTCCAACTACTCCCTCTCGGGCATAGGCTGATAGCCTTTACACTCCACCGCTGAACACGGTGAGGCCCGTGAGGTCTTGTTCCAGTCTAGGGAGTGAGACATGTGAAGCACCTATTCACGGCTCAAACCCAACTCCATCTCTGAAGCTGCTTCGCCTCTGCGCTTCACAGTCTCACTCCCCAGGCTCGGACCCTCACTCTTAGAACGCCACCTATTGAGCAATTAACTCACTAGGCATTGCCCCCTGTAGCATATTTTGAATATGGGAATATTCATACAGTGCTCTTTAATCAGGGAACAATGAGGATATTTTGTTTTGGCATTTCGGTGTGCTGTGGTAATGCACTGAAACTAGGTACAGCACAAATTCCATCCCAATAATATCTTCCCATTGACATATTGGGATTCGAACCCGGGTCCATTGGATTACCAGTCCAGTGGCAAGGCCACTCTGCCACACCTCCCCTTGCTTCCTCCTTGCTCCGGACAGCAGTAGAACAAGCGTGAGTAAACCAAGATTGTTTTGCATTAGACTGAGAGAAAGAATGGAAATTATGCTTCCATGCCCGAGAGGATTACCTCAGTAATGCGTTCAGCACTCTCCGAAGGTCCCTGGCCACGGAAGCTAAAGTAATTCCCTGGGAAATAAAAAAAAAGTACTGCCGAAGAGACTCCCAGTTGGCAGCGCCAAAGTGCCACAAGCACCGCCGGTTGGAAGGATCGGAAGGATCGGGTGGCCGTACCGGAGAGATAGGACAGGTGACAGATATTAGTTTATGGGCGGAGGAGCCCTTAGGAGAGAAAATATTTATAGTATAAGCAGAAGGGTTAGAGGTTAGAAATAAGTCAAGAATGTAGGCTGATCTCCGAAGCAATCCGGAATACAGGTGGGTTGCTGGACTAGCTGCTCTAGGTCATTTAGGATAGAAAAGATGTAGGCTTGTTCACTATTATAAGTGTGGAGAATCCGCTACATACCAATTTCACTACATCCCATTTTAGATAATCTCGTGGTGCAAGAATCACCACAGTCGGTAGCGGAAATCGAACAGGTTCACTATTTTTAATTTTTACTCAGCGAACAACTTTGGTGTTAGTGTTGAATGTCGCGGAGGTAGCCATTTAGTAGGAGTAAGCGTCAAAGGTTCCAGAGATGACAAAACGCAGCAAAATTGCCTAATTAGCGAGTGTAGTGGAAATCAGGCAGGTTCACTTTGTTTATTATGGCTCTGCAAACAACTTTGGTCTTAGTGTTCAATGTCGTGGAGGCAATCATTTAGGAAGAGTAGTACATACAAGGTTACAGAGACAACAAAATACAATGCAGCAAAACACAGCCCTATTGGAATTCGGAATATATTGTGTACAGATGTTTATGTTCTTTCCTCCCAGTTAATTACACTCCCTTAAGTGCGTCTAATAATATTGGCACTTCAATTCTATATTTAGTTCTTCCATTACTTACTGTTGCAGAAACAAAACTATGTCATCTGCGAATCTGAAGTTGCTTAAGTATTATCCATTAATATGTTTACCTTATTTCATTCTACATTTATAATTATATATATGCTCCAAACACGCAGTGAACTGCTTTGGGGAAATTAGGATTCTGTATATGTGTCAGTGTGTGTGTGGGTGGGTGGGTTGTGTGTGTGTGTGACTTGGAATACTAGGTTCGATACTAGGCACCAGGTCCAAAGACTGGTAGCACCAAGTGTTCATGGTAAACCTGTTAAGTTCGAGACTAGTCCCTCAGGTCTGAAGACTGAAAGTGAACCGTGCTCTGGGCAACATGCTAAGTTTTAAACTAGCAAGTCTGGTCTAAAGACAGATTCGTTGTGTTCGATACTAACACCAGTACAAAAATAGCTTGATAGTGAGGCACGATGCTCACTCTCTATGTCCTCGACTACAACAACAGCAGCCGAGACTAACCTCTACTTTTTCCTTTGCATGTGGTACAAAACCGTGCACAGCTGGTGGTCAGAGACCTAGCCTTCGAGCAGAGCAGAAGAAGGAGACTGCAAGTTCTACCAAGAAGAAGTCCAGGCATAACCAGGCGCTCAAAAAATACAAATGTCGTACTAAAAGTCCAGTACGCCACCCGAAAGAATAATCATTGGGTCCCCCTCCGACACCAGGGAAATCACTAAATTAATATAATAGTAGTGTGTTTCTAATTGTTAGAGTTCGTTTTTGCTATTTAGTACACTCATCTGCAGGGAGAACAAAACACACATTTCTATCCTTGTGTTTCACTAGTTAATTTTCGTATTATTACGTACATACTTATTTAACGGCGGTAATTATATATATCCCGGTTGTGAACCCTGCAAGTCAGCCGATATAATCAAGGACGTGGCGCTAAACATGCAGAGGGAGACACGGGCAGTTGCAAAATCGTGGCGATAGAGAGTCGGACCAAGGTTCAGGGATTTCAGGCCAAAGTATATCAGGCTATACAAAATTCACAAAACCGATTTTTGAGGTGCCGACTGCCTGCTACTCGCCACAGATTTCTATCTGTCACTCTCAATATCCGCGACCTCGACAAGTATGGCGAACACTTGGACCTTGATGCCAATAAACAATTGTATAACAAGTTGGTGGGCTTGACTAAGTGTTGGCTCGAACAGGACGCTGGGTTAATATTGGTAACTTTGCCGAAGTCCTGCATCCCACCAATCACCTTACCCCAGCAATAATTTTCTTAAATTTTTCAGACTTCATATGACTCCTGACTGACATCTTTTTACTTCATTGTTCATTACCTATAGCCGTTTTAAGTGTTTAAGTGTTTCTTTATCCCTGTTATATAAGTCCGCCATCACTTGTGTGCCGTAAGTTAACCCTTAACTGTCGGCGAGCAACATAAGTCGAGTTAAATAAAGCTGGACTATGTGGCGGCGCTCGACATAGGTCGTGTGGCAATTTCAGCACGTAATGTTGCTGAGAGAGAGAGACAAGTGGTGGCAGGAGAGTAGCGTATGACTGCTCCAGACCACCGCGGCGAACCTACTGACACGAATCCCACCTCCTCCTTCCCTCTCTCACTCGCTATATACGGAATTGTATGGGGAAAGTGCCTAATTACATGCTTTTTGCACTCGCGTTGCACGGTTATTGCAAGAAAACTAGCCATCATAAAAGGATCGTTATGGTGTCATTCGAAAGCTCTGTTTATGCCCTTTCAGGGATAGATACTTGTTTTACGTTCTGGGTCTTAGTTAGGCATGAAAATTATCACGTAAACAGCCCTATTTTGGCTAAAAACACCCCGCTGGGCGGTACATATAAATAAACCGCATAGGCCGCTCGCAAGGTGTTAAGCAACTTAACAACTTAAAATTTCGTTAAGCACAGATAGCCTATATAATTTTACATAATGGCAAGCAAACCAGATAATGAACAATCTGGAGGTATGGCAAATAAGGCTCCTAAAAATCAGAGAACAGGGCTAAGGGGAGTTATGACCAGGTTAATAACTAATATTTTTTGTCACTACTGCAACCTTCGAGGACCTGGAGGCTAGATTAGATAACATACAAATCACATTTTTTTTTCTATGTGCATGGAGGAGACAAAAGGCAGGTTGCCTGTAACGTGTGTCACCCCCAAAGTAAAAGAGTGACAGACACAAATTCATGGGACGTTGGAGTCAAAATGACTGGACACAAGAAGTTTAAAGCAGTCTATGTCATAGGATGAAGGAAAGATTGATTGAGGGAGAGAGTTCTAGAGTTCACTTGTTGAGTAGAAGAAAGACTGAGAAAATTTGCCAATTCTTGGGTTAGAGAGCTGGACAGAATAGGAGTGGGACTGTGTTGAAAGGCGGGTGCCTCACACTCGCCGCAAGGGAGGGAGTATACACTGAGAGAGCTCTGAAGAACACTGGTTGTTGTAATAGCGATAGAAGAGCGAAAGAGATGCAACATTGCGGCGTGTAGAAAGAGATTGTAGGGAACTAGTAAGAGGAGGCGAGTTGATGAGGCGAAATGCTTTGGATTCTACTCGTTCAAGAAGTTTGGTATGGGTGGAGCCTCCCCCACACATGCGAACAATACTCAATACAGGGGTGCACTGTGCCCCGATACAGAGCAAGAAGCTGTGTGGGGGTGAAGAACCCATGGAGACAGTTGGGCACACCTAACTTTTGGGATGCTGTTTTAGCAAGAGTGGTAATATGATCTTTACATGAAAGGTCAGATGAAAAAGATACACCTACAATGTTGAGAGAAGATGAAGTGTTGGGTTGAGTGTTGTTGAAGAATAGTTGATAGTCTTGTAGAAGATTGTGATGGAGAGATAGAGGGAGAAACTGGGTCTTGGAGGCATTGAAAGTAACAACATTTTCTCTGCCTCAATCAGAAATAATTGAAAAATCAGATGATACGCATTCTATAGCCTTGCCATGTTTGATTGGGAGTGCTTGCATGCTGGGTTGATGGGAAAAACAAGTTGAATATTGTAAGGTAGAGTTATCAGCATATAAGTGGATAGGAATAGATGTACAGTTAACCCTTTCACACTCATATGATGCAGAGGTTGCCAGATTAGCAATAAGAATCCGTTTCCCAACGTGTAATTAGATTGGTCGATAGTGAAGTACTTACTACAGTTCATATTGTCGATGCCTTTGATGATTTTGAACACTTGAAATAAGTCGCCTCTTAACCCTTAATTAGCGGCGAGCAACATAAGTCGAGTTAAAAAAAGCTGGACTATGTGGCGGCGCTCGACATAACTCGAGTGGCAATTTCAGCACGTAATGTGGCTGAGAGAGAGAGACAAGTGGTGGCAGGAGACTAGCGAGCGTATGACTGCTCCAGACCACCGCGGCGAACCTACTGACACAAATCTCAGCTCCCTCCTCCCTCTCTCTCACTCGCTACATACTCAATTATGTACTGAAAGTACCGAATTAACTGCTTTTTGCACTCGCGTTGCACGGTTATTGCAAGAAAACTATCCATCATACAAGGATCGTTATGGTGTCATTCGAAAGCTCTGTTTATGCCCTTTCAGGGATAGGTACTTGTTTTACGTTCTGGGTCTTATTTAGGCATGAAAATGATCACGTAAACAGCCCTATTTTGGCTAAAAACACCCCGCTGTGCGGTACACATAAATAAACCGCATAGGCCGCTCGTAAGGTGTTAATCTGCGCTGGGTTAAAGGATATAGATTTAATTATCTAAGACGCTCCTCGTATGGTTTGTTCTTTAGGCTAGGTATAATTTTGGTAACTCTACGTTGAACTCGTTCTAGCTTGTCTATATCTTTTTGGTAATAAGGGCACCAGGATTGAATGCAGTATTCCAGAAGAGGGCGGACTAAGGAATTGTAAAGGGTTAGGATAACGTCTTTGGATTTATGCTCAAATGACCTGCCTATAAAGCCAATTATTTTGTTTGCCCTCTTAACAACTTCTAAACATTGTTGACTCGGTTTTAGGTTACTCGATATTGTTACTCCCAGATCGGTTTCTCTGTTTACATTCTTAAGCTGAGTGCCATTCATCAAATAGTTTGCTTTCTCATTTTGGTATCCGATATGTAGTACTTTACATTTATCCGCATTGAAACTCATTTGCCAAATTTGGGCCCAACATGACAACTTATCTAGATTGTGTTGCATATCCTCAACTTTTTCTTTTGAGAGTACGCTATTTGCAATTTTTGTATCGTCAGTAAATTTTGAGATTGTACAGGTGAGACCCTCATCTATGTCATTGATGTAAATTAGAAAGATAATTGGTTCTAGTACCGATCCCTGGGGTACCCGGCTACTTACATTGGTCCATTTAGATGCCTTACCGTTTATGACTACTCTTTGCTTTCTGTCGCTGAGCCAATTTTCTATCCATTTTAACACACCGTCTTGTATTTCATGCATTCCAGGGTAGTTTAGAAATATATGATTTATGCCTGACTCTATCGAAGGCCTTCGATATGTCTATTGCAATAGAAAAGATCTCATCGAAGTCCCGAAAGGAGGATGACCAAGTATTAGTAAGATATGAGAGAAGATCACCAGTAGAGCGACCCTTAAGGAAGCCATACTGGCGATCTGAGACTGAAGAGAAATGCTTAAAAAATTTGGAAGCAAGAATAGTTTTAAAAACTTTAGAGATACAAGAGATGAGAGCAATTGGACGATAGTTGGAGGGTTGAGAGCGGTCACCCTTCTTTGGGACAGATTAAATGAGAGCAAACTTCCAGCAAGAAGGGAAGACGTTAAAGGAGAGACAGAGACGAAAGTGTTTGCCTAGGCAGAGAGTCAGCACGGAAGCACAGTTTTTGAGTACAACAGGAGGACCACCGTCCGGACCGTACGCCTTCTTAGTATTAAGCCCAAAGAGATTAGAAAATACATCTTTAGAATAGATTAGGATATTAGGCATAATTGAGAGAGAGAGGGGGGTGGAGAGGGAGGAATATCACTGGAATCATCCAAGGTGGAGTTTCTAGCAAAAGTTTGAATGAAGAGTTCAGCTTTGTCAGAGGAAGAAGTGATGGTTGTGCCATCAGAGTGGAAAAGGGGAAGGAAAGGTGAGGAAGAAAAATTGTTGGAGAGATTTTTGGCTAGATGCTAGAAAGCTTGGGAAGAGCTAGAGTTGGATAGTTCAGTCCATTTATTATTGATAAAAGTGTGTTTGGCAAGTCGAAGAACAGATTTGGTTTGATTCCGGGCAGAAACATATGAAGAAGGAGATTCTTGAGTCTTAAGGTGTCGGTACCGTTTGAATGCTTCCTCCTTGTTGCGGACAGCAGTAGAACAAGCGTGAGTAAACCAAGATATTTTTGCATTAGACTGAGAGAAAGAAAATGGAATGTATGTGAAGTGACAGGGCTGAATAGAACGGGGTTGAGTAACACCTGTAGGATTGCTAGCCTACAGGTCAATAGGAAGGAGAAAAGAAGAAACAAGCAGCAGAGACGTAAGTTCATACCAGTTTCTCATGATGCAGAGGAACAAGAAACAGAGGAGTGCCCATATTACCCGGTCATTCCTGTTTTCTAACTACCAGGAAGACGGGTCACCTAGGTCAGTCACCCCTACAAAATAATGGGAGTTTGAGCCAATCACCATCCAGCTTTCAAACCCTCTCCACCAATCACCAGCCTTCATTGGACCAGCAGCCAGATTTGCAGTACACCGAGCAAATGCTTATGCAAGTTCCGCATCAAAGACCTGAGTGCTACCGACCTAAGTGGGGATATTAGGATCTACAGTGCAGTACTATTACGAAGAACTCTGGATCAACCCAGGAATATAGTAAAGAACAGAGTTATCCACTGCATCACCATAAACCATCAATTATAATAAAATCACCAGAGTTGCTATTATGTCCTTCCTAGACTTCGTGACTCCCACCAGAGTATTAAATAAAATACTTTAAATGATTAGGTACCTAATGATAACTACCATTTATTTTTAAGCTAAGTATTTACTTCACTATTGATGTCACAACGATTCACTATATCCTTTTAACATTGAGTCACTATAAGTTAAAGCTAAGAAAATACTTGAACATAGTCTCAATGAAATTGTTGAGAAAGCCAGCACTTCCACCTCGGTAATGTTCTTAAGTCTGAATAGTCCGGAGTATCTAACTAAAAGTGGTAACTGCCTCCCCCTCCTCCTCGAGACTACAACGAGCCCTGTTGTGTTGCCTCTGACGTCTGGATGTTGGATTCCTGATAGTGAGAAGCAGCTCCCCCTGAAGTCTAGTCCAGTTGAACCTACGCTCTACGTCGGCCAGACTTGCTCTCGAACCTTAACCCCCCCAAACTCACCCTAAGTGTGTCTGAGTGTCTTACGTTGTGATTATTGTTGTGAAGGTAAGGTTAAATATGTGAATATTCATTGCTAATTCCTTTGTAGATCTGTGCCCAAGATCGTAAATTGTTGCGTATACGTTAATCCTTCAGAAACCATATTAAACCTTTTGTAGATCTGTGTCCAAGATCTAGTGTTAATCTCTCTTCTAATTTCCTATAAAACGTTCTACGCATACGTCACATACTTGTGTAAATCAATAACCTAGCCGAATAGTCACAGATTTTCCTTGTGTATGTCCATTCTATTTATGTATGTAACAAGTTGAAGCTGAAGTGTATACTGTGAATTTATTCCCTTCTAAAGTCTCACTTTTACCTAGAGCCTACGCCCAATTTCATATCTAATTAAACTCAGTCCCCCATCCTTTAGAATTATTATTATTGATGATTATCATAATTTAAATCTAATTTCTTCAAGAGAAACCCCTGTTACGCCTTATTTTGTCGTGCGTTAACTAAATAATATATGAATAACGTATTGGTTTATTCTATTATGAAATAGATCATGTCGATCCATCTCGTCTAGGAATTCTAGTTTCGTGTAGATCTATTGTCTAATTATTTCACCAACTCGAATACAACGCCAATTTGTTCTGTATTCCATATAGGAATCTGTTAACTAGTTCAGATCTCCTTCATACCTTACCAGGTATTTCCATCTAAGTGCAACTTCGTCGTGTACGCCATATTTCACTTGTAGTATTATTATAACTACTCGTATACGCTAATTTATTTATGCGTTCTCTAATCTTCTGTAATAAATCTATTGCCTGATTCTGTTAGGTTACATTCAACCTTTGAGTATTCTTCAGTAGATATAAATAATTAAATGTGAATTCCTCGACCCACCAGCTTGGGGCCCTGCTTTGTTTTTTCGTAAGTTCCGTGAAATATCTATTTAGTGACCATAACATGCACGTCATCGTTAATTGTAAAAATAATTTAACTCCCCTCTCCTTTGAATTTCAATATATTCCTCCCCTTATTCAGAATAATATCGCACGCACTAACCGTAAATACTATTTTGATCATCGCAGTATAACGAATGACCTGAGTGACCTACCTGGCCAGAATTATCTGGGTGCGATAGCCCTTTAATTTACCCATATGCTTCTCGCCACCCGTGAGCGAGCGTTCACACAAGAGCCCTTCGTACGTTTCCCTTTTTGTTCCGTCCCAACCTATATACGCGTAATTAGAGATTTCGTTCTCCCTGTCAGAAACTTATTCAGAATACTTCACAGTAGATACTCAACTCTCATATATAATATTATCAAGGGTTTTATCTATGTGTATGTTTGCCTGTTTATAATTTCATACTCCCAGTATAATACTATCTCTTGATTCACGCTCATTGTATGTTATTAACTCCTTCAGACATATTATGTTCCAGTAAGTCCAAGGAGGCGGGAGCCCCGGTATCATTGCCACTGCCTCGCACTACACTCACAACAACACTGCGGCCGTTAGAATTATCGGAGGTGGCTGAGGTTGCCACCAACGGTTTTATCGTAAGCTAACTTATCGGACTTACTGAGCTCATATGACGCTAGTGCGCCATATGGACTCATTGGAGAGGCATGTAGATAAGTCCATATGACGCGATCGCGTCATATGAGTTTTTGGTTATAAGTTCCATATGACGCGATCGCGTCATATATGTCGCAAGGAGTTAATAGACCTTGGTGTGTGATAAATGATTGTTAATTGTTTACTTGCTATTCTTTATAGTAGCTAAGTAAATATCCACCCATACTTTAGGCCTAATTATATGCGTGAATTGCCTATCATTTGTTTATGTCAAATTATACATACTCGCTTACTATTTCCCAATAATACTTGAGGAGTATTCTGATCTATCTATATGCCATTGAATAAATAAGAGTGTAGAAATTACATGTGTGTATTTATTGTGTTCATATTAACCTGATTGCGTACCTAAATTGTGAATAAGAACGTATTCGAAGTGTTCTTGTTGAGGATATATTGAGTCTAAAAGTCCATAGTTGGATTTGTGTAAAGACCAAAACCAAGCTAAGTTGAGAGAGTTTCTTATATATTTTGTTTTCTTTTCTTGGTACTCAATTAACTTTTTGACACAATATTCACCATGGCAGCCATTAGATCACTTGATATTCCGGCGTTCAAGCCAGAAGATTATGACATAATATATACGTACATGGAAATAGTCAAACCGGTCCTGGACATTCTGTTCGGAAACGAAGACGCTTCCAAGATCCACACGATAGTATTGAAACTAGGGAAGTATGCAACCAAAGTATCAGGGTATGTACACGACAATATGCCTGGTTTAACCTGGCGCAATTTGAAAATTACGTAAAAACTGCTATTAATCCAGTGCTCGGTCAGACCATTGCCGATAAAAAATGTCATGAGATAAAATACTCAGGGGATTTAGACGGCACAATTGAGCAACTACATCAGATAGCGATCGATGCGAAACCACAGCACAACGGAAGAAAATCGTCTTCAAGGCACTTGTGAGAATTTTGCCAGACACAGTGGCGGATCACTTCTCGATCATAGAACCTACCAACTACGACACGGATCTGCCGGTGATAAGGCGGATCATGGCACTCAGAAAATCCAGGGAACAGGACAAAATCGCCGTAATTAGTAAGGTAACCACACATCCAGTAGCAGCAGCAGCCCCCATCAGTGGTCCCGTGGCTCCTCGTATTACTGATAAAGCCGAGGAATGGGCCAGGATTCGACCAGCTGATTGGAAGCCATGCTCTGGACCGTGCATGTTATGGTCACTAAATAGATATTTCACGGAACTTACGAAAAAACGAAGCAGGGCCCCAAGCTGGTGGGCACAAATTCCCTGGATCAAGCCACGTAAGGTAGCCACCATAATTAAAGACGGAACAGCCAGAATCGAAGACGGACCCATTGAAGAAGAAGCAGAGCAGTATCTACCTGAGGCTCTACAATCGGATCCTCAAGATTTTTAAGCTGCCCCCCCAAACAAATAGTCGTCACAATGGCGGGGGCTAATGATGGGACATCTTCAAATGGTCTCCCAGTATATCAAAAGATCACACTCAACGGGGTGACAGTCCGACTTCTAATAGATACGGGAGCTTCTCGTTCTTGCCTGTTCCTTCCGTTTTTCCGGAAGCATCACAAGGCTTTCGGGAAGATACAACCTTCCTCTATAAATCTTGTCAGTGCAAATGATCAAGTCATTCCAAATTTGGGAAACACTCTTCCCTTATTTGTTAGTACCCCTGTTCCCTCTCATGGAATTGGTCATTCATTAATTGTACTATATGATTCCAAAGATACCAAGTATGATGGTTAATAATAATAATAATAATAATGCTTTATTTCAGACTCACACAGTACAGAGGGGACCATACTGGGGTCCATATATACCTTACAGTAACATAAATATATATAGGTTACTGTACATAGGCTACATAAAATAAAAAGAAATTAAATAATACCCAGCTTGCTATCATGTAATTCACAGCACTGTCTCAACCAAAAACAGTGGTCATCAAACTACTGTGTTACCAAAACCACTGTCCTAATTGTGTACAGTACCATGCCTCACATCATATAGCTTCCGGTACAGTATATTGCTACAGTACAGTATAGGAATATCGGTACTGTACTGCACTATGAGGTTCAGTACCGGTATGCTAATTCTGTAGAGTAGCAGACCTGAATACATTACTTAAGGTTAAATAGAGAGCAAACTCCTCCAGTGGGCCTGAATTCTAGAGGTGTACACTATGCTGGGAGTTTGAAGCAATTTAATGATACTGTTCTCAGAAGTGTTAAGGCGCTGAATGAATTTATATGTTAGCTTTCTAATGAGTGATTGGTAACAGTGTAAGTTCATATAGGCACATAGCGTACTTGTACTCTCATATTTTGAGAGCCCCAGAAACATTTTCATGATATTGTGATATGAGATACTTAGTCTATTTACTGTTATTTTCTTATAATTCCACCATAGTTGTGCTGTATACATTGGTGAGTAGTAGTAGTTCAACAATGTTATTTTTGTATCCCATGTGCACATATGAAATTTTCTTAATATTGAATTTCCCTGCATGTAATGTTGCCTTCGCTGACGACCCATATCCTCATCATCAGAGCGATCACTTGAAATATAGTGTCCTAGATACTTTACTTTACTTACTTCTTCTATAATTTATTCATACAAATGGAATTTAGGTAGCTTTGATTTCAATAGAAGGTTAGATTTAAATATTATGATATTGCTTTTTATCGGATTAAATTTGACTGAATGTTCGATTCCAAATTTTTCACATACTCTTAATAATTTATCCAGTCCTGCTCCAGAGGGCGCGATTAAGGCTAGGTCATCAGCATACATGAGATGATTTACAATGGAGTTGCCAATGCAGCACTCAGTGCGACTCTTGTTCAGCTCCAGACTAAGATCATCCATGTAGACGTTGAAAAGATACGGAGACAATATCCCCCCCTGCCTAACACTATTGGTTGCGGCGAAAGAGCCTGACAGGATGTTGCCCCATCTTACACACATTTTTTGATTGGCATACCAGAAAATAAGTATCCTAATAATATAGCTAGGCACTCCCCTGTTAACTAATTTTTCAAATAAGGTTTTGTGACACACCCTATCAAAAGCCTTACTTGCATCAAGAAAACAAGAGAAATTTGAGCTATTTAGCTTGTTGTATGTATCAATCACTTCTTTCAGCACATATATGCATTGGTCTGTGCCATGATTTTTCTTAAAGCCAAACTGATTGCTGCTGGTGACAATATATGCAGACATTCTTTCTAGCAATATAATTTCAACTACCTTACTCACCACACTAGCAAGTGCTACTGGGCGGTAGTTGTCTTTAGCTGTAATTTTACCCGATTTATCTTTAATGACAGGAACAAGTATTACGGATATCATAGACTCCGGCAGGACACGATGTGTAAATAGACTGGTGATGCAAGAACTAAGTTTATCTATTACCAACTTATCTGCATATTTAAGATGTTCTGCATATATACCATCCAGCCCACAAGCTTTGTTTAGGTTAAGTTTTCTTATGGTATTCTCAAGATCACTTTCAGTCACTTTAATGTCTTCATAATTATCATCTATCACATATTGAATTGTACCATTAGTAAACCTTTGTTTTACACTGTTAAGTAGTTCTTTAAAATTAGTTTTCCATACGTCAGCAATGTTCTCTTCACCTGTAATCCCCTCAACACTGACAGGTAATGGTGTGTTACAATTTTGCATGGATCTGATGTACTTCCAAAAACAGTTAGTATTTGTTTCTGTCAGACTCTTTGCAAGGGCTTCCTTCCTTAATTGGGCTTCGATTTGCTCACTTCTTTGAGTGCATCCATCAATTTAAGGAAGAGAACTTTGACCCAACCAAATCAAATCCCCAAACAACTGACTTTGAAAAGGTAAAAATTAAAAAAATCTCAACCCTCCCTGAAGAGATGCACAAAAAAGCTGATACCCTCCAGTCACGCTTTTTCTTCCATTATGATAAAGAATCAGCTAAGATTTTTTGTAAAACTACCCCTCTTATCATTCCTCCAGCTGTCACTTCCAAATCTGTGACAAATCCACCTAACCCACACCTCCAAAGCCCTGTTCATTGGGCCTGCCTAACCGCTCCTAGCCTAATCACGCCTACCACATCCATACTAGCCATCCACCACAGAGATTCCTTGGATGATGACCAACAAGACCTTCTCCAATGTTTTCAAAGGAAAAACAAACCAGATTGGATGTCAAGAAAGATCTTTTCACAGTTGATCAGAAGTGGAGACAACTTATTCACCATAGATGGAAAAATTGTCGTCACCCCGCAATCTGCACTATCCACCATGCAATCTATCCACATGCACAATGGTATTCATCTAGCACCAAGAAAACTAATCACCACGTTCCAGCAAGTATATTGGACCCCTTCCCCGTATATAACAGCAAAACGGATAACAGAAGCTTGCCGAGCTTGTGCGTTGGGTAAGGATAGAACCCGCACAGCAAGACCTGCTGGCAAACTAGTAGCCTCCTAGCCATGGCCCTCTCACACACTAGTCCATCGCAAGAACCGTCTCCGGAAAATCCAGGATGTTCAAGATCTTCAACCTGATGAACCTACCAAAGCCAGTCCACACCGTGTCGGCGATCTCGTGATGGTTGCTCAAATACCTGTGCCGTCTAAAGTTGAATCAAGATTTAAAGGTCTCTTTGAAATTCTAACAGTGCCAAATTGTTACCAGGTTACCATTAATTATTTTGGTGAGTCACGCACATACCGTAACCGACATGTACGTAGATTTCAGCCTATTGATGAGAATATGATTATGCTTGCAGATCCTGACCAGCATGACATATTACCTACATCTAATAATCAGAATTTGGGATCCACAGAATCTGTGACACATGAACTCATTCCTCCTCTGACACCTGCACCAAGAAAGAAACCACTGCATGTCACACCATGTATTCTACCACAAGCCACACCCCCTGTTCAGCCACGCCCAGGGCCTCTGTCCTACCCATCACACACACCTCCTCCTATCTTATCTATACGTACTGTATCTGCACCTTCCAAATTACCTACTCAATTAATAACTAAATCTCTACCTTTACCTGTACCTTCATCACCATCTATCAGCTTACAAATCTATTCTGAATCTCTGTGCACTCTTCCAACTAAGCCTGCTATCGCTCACATTCCTAATATACCTAGTCAACCCTTACCTAATCTGCCAACCACACCTTCTCTTGAGCATGCCAGCTTACCAAATCCGCTTCCTCAAGCTTCTTCCAGACCTATTAAGCAAGCAAACTTAAAACGTCTACTACTTCAGTTTCTCCCTCCATCTCTAAATCATCATCACGACCTCTTCCTCTATTGCACAGCATATTTCCCTCCACTTCTATACACCAACCGACAGATTCTACCTCTCAGTTACATCGCACTAAACCCAGCATGTCTAGAAAATTTTCACAATCTCTCAGATCTTCCTTATCACCATCACTACACTCTCGTGTGAATCCAACATCACTAATACCTTCTCATTCTAATCCTACCTGTACAAGATCTGGTCGACGTGTGAAGCCACCTCAACGATGGGCGCCGACATTCCGGCCTACATATGCAAGGCGGGCCCCTCCCAAACCTACCTCGCCTATGCCAAGGGTTCCCGCTACACCTACTGCGAGTTCAACATCATTCCCTGGTCAAACAAAATCCAAAGACCACCCACTGCCCATCAACCCTTCACAGGCCACTCACTCCACAGACCTTACAGCTAACAAAACTCCTTCTGCTACTCAGTCACCTTCAGCCACTGCAGCATCTACTTCGACACCTACGGCAGCAATGATGATCAACAGTGTTCTACTTTCTGATGGCCTAAAAAGTACTGTCGTCAAAACCCCACAACAGATGGTACAAAAAGCCTCCGAATCGAAACTTCCACTTCGACATTGACATCTCTACACCTGCTGATGTGCCTACGACCATGTGGCAGTTAACATTGCAGCATTTAACCCCCGTTCTCGCTAACGCCACCACCCGGACATACATTATGAAATCGCGAGGTCGCGACTTTTTCTTCGACGAATGTGATGAAGTGACGGGATTGAATAGAACGGGGTTGAGTAACACCTGTAGGATTGCTAGCCTACAGGTGAATAGGAAGGAGAAAAGAAGACACAAGCAGCAGAGACGTAAGTCAATACCAGTTTCTCATGATGCAGAGGAACAAGAAACAGAGGAGTGCCCCATATTACCAGGTCATTCCCGTTTTCTAGCTACCAGGATGATGGGTCACCTAGGTCAGTCACCCCTACAAAAGAATGGGAGTTTGAGCCAATCACCATCCAGCTTTCAAACCCTCTCCACCAATCACCAGCCTTCATTGGACCAGCAGCCAGATTTGCAGTACACCGAGCAAATGCTTATGCAAGTTCCGCATCAAAGATCTGAGTGCTACCGACCTAAGTGGGGATATTAGGATCTACAGTGCAGTACTATTATGGAGAACTCTGGATCAACCAAGGAACATAGTGAAAAATAGTGAGTTATCCACTGCATCACCAATAACCCTCAATTATAATAAAATCACCAGAGTTGCTATTATGTCCATCCTAGACTTCGTGACTCCCACCAGAGTATTAAATAAAATACTTTAAATGATTAGGTGCCAAATGATAACTACCATGTATTTTTAAGCTAAGTATTTACTTCACTATTTATGTCACAACGATTCACTATATCCTTTTAACATTGAGTCACTATAAGTTAAAGCTAAGAAAATACTTGAACATAGTTTCAATGAAATTGTTGAGAAAGCCAGCACTTCCACCTCGGTAATGTTCTTAAGTCTGAAAAGTCCTGAGCATCTAACTAAAAGTGGTAACTGCCTCCCCCTCCTCCTCGAGACTACAACGAGCCCTGTTGTGTTGCCTCTGATGTCTGGATGTTGGATTCCTGATAGTGAGAAGCAGCTCCCCCTGAAGTGTAGTCCAGGCGAACCTACGCTCTACGTCGGACAGACTTGCTCTCGAACCTCAACCCCACCAAACTCACCCTAAGTGTGTCTGAGTGTATTACGTTGTGATTATTGTTGTGAAGGTAAGGTAAAATATGTGAGTATTCATTGCTAATTCCTTTGTAGATCTGTGCCCAAGATCGTAAATTGTTGCGTATACGTTAATCCTTCAGAAACCATATTAAACCTTTTGTAGATCTGTGTCCAAGATCTAGTGTTAATCTCTCTTCTAATTTCCTATAAAACGTTCTACGCATACGTCACATTCTTGTGTAAATCAATAACCTAGCCGAATACTCACAGATTTTCCTTGTGTATGTCCATTCTATTTATGTATGTAACAAGTTGAAGCTGAAGTGTATACTGTGAATTTATTCCCTTCTAAAGTCTCACTTTTACCTAGAACCTACGCCCAATTTCATATCTAATTAAACTCAGTCCCCCATCCTTTAGTAGAATTATTATTGATGATTATCATAATTTAAATCTAATTTCTTCGAGAGAAACCCCTGTTACGCCTTATTTTGTCGTGCGTTAACTAAATAATTTGTGAATAACGTATTGGTTTATTCTATTATGAAATAGAAAATTTTGATCCATCTCGTCTAGGAATTCTAGTTTCGTGTAGATCTATTGTCTAATTATTTCACCAACTCGAATACAACGCCAATTTGTTCTGTATTCCATATAGGAATCTGTTAACTAGTTCAGATCTTCTTCATACCTTACCAGGTATTTCCTCCCCGGGTGTCATTTTAATATGACACCACGAAATAAGGGCCGGTGCCCGGGTGTCCTTTCAGGAGATAGTAAGCTTGAAAGCCTATTCAGCTTGGTCTGAACGCCGTGCGTCCGACGCATGTAAACAAAGCCGATCGTTGCGTCACCGCACCTCCGAAAACAAGAAGGAGAAGACTCGTTTGTTATTGTATGTCTGTATGTCGTTGTTTCAGTAGTGAAAAGATCGTCGTATTGCTAACATCGCCTGAAAATGCTCTCCACTAAAATCGTCATCACAACTGAACCAGTTGACTTAGAGAGCTCTACTCAACGCCAGTCTACAGATTGGAAACCGCACTACATTTATAGATGCGTGGGAAATTTCTAGCAGTTAAAATTAACCAAAATGCGGTAGCCTAGGCCTAGACGTTTTTCGGCCAGATAGCCCGGGTAGCCCACCCTGTCCTTTGGAGATACAGCCCGGGCCAGGAGGGTTAAGCTGTTGTTCTATTGCCAATCTGAACCAGGCTGGGGTTATTACATTGTGTGACAACCAGACTCCAGACATCCTACAGTCATTACAAATACTTTTAACACAATTCAACCAAGGTGAAGTATAAACACCAACCTGAACCAAATGTAACAAACACTTGTACATTATATAACTTAACTTACCGTACTTGTTTTACCAGTAATTAATCTCACCCAGTAACCGATCATTGAACATTTAATATTTATGTCTATAGGATATTCACCAAGTTCACCATACAACATGTCATTACTAGTATACTTATGAACATGTAATGTATGCTTTAACAACTTCAAATGAAGCTGTTCTAATTTTCTAAAAACATAATGTCCCCATACCTCAGCAGCATACAGTACAACATAACTGGTCTAACCATTGCTTTAAACAATTCCAGCTGTATATCAACTGGTAAATTAAATGTTCTGCATTTACTAATCAATGAATACATAGCCCTTGTAGCTTGCTGTTATAATTCTAATTATAATGTGGGTGTGATAATTTGGCAGCTGGTAATATGACAGTAGAAACAATCATCAGCTTAACATGGGCAAGGTAGAATTAAAAAGCGCGCGCGCGCGAGCGCACACACACACACACACACACACACAGTTTGTAAAATGCAGTGCGTGTGTGTGTGTGTGTATGACGTTAGGAAAACTATTCTGCTTAACATTGACAAGCTAGAATTAACCCCAACCCACACACACACATGCACACACAGTTTATAAAATGTAGTGCGTGTGTGTGACTGTGTGTATGACGTTAGGAAAAATATTCAGCTTAACATTGACAAGCTAGAAACTAACCCCAACCAACATACACACATGAGTTTGTAAAATGCATGTGTGTGTGTGTGTGTGTTAGTGAGTGTGCCTAAGTGTATGTGCGTGCGTGAGTGTGTGTGTGTGTGTGTGTGTGTGTGTGTGTGTGCATAAGTATGTGTGTGTGTCCCTTCTACTTGGCGGAAAATTCATAGGGCATTAAAAAGAGTTATCAGCTTAACATTGACAAGCTAGAATTCAACACACACACTCATGGTTTGTAAAATGCAGTCCTTTTGTCATGATAAAGGTGAGCAAGATACGCACACACACACACACACACACATACAAACACTCATTCCCACTATCCCATACACACATACACTCACAGATTTTCACTCAGATCAACACACACACACACATCACCGCTTGTCCACAAACACAAGTCTGTGTGCGTGTTTGTGTGTGTGTCCGTTCCTTCACTAATGACATAATAATATGCCCTTCCTTAGGAATAAGTAGCCCTAATCAGGTATCAACCACTCCCACTCTCTCTCTCTCTCATATGAAGTTAATGTAAGCACTGTCTTGGTGTAGCCTATAGCCTCTATGTTATTCATTGGTATGCTCGCTATCATCCATAATATATTACCTCATATTTATGCACATTTAATTGTAAAATATACTAAGCTTGATATATTTTAATGTTTTCTTTTGTCCTGTAACATTAAATAAGATTCTATATACACGCATAGTTCAATATATCACAAAAACAAGATGTCTTATATGAGGGGTTCAGGCAGAGTGTGGGGACTGTGACGTCACTCATTCACTGGTACACCCAGAAGTGAAAGTCCCTGCATAGGGTTTACCCCCTACTCCTACTACCCCTGAAGCTAGGTCCCTGCCCAGTCCCCTTTACTACTCCTACCCCAGGCAGAAGGGGCAGGGTGTGCCTGTCTGTCACCCCTTCCTTCCCCTCCCCACCCATGAAGAGAACAAACTACCCCCGATTCCCCCCCTCCCCCCCCCCCACGCACACTTACACTCCACCCCAATGCCAGACAGGAGGTTGACACACACACACACACCATTATCAATATCATAAGTAATGGTATCGTGTTTTCCTTCATTAATTTACCCTCTGACGGTTTTGACGCATTTTGATTGTTTATCCTGAATATAATTAGACGAATAATTACAGCTTAGGAAGGACCAATGTGAAATAATGTCCTAATCTGAATTAAATCGTCTAATAATAGCCATAAAGCAGAAAAGAAGAGTGTCATCGATTCTCAGAGGCTTAATATATGATTTGTTATACATGTATTATCATGTAGAAATTATACACAAAAATACAATAGCTACTCGCTTTACACAGCATAACAGCACATATTGACAGCATAACAATATGCCATGTTTGCTATTTGGTAGTATTATAAAGCAGTATAATCTAGTAATGAATTATTGTATTTTATGGTGTATCGGTGTATAACACCTAGTGGAAAATATTATCAAGGAAGTGGGTTACTAAATATAGCAAACTGCATAGGCCTCAGTATATATTTCGTGCATAACTCAATACTGTAGAATCACACACACACACACACACACACACACATATATATATATATATATATATATATATATATATATATAGAGAGAGAGAGAGAGAGTTTATATACTGTATATATAGACCCTATATATACAGTATATATATATATATATATATATATATATATATATATATACAGTATATATATATACATAGATGAGAGAGATATATATATAACAGATATGATAACATATTATATCACTGTAATAAGCAGTAATAAACAAATGGTAGACATATCTCACGTCGGATATATATATATATTGAACAATTAATTAACATCGAGGCAAACATTTGTGGTAAAGCATTTCCCTCATGAGTTATTGGTATATTTAGAGTAGCTGGTAACCGTGTTTAAACTTTGATACTAAATGCGTCTCTGTTCATGGTGTTCTAAAGCTGATTTTCCTGTGTCGACTGCTAAACTATCACCTTTCCTCCCCCGAACTACATACTTGCATAGTTTGAGTCTCGTTTAACCCTTATTGCTTTCTGACATTAGGCTGAGATTAGTATGGATCTTCATATAGAGCTTTTTACCAACTCTTCCGCTACTACTGGAACACCACAGTTAATACAGTTCAGGCCTGCCAACATTATTCAGGATAAAGCCTATGACCCTAACTATTCAGTTACACTATTAATCTAATTGATTCTGATTAACTTGCACTAAAGATTAACGTTAATGATAGATGTGTGCTAATGTAGAAGCAATACAAATAATAATTACAAAAGTAAATGTAAAATCTGTTGGTATCCCTTAAGAACCCAGACAACATTTTCAGAGAGAGAGAGAGAGAGAGAGAGAGAGAGAGAGAGAGAGAGAGAGAGAGAGAGAGAGAGAGAGAGAGAGAGAGAGAGAGAGAGAGAGAGAGAGAGAGATAGATTCTATAGCAGGAATTAGATAAAACAAATCTTACCGATTACCTAGTATTTAATATTTGATAAAATATCACTGTCGATTTTAGGTAGGATAGATGGTGAATAGCTATTACTGAACTTATATTTCGTATTTGCATACGTATGCATTGAGCATCGGCATGCTTCGAAATAACCAGGGTCCAGAGAATATAGGGTCAACCCACCGCTCAAAGAAAACGCGCTGTCTTTCGCGCATGACGTCATTCTCCCTACAGTGGGGACAGAGGCTAGGGGTCAGTGGGAGGTCGGTCAGTTCATTCACTTTGAGTACTCAATCACGAACATACAGGTGAAACAAAGCGGATGTTTTATATTTCTAGTTGTGTGTCGTATGATAATGATTTGGAATTATGAATGCTAAGATACCTATCTTGAAATATATAGCATAAAAACAATGATGTTAGTTACTATACAGTTAACCCATAAAGTACCGGTGATGTCCTTTTCTTTATAGTGTAGCCACTATTAGACCATTGTATTCAGATTAGGAAGGACCTCTAGCAATAATATGGCTTCCAACTATCTCAACCAACCTTTTTAACTACCGTAGATCCTTCCGAAGCTGCATAATATCGTATTAATATATCCTAGCTAGAATACAATATAACACACGTAGCTGGTACTCAAAGGCTTAACTAACAACATCAGAAGTTGAGACAAATACAATGAGTGTGAGTGTGTGTGTGTGTGTGTGTGTGTGTATGAGTGTGTGTGTGTGTGTGTGTGAATTGAATTGAGTTTATTTTGCTCAGACTTTTACAAAAAGTATGGAGCACAGCCCCTTACATATTACACATGTACAATATGCCTTTGCTAACTAAATTAGCTTACACGTAAATACACTGGTACATCTTAAGCAAACAATATTAAATGTCCTAATACTTGATCTATCTATACATAGTAAACGTTCTTTTGAGAAGAGGTGACAGATTCCTCATACATTTTAAGTTAGTATTATTCATTAACATTATATATTTATACTGTGTTGGGTTATGCTTGTAGTAATGAGAAATATATCTATTCCTTAACTGTACAATATCCTCATTTTGACATATAAACAACAAATTATATTCGTCCCGCACCACATTCTCATTACATTTAGTACATACCCTGTCTTCTCTATCAATATTTCTGTGTCTACCAGTAATAACTGATAATTTATTATTACTTGCTCTCAGTTTACTTATAGCTAGTCTCTCTCCCTAATCCAATTTCGCAAGTTAATCTTCCATACTGAAGACAAATGTATACGTTCTATAGCTACTACAAATGGCCTTACTTGACAAATTACTATTCCATTTTGTTATCCATTGATCTTTAAGCTGTTGTTCTATTGCCAATCTGAACCAGGCTTGGTTTATTACATTGTGGGACAACCAGACTCCAGACATCCCACAGTCATTACAAATACTTTTAACACAATTCAACCAAGGTGAAGTATAAACACCAACCTGATCCAAATGTAACAAACACTTGTGCATTATATAACTTAACTTACCGTACTTGTTTTACCAGTAATTAATCTCACCAAGTAACCGATCATTGAACATTTAATATTTATGTCTATAGGATATTAACCAAGTTCACCATACAACATGTCATTACTAGTATACTTATGAACATGTAATGTATGCTTTAAAAACTTCAAATGAAGCTTTTCTAATTTTCTAATAACATAATGTCCCCATACCTCAGCAGCATACAGTACAACATAACTGGTCTAACCATTGCTTTAAACAATTCCAGCTGTATATCAACTGGTAAATTAAATGTTCTGCATTTACTAATCAATGAATACATAGCCCTTGTAGCTTGCTGTTATAATTATAATTCTAATTCTAATGTGGGTGTGATAATTTGGCAGCTGGTAATATGACAGTAGAAACAATCATCAGCTTAACATGGGCAAGGTAGAATTCAAAAGCGCGCGCGCACACACACACACACACACACAGTTTGTAAAATGCAGTGCGTGTGTGTGTGTGTGTGTGTGTATGATGTTAGGAAAACTATTGTGCTTAACATTGACAAGCTAGAATTAACCCCAACCCACACACACACGCGCACACAGTTTATAAAATGCAGTGCGTGTGTGTGACTGTGTGTGTATGACGTTAGGAAAAATATTCAGCTTAACATTGACAAGCTAGAGACTAACCCCAACCCACACACACACATGAGTTTGTAAAATGCATGTGTGTGTGTGTGTGTGTGTGAGAGTGAGTGTGCGTAAGACGTGTATGTGCGTGAGTGTGTGTGTGTGTGAGTGAGTGTGCGTAAGTATGTGTGTGTGTCCCTCCTACTTGGCGGAAAATTCATAGGACATTAAAAAGATTTATCAGCTTAACATTGACAAGCTAGAATTCAACACACACACTCATGGTTTGTAAAATGAAGTCCTTTTGTCATGATAAAGGTGAGCAAGATACGCACACACACACACACACACATACAAACACTCATTCCCACTATCCCATACACACATACACTCACAGATTTTCACTCAGATCAACACACACACACGCACATCACCGCTTGTCCACACACACAAACACAAGTCTGTGTACGTGTTTGTGTGTGTGTCCGTTCCTTCACTAATGACATTATAATATGCCCTTCCTTAGGAATAAGTAGCCCCTAATCAGGTATCAACCACTCCCACTCTCTCTCTCTCTCTCTCTCTCTCTCTCTCTCTCTCTCTCTCTCTCTCTCTCTCTCTCTCTCTCTCTCTCTCTCTCTCATATAAAGTTAATGTAAGCACTTTCTTGGTGGAGCCTATATGTTATTCATTGGTATGCTCGCTATCATCCATAATATATTACCTCATATTTATGCACATTTAATTGTAAAATATACTAAGCTTGATATATTTTAATGTTTTCTTTTGTCCTGTAACATTAAATAAGATTCTATTTACACGCATGGTTCAATTTATCACAAAAACAAGATGTCTTATACGAGGGGGGATTGTGACGTCACTCATTCACAGGTACCTGCGCGTGGGTTGACCCTATATTCTCTGGACCCTGGAAATAACACTCTTTCCAAGTGAAAAGCGATTATGAGAATTATTTATTTAATCATATAGATGACATATACTCGAAAAAGTTCAGTATAATTAAGACAACACGAGTGCTACATTAATATCGTATCTGTGAGACTGTTTGGGAAGTGAGATTTCAATAATTTCACTATCAGTTGCTACGCGGATATAATGCTCTCCTGATTATGATATATCCGCGAAAAGATAAGTAGATATCTAGTTTGTTATAAATTTATGACATACCTCGTTGAAGTCTGTAAAACTATCTTCATAATGCATAAATGCACTGAATTTCGGTGTGAGCATCCTAGGTTCGAATCCCTGGACAGTCACATGTATTTGTTGATTTCATGATTTGAGTTTAGAAGTAAAGTTTGTTGGTGGAGAAAACATATGAAATACCCTTTTGATAGAGGGGGGCCCCTCCCCCCTCCAAAAAAATGAATGACTGCAGTGAACATGGTCATACATTAAAATGGCAATTAATATATATATATATATATATATATATATATATATATATATATATGAGAGAGAGAGAGAGAGAGAGAGAGAGAGAGAGAGAGAGAGAGACAGAGAGAGAGAGTGTTAATATTCTCGAATATGCACCAAAAAGCCTAACCACGGATCGAGCATTGAATGAATATGCCACTTATAATCAATTAAGCAATCCATACAATATGTTTTTTAGTAGGTTCCAACATCTCTTCAGAGGTATTCAAAAATTACAAGATTGCCATTTCAATGTGCAAATCCATTAAATACCAATGCATATTTTGCGGGTGGGTGAATACTATCGATCTATCTATCTATTGCCTGACGCCGTGATCCCCGAAGGGTTGGCCACGGGTGAATACAATAATTTGTAAAATAACTAGAAGGGGTGATGGTATTGGAAATTTACGATATAAATACAAACATGATAGAATACTAATTACGCATAAATCATAAGTGTTTGTGTGTCAAACTACGGATAGGTGACAGATAGTGTAAATGATCTTCATTCTGTAAAATCAGATAATGTATTGCAACATTGTTCTGGCATATATAGAATATATATAGATTACCAATTCCTGACATGGTCTCGGCCTCGTTGCAAGGTTACTTTATTCTGTGTTCGTGGAAAACAATGGTTGTAATCGGCGGTTTCCTCCTGTGTGGGGTTGGGATAGGGTGTGAGTGGGGGGCCTGCTTGTTTAATTTCTCCATTATAGGGTAGGGGAAGGAAGGGGTGACGGACTGGCACCATCCCGTCCCTTCTGCCTGGGGTAGGAGTAGTAAGGGGGACTGGGCACGGACCACCCTGTTCCTACCTTCTGGGGTAGTAGGAGTAGGGGGTAAACCCTATGCAGGGACTTTCACTTCTGGGTGTACCTGCACGTGGGTTGACCCTATATTCTCTGGACCCTGATCTGCTCCACAAAGTGACGGGCGGTGGGTTTGCCACATCCCTATATCATTTCCATAAACTAATCTAAATAAACAAAACAATTATGCACTACGTGTTATGTTCGTTAACCATTGTAGAATAGAGCTACGGCATTATATAGAATAAAAATGCAGCTTACGGGTGATAACAAATAAAAACAATTATATAAAAATATAGATTTGTGTATGGAGGTGAGGAGGATACTATGTGAGTTGCCCAAATGAATACCAGGTGAATAATGTGATTGTATGTATATACTGTAGGTAGGAACATTGAAAACTCTGGTAGATGTGTCTGGTAGATTCTGGTTGACTCTCTTATTCTTCTTGTTATTTTAGTAGTAAAATGCTGCCACCGTTTCTCTAGTTACCACAAATAGTAATGGTTATTATTTAGGTACTGGGAGAAATTATAGATCCGTAGTTAACCAGCCAACTTATACTTTACTAAGGATTTACAAGAATAAATATGAGTTACACTCTTACAGGAACACATCTTGATCGCAGGAACAGTAAGGGTTGTAAGTACAGTAACAATGTATCTTGAAGTAGTATTAAAATATTAACAGAGAATATTCCCCAAGTAGGGAGAATATCTCCACCAGTCTTGAAGGCCCCAAGCCCTTCTGTCCATGTCAGTTAAATCTCCAATTCAACTCAAACCTCCCGTTAACTTACGGTCAAACCGACCCCTAGTGATAGCACAAACAGGACACAAATCATCATCTGACACAGCCATGATCCCAATAAAAGGTAGCTGGTCATAAAGTTGAAAGTGGCCTCTAAGCATAGAGAGGTGTACAGTTGCCTCCTAATAAACATGGACATTTCCATTTCACTGCAAGTATATTACTTAAACCAATATTAAAGTAGTATTAACCCTTAAACGGCAAAGCTATAGTATTTGAAGTGTCCGCCAGGTGAAGATATTTTGATACAATCCCGACGAAAATCATCATTATCCTATAAATATCGTTATTACTTATTCATATGCGCCTATCTTACGTTTAATGTGAAGATATTAACATGTAACAGTAATAAAACAAGTGGGAATAGTATTTGGGGTGTGAAAAAGACGATGTATTGCCAAGCTAAAGCCTCTAAAGCCTGTAAAATCGAGTGCAAGGGAGTGGGAGCGCGACAGGCCACACGTCCTTCTCCCAGCCAGGCGGCCGTGGCACTGAAGGCTCTGAGTCAGAGTCTCGCTAGATAATACAGTGCTGCCAAAGGCGAATATCTATGGTAGCGCTGCGGGTGAACCCCGCGAGCTACGAAACTCATTTTGGTGTACTTTTGAAGCTATTTTTTTAGTTTTTGGCTGAATACATTTCATTTCATTCAAACACTTGCTTAATCAATCAGGAGTGCCTGAATGAGCCCTAATATGGCGGAAATAGGCAGAAATATGCCCGCAGAGAAAGGAATAAGAGTCCCATCGCCTTCGCCCAGTAAAACCTCTTAACCCTTAAAGATCGGGGTTGGACTTAAGTCCGGTTCGAATTTGCAGCGTTAGGAGCATTATTAAGGCTTTTAAAGGGTTAAAATCGAGTGCAAATGGCCGGGAGCGCAGCGGGCCAGACAGCCGACTCCCAGGGCTTACCGCCGCCCATTAACTCATGTTCCCTGTGTTCTCGAGAGGCCGGCAGTGTAGCCAGTAGTGAGAATAGCTGGGAAAAATATGCTGCTATACGCTAAACTCCCATGTTACTGGTATCACTGTATGAGAACCACAAGTGCTACGTAGCTCGTTCTGGTCTCATTTTGAAGCTTTTAGCGCCTAGTTTTTTGCTAAATAAAAACAAATTCATGCAGATACTTGATTTATCATGCAGGAGGGCCTGAATATGCCCAAATAAGCCCAAAACCCCCCGCTAGACAAGGGTTAAGAGTCTCGGCGTCGTTCCCGGGATAATGTTTCCTATATACAGGTATAATCCCAAGCATATAGTGTAAGATTGTTTATCTCAGTTCTTTGGGGTATGATCTGTGATTTGTATATTCCTATTACAGACATTATACAAAAATTATAATGGGATCGCTGTGGGTTGCTTCATTCGTAAAGGTGAGGAAATAAATGTTAATGATCTTATCTTACCTCGTTGAATATTCTATCTATCTATTGCCAGACGAAATGATCCCCGAAGGAATGGTCACAAATGAAGTACCCCCAAGCACCTCTGTCCCCTGTCAGCCGACACCCTTTCTCCCAACCAACACCAGTTTCTTTCATTTACCTCTCAACTCCATCCTTCCACCTATCTCTTGGTCTGCTTCTCCCTCTTTGTCCCTCTACCTCGCTCTCGTACACTCTCTTAGTCATTCTCTCGCTTCCCATACATTCCACATTGCCAAACCATCTCAAGGTGTTCCTTTTCACATTTACCAGCTCATCCACATCTAATGAATATTACTGACCAAATACATAATTACTAAAATGGTCACAAAAAGATAACCACCCAAGTTTTCGTTATTATTTACCCGTGCTATTGGTATAATATGGGTTTGATTAGGTATATAGATTATAACATTACCACAATACTTTGATGTAAACCAACTCGAACCTTATGGAATATAAATATAGACTGATCTCACTGGTTGCCTTATATGAATATGTTGTATCATTGGTCACTACAATACATACCTTTTGTAAGTCCGAAATTACGTTTTCGTAGTTCACTTCGACAATTCCTAGAGTTGACAGACGTTTCTAATTAGTTTTTATTTTGTTTGTACTCATATGTCTATGTAATTTATGAATAGAAAATGTCTATTTGTATATAACACGGTAATATTGTCTTTCACGTCCGGGTTTTAAGCTGTCGTATTATCGACCATAATATTCTAGCCACATTGTATACTACCTGTCGATATGTTTAATTTATGCAGGAAATGTATAATAAGCGATATATATAAAAGGTAGCATTATTCACCTAATAGAACACGTACTACCTAGTAGGCAAGGGTTAGTCTTGTATCCCACGTACTAGCTACTAGGGACACGTAGCATACTAGCTGGTAGATAAGGGATAGTCTTGTATCCAACATACCAGGTCTTGGTTATGCTAGGTTAAGTTAATGTAAGGCAGTGATGTGAGTACTATGCCAGTAGGCAGATGAGTACCAGGTGAATAGGTGTGATAGTATGTATATAGGTAGATATACAGTAGTTCTTGGTTGATTATAGACTGGTAGATGCTGATAGACAAGTCTGGTAGATTCTGGTTGACTCTTTTATTCTTCACGTTATCTTTCTATATTGCCATTTTTTTGGAAATAGGGAAATAGGTTAGTCTTATATCTAATGTACTAGGTACTAAATGCCTTATTAGGTAAATATCACTACCTCTGTTTTTTTTTTGTTTTTTTTGTGTCTATGTGAGTGAGGGAGACAAATGGCAGAACTGCCTGTATCGAGTGCCTCCCCCAGAGTTGAAAGAGTGACAGGGCAGAAATCAAGGGACGTTCGAGCCAAAATGCCTGGACACACGGAGTTTGAAGCAATTTAAGTCATAGGAAGAGAGAAAGACTGATTCTGGGAGAGAGTTCCAGAGCTCAGCTGTTGAATAGAAGAAATACTGACAATAATGTTTGACTCTTGGGTTGGAGAGTTGCACAGAGTAGGGATGGGATTGTGTTGCAAGACGGGTACTATATATCATACGTAGAGGAGGTGGTATACACTGGGAAAGCTCTGAGGAACATTGATTATTATAATAGCAATAGAATAGCGAGAGAGATGCAACATTGCGGTGAAGAGAGAGAGATTGCAGAGAGTTGGTGAGTGTGCGGGAGTTAATGATACGAAAGGCTTTCCTTTCTACTTTGTCTAGGAGTGTGGTGTGAGAGGATCCTCCCCACAGATATGAACAATACTCAATACAAAGATGCACTGTGCCCCTGTACAGAGCAAAAAGCTCTGCAGGGGTAAAGAACCCCTTGAGGCGGTTGAGCGCACCCAGCTTCTGGGAGGCTGCCTTAACAAGACTGTTAATATGGTCCTTCCAAGTGAGAGCAGAAGAAAAAGACACACCAAGAATATTGAGAGAAGATGAAGGATATATTTTTGTATTGTTGAATTGTAAGGGATAGTCCTCTGGGAGTTCTGAACAGGTAGTATGATGAAGAAATTGGGTCTTGGAAACATTAAAGGCAACAAGGTTTTCTATGCCCCAATTGGAAATAATAGTTAGATCAGAAGATAAGTGTTGCATGGCTTCATTACGTTTGTTTTTGAGGGATTGCTGGCTGGGGCGTTTAGGAAAACTAAATGAGAAGTGTAAGGTAGAGTCATCTGCGTATGATTGGATAGGACTGGAGGTACAGTTGAGAAGATCATTTATGAAAATTAGAAAGAGAATGGGAGGAACACCAGAGTTGATAGGATGAGGAAGTGAGCGATGGCCGTCCACATTGAAAACACGGTCGTCGGCTCTCTGATCATAGGCTAAGGAATTAAGGGTCATAGGGGTGGTAGAGGCACAGTTACGGGCAACAGGAACATGGTTAGTTTTACGGTTATCGCTGGCTGCCTTGTTGTTGGCGGTGCGAATGATTTGATTATTATGCTGGCATGTGGAGGTGGTGAAAACATGGGATGAGGGCATGTTTATGTTAGCCAGTTTATTTTCCTTCCTTCGTTTGTTCAGACAAGGTGGCTGAGGTTGTCGTTGCACAGGGGGAGATTTGTTGGAGGGTTTCTGGGATTTTTTATTTTGTTTTTAAAGAGATCAGGCGTTGCCCACAATCTACCTGGGCTTGGAGCTTTTCCAATAGGTCCAAAACTAGGTAGCCATCGTAGTGCTGACACTCTGAATGAAATACTACGAAGGAGTGATAACAATTAGCATGGGCAAAGGGGGTTGTCACGTGCAGGGGTCGAGCCTCACCTCGAATATGGAGAGGAGTATTTCCTGCACTTATCAGATTGGTGGTGGTGGACTGAAGATCACCGAATCTTTTCCTGTATTTTACATAAAAGTTGAACAGGCACGACCGGGCGGCACCAGTGTCGATCAACAGCCGGACAGGAATGCCTTTGATCTTGGCAAGATGATATATTGGGGGTGGTCTATCACTAGCAGACTCCCCCGCCGAAGCCATCGTGGGCGGGGGAGGTCTTAAAAATCCTGAGGATCTACCTCTTCATCCTCCAGGATTTCGTCTTGCTCCTCTTCGGGGGAGATCTGAGCAATATTTTCTGCGTCAGAGGACTCTTCTAGTTCATCCTCTCTGAACCCTTCCTCATTGACAGATATGCGAGGTTGAACCTCGTACTTGGCGGAACCTCGAATGTGATGGAGGGGGCACCTTAAGTTGCATGCAGAGAAATCATAGGGGTTGATGAATACTAAAGTTTGTGGCTTACCTTGGTGACGGGGCTGATTTCTGGGGTATACTCGCTTTGGTTGATTAGGAGTGAATTTTGGTCTGCTGGGTTGATATTGTCCTTGATGGTCGTGTGCCTTTGGTGCTGGAGCTGTGTGCCGTTTTAAGATGGTCGGTTCCCCGGTTCTGTTGGATGGATAAGGGTGTGTGGTAAACCTCTTGATGGCGGTTATTGCATTGATCTTGGGTTTCGTTGCGAGGATTTTTCTGATGGTTACGATATCTCGCTGAAAACCCACGTGGTCGTGCACGGCGAAGTTCTCTTGTACTGCGGATGGTAGAATTTGCACAAGATGCACTAATATATGTTGTTCCTGCAAAATTCTATTTAAAGCAGGAAAGCAGCCTTCACTTGTTGTGTGATGGTTGCTATGGTGGCATCTAGATCGCCTTCATATTTTATGTCCTTAATGCGGGCATGGGCTTCAAAAACACCCAATGATGGCTTGATAGCCTCAATGACCATAGGCTTCACCCCTATGTGTCGGCACGCAACATAAGTCGAGTATAATAAATCTGGACTAACTGGCGGCGCGCGACATAGGTCGTGTGGCAATTTCAGCACGTAATGTTGCTGAGAGAGAGAGACAAGTGGTGGCAGGAGAGTAGCGAGCGTATGACTGCTCCAGACCACCGCGGCGAACCTACTGACACGAATCCCACCTCCTCCCTCCCTCTCTCACTCGCTACATACTGAATTGTATGGGGAAAGTACCGAATTACATGCTTTTTGCACTCGTGTTGCGCGGTTGTTGCAAGAAAACTAGCCGTCATAAAAGGATCGTTATGGTGTCATTAGAAAGCTCTGTTTATGCCCTTTCAGGGATAGATACTTGTTTTACGCTCTGGGTCTTATTTAGGCATGAAAATGATCACGTAAACAGCCCTATTTTGGCTAAAAACACCCCGCTGGGCGGTACATATAAATAAACCGCTAGCCCGCTAATAAGGTGTTAAACTGGTCCCAGGTGAGCGCAGGGGTTACCTGTGGGGCAACGAGGGAAATGGCTTTTCCGAAGTGCATTAAAAGGATGGCTATTTTTTCGCGGCCCGTGGTATATGCTAGGTCTAACCCTGGTTTCACTTTGTCCATGTAAATTTCAATTTCATATGTTTCTCCATCGTAATTGGGAATGGGAATGTGGGAGCGTGGAGCGGCCATATTTATGTTGGTATGTTATCTCTTATTGTTTCAAACTATGTGAAATGTAATGAATTTTTAATTCCGAATCAAGATTCACTGCTTGCCACCAATGTTATGCCCTGATTTTAATCAGGTTTAACGATTAGCATAGGTGAGTTCTACTAGACTGGGACTTCCGAGTTCATAAAAGTACATATAAAGAAGACAACAGAGGATATATATATCGCCAAAATATAGTTTACAATACAGCTTTATTTCCCTTAATCCCTAAATACACGTATAGAGTATGAGTGTAAGTTTAGAAAACATATAACAATAATTAGTACTTAAACAAATTATCTTCGAGCACAGTCGAGGATCTGGATGGAGTTCAGGTATTTTTAACACAGCTTATAATTATGTGTTCCTTTTATCTGGAATCAGTACACGAATTACCATCGAGAGTTCATACAAGTAACATCATCAGCTATTTAATAGTTAACTTGCGATGGTGGGTATAAACGAGAGTTAGTTAGTTCACTATATTATATACTTTGAGTTATATACCTTGCGCACTGGTATGAGAGCAAGATCAAAGTCGAATGATTGTAGACTTTGAAATATTTTCTATGTGTTGAAATAATGGCAGAGTCGATGGTGGAATCTGAAATATGTTCACTTGGTAGAATAATGGCAGAGTCGCTTAACATGAAAATCGGCTTATTTGAATTAAATTCGGGAATTCACTTATGAACACTTCAGTACATTATAGAGCATTCGTAAATGAAATTCTTTTCTGTAAATTCCTAATACTAACACTGTAATGGATTTTACAATTTTAAGCACTTTTGGGACTGTTTTATTTTACTACTTGAGCTGAAATTTGGCAGAGTCGCTTATGTACTCTGTTTTATTTTGTTCACTTTGGTAACTTTTTCTAACTTTTCTCTCGTCACTTGGCATCGACTTAGGCGTCTTTTCTGTATCTTCTATTCGGCGATAGTTGAGGAGTTTACTGTCTGTAGTCTTCTGAATCTCTGTGGGCCGTCCAGGTTGGCCGGTTGTGTGAAGATAGTTACAGATGGGTTGATGGGCTTGGGGTCTTAAGTATGGCTCTGTAACTTATTGTAATCATCTGGCAATTACTGTTGGGCTCCATACCGGACTAACGCGAGTATTCTTAGATTTATGGAATACTCGACTATCCTGACCTTTATATCAACCGTTGATGAAGTGCTTTTAAGGTACTCTAGATTTAGGGTCTTAAATATCGTGCATCAGTGGTGACATATATAGCACGATATCGGACTAATGCAGGAAGACTTTAGAACTGGTCTTCCTGACTGTCTCTGACCTTTATAAGAGGTTCGGGGGACCCAGGGCGGTGTTCAAACATTTTAGTTACACAGTCTAATGGGATGCCACAGACTCAGTGCACCTAGGGCTTGTCTATGCAGAGTCCCCTTGAGGGTATCTCGCCTTCACAGCGGTCTCGGGTGTCTGAGACTACCTGTGAAAAGTGACAGTGTTCACTTTCAATAGTAATAAGTTGAGAGGTCGGGGTGCCGAAGTTTCTCAACTCTTACTAGGAAAAGTGGAACCTAGCAGAGGGGACAATGTTAACTACTGGGATGCCAATGTTAACAAAGTTCCTCTGAGAGGACACTTTACACGTTCAATAGAAACAGCTGAGTCGTCGGGATGCCGAGTTCTCAACTCCTTCTACAGAAGGTGTAATCCTACCTAAGGTCACTATGTTAGTCACTGGGATGCCAGTGATAACAAAGTTCTTCTAGCAGGACTTTAGCACTTTTCACTAGAGAGAATTGAGGACGGGGTGCCGTTCTCCTCAACTTCTACTAGAGAAGGTGCAATCCTAGAAGGTAGGAATTTATGTTTGTCCTGGGATGCCTCGGACAACATGAAGCCTCCTAATAGGAGTTTTGTGGAGTTCTTCAACTAGAAATGAAGGGGCGGGGTGCCTGGCCCTTCGTTTCCTATTTAAGGAAAGCTTTATACCTAGAGCAGAGAGCTATTATTAGTTCCTTCCAACAACCAACTCTACTCCTAAAATCGATTAATGAAATTTACAAACACATGTGGCAGTCCGTGGATGTTAGCCACTGAGATGCCAGTGATAACAAAGTTCCTGTAACAGGCCACAGTTACGGTAACTAAAATAGTAGAAGTAAAGTTCCGGGGTGCAGGGCACTTACACTTCTACAATTAATAGACACCGCCTATGAGGAGTCTCTATGTTAGCTGACGAGGTGCCGCAACCAACAAAGATCCCTAAATAGGATTTTTATCTCACAGACAGTATATAGGACTTCATTGATGCCGTAGGTCCAACTGAATGGAGTTTAATTCTAAGACTTCTTAAGTTGGGATGCCAGTGTTCAAGAAGCCTTAAAATTGCTTACCTCCCCTAGATTTCCCTGACATGGTATTGAGGATTACTGCGAGGTGTCCTTTCTAACCTGTAGGATGGTAAGGGCATGAGGGTGTATCCTTGGGTAGGTTGATAGGACCTTCTTATTCTGGTGGTCAAGATACTCTTCTTCTAATTCAATTAATTAGGTCACACGGTGGTACTCATATCAAGTGGCATATTACCTAGATAGGTACTTCATCAAAGGATAAGTATATAATTATAAGTATGCAGGTTTTTCTATTGCACTAGACATATCGAAAGCCTTCGATAGAGTCTGGCATAAATCTTTAATTTCTAAACTACCCTCCTTCGGTTTCTATCCCTCCATCTGTGCCTTTGTCTCTAATTTCCTTTCCGGCCGTTCCATAGCCGCGGTTGTGGACGGCCATTGTTCACTTCCTCACCCTATAAACTCCGGTGTTCCTCAGGGCTCTGTCCTATCTCCTATTCTCTTTCTAATTTTTATAAATGATCTCCTTAACTGTACCTTAATTCCCATCCATTCATACGCAGACGACTCAACCTTACACTACTCCATTAGTTTTTCAGAACTCCCCAGCCAGCAATCCCTCAACGACAAACGTAATGAAGCCATAGAACTCTTAAATTCTGATCTAAATACTATTTCCAATTGGGGCAGAGAAAACCTTGTTAACTTTAATGCTTCCAAAACCCAATTTCTCCATCTATCTACCCGTCAGGATCTCCCAGCGGACTATCCCTTATTCTTCAACAATACAAAAATCAACCCTTCATCTTCTCTCAATATTCTTGGTGTCTCTTTTTCTTCTGCTCTCATTTGGAAGGACCATATTACCAGTCTTGCTAAGGCAGCCTCCCAGAAGCTGGGTGTGCTCAACCGCCTTAGGGGGTTCTTTTCCCCTGCACAGCTTCTTGCTCTGTACAGGGGCATAGTGCGCCCTTGTATTGAGTATTGTTCACATGTGTGGGGAGGTTCCTCTCACACCGCTCTCCTAGACAAAGTTGAAAGGAAGGCCTTTCGTATCATTAACTCCCGTCCACTCACCAACTCTCTGCAATCTCTCTCTCTCCGCCGCAATGTTGCATCTCTCTCGCTATTCTATCGCTACTATAATAATCAGTGTTCCTCAGAGCTATCCCAGTGCATACCACCTCCTTTACGTAGGGCACGTGGTACCCGTCTTGCAACTCAATCCCATCCCTACTCTGTGCAACTCTCCAACCCAAGAGTGAAACGTTACTCTCAAACTTTCTTCTACTCAACAGCTGAGCTCTGGAACTCTCTCCCAGAATCAGTCTTTCCCTCTTCCTATGACTTAAATTGCTTCAAACTCCGTGTGTCCAGGCATTTTGGCTCGAACGTCCCTTGATTTTGGCCCTGTCACTCTTTCAACTAAGGGGGAGGCACTCGCTATAGGCAGTTATGCCTTTTGCCTCCCTCAATCACATAGAAAAAAAAAAAAAAAAAAAAAAAAAAAGGTACTGTAAGGTCAATAGAGCCTTGGAAATAATAAGTTTGTTCAGAGGAGAGAGTTCCCTTAGTTTTTAACTCTGTGTGGGAAATTGAGGGCCGTGTGCAAAACAAAGCGAGGAGGTATAGGATGCGCATCGAAGTATTTTATTCATCTTACTTGTACACAGATTTCTTGGATGAGGATCTAGTTATGCATCATCGATAGTATAATGTAAGTTGATGATGACTTGTGAAAAATAGAAGAGTTGTGTTACATCTTAACATAGTATTTTAAGTAGGCGTCCCCCCGGGTGGGTTGGTACCCCTGGCGAGCTAGCTGGCGAGCCAGGTAGCTTCCGGCGCGTGTTTGAAGAACACCAGCGCCACTCGGCGTTGCGGCGACCTTGGTACTATAGAGTATATCGTATAAATACGATAGAATATGACTTTTGTGATCTCGTATGTCTCTGTGACGTCACGATCTCTCCTACAGCACGACGTAGGACGAGTAGATCGTATATTATAAGATTGTAAATAAGTTAAGTTATAAAAGGCCTAATATGCTATTAAGCAATATTGCCATGGTCTTATGTAGTATATATGAATTTATCGTATATATTAATATAATTTATCGTATAGAGCAACCTAAATGCGGTACGATAATTTGGGCTCCTGGCGGTTTGCCAAGGCAGCAAGGTGTGCTTTTGAGGTACGCCAGAGCCTTCACGAACACCAACCAGTTAACATCTAAATTTTCCGCCTTCAGTTGATCGAGCTTTTGTGCCTCTAATCACAATACACATACAGCAATACACTCAGCTACACCATCACGACGCTCTCATCGACATCATGACTGACTGATAGATAAGCATAATTATAATAATCATGTCCATTCCCATGTAATCATTTATTCTTTCTTTAACTTGACTCGAGTCTTGGGACCGAAGTCTCGTTCCCCATTGTCCACCGCCATATTGGGTAAAACGTTCTCCCTTGCCTCATTGCCACGTGGAACTATTGGTGAGTTAATTCCTGGCTAATATTAACCCTTATAACCTTACCCTATATATACATTTATTATGTGAGACCTTTGGATATAAATTTGCTTGTTTCAGATTGAATTCAATTTAGATATAGAGTAGTTTTCATATAGATTGATTTTATTTGATTCATTATAGCTTAGTAATATTTAACTTCCATTGATAGTTTACCACATTGGTGCCCAGACCCGGGAATTAGCTACCAGTAAGGGATTTTAAGGCAATGAACAAGGGGACATATAACAGGATGCAGGAACAACTCTATGATAAACTGGCAAGGCTAACCAAGCGATGGTTAGAGCCGGAATGCAGGGTTGTATCATTGCGCCTGCCTAAGTCCTGCATCCCACCCATCATCTTTCCCCATTCATTTTCTTTTCCATTTCAGACTTCCTGTGACATATGACCTGACCTAACATTTGTTCTTGTTCAATATGATCCATTAGTAGGTATTGCTATTTAGTGTACTATTGTTTCTCCATAACATAGAAGTCCGCCGGTTGGCGTCTCTTAATTAGACTATTATTTGGCCGTTGTTTTTGTAACGTAACATTTAGATACATAGCCTATAGGCTCACATGCAAAATGGATAAAGACCATACAGAGACACCGTCTAGTGGGGTGCTAAGCAAAGCCCCTAAAAATCAAAGGGCGGGACTTCTGGGAGTATTAAATAGGCTAATTGTGGACTTAAACACTTTCATCACTACTGCTGAACTAGAGGAAATGGAGGCTAGATTAGATAACGTCCAGGCTACCCACGGTCGTATTACGGCTCTGAGTGCGGTGATTGTGGCTGACATGATAGAGGAGGAAGAGATAGTTACAGAGTGTGATAATCGCGCCCTCTATGACGAACCTGTCTTTAAAGCGAAGCGCCTATTACAGCGTGCTGTCGCAAGTAAGAAGGGAGGCGATAATGAGGCCCATAGAAGGGCTGACCCAAAACATACTGTACACCTCCCAAAGCTCAATCTTCCTACATTTGGGGGCAAGTTAACCGAGTGGTTAGCTTTCTGGGACGTATTTCGATCTAAGGTTCATGAATCCTCTTTGGATAACGTCCGCAAGTTTCACTATCTGAAGGGACAAATGGAAGGAGAGGCCTTACATTTAATAGAGGGTTTTGCAGTAGTGGGTGGTAGTTATCTTGAAGCGGTACACTTATTAGAGTCCACATACGGGGATAGAGAGCAGTTGAAGATGGCCCATGTCGTTGCCTTGTTGGGGCTCGCAGAACCACAGTATAAGGTTGATGAGTTGACAAACTTCAGGGCAAATATGGAGTGCCATACTCGATCGCTAGACACCCTAGGGCTTACCACGCAGGAAATGATAGTCATTATCTTGCGTCAGAAGCTTCCTATGGCAATACTTGATAAGGTAAGATCATTTGAGCTGGGGGAATTCAAAACTCAGTTCAGTAAGGAGATCAATAATCTACAGTTGAACAAAGGGAGAATGTATGTGTCGGGAGGGAGTGGGAATGTGGAGAAGAGGGGAACAATAAGCATGACAGTGGGGACTAAAGTAAAGAAAGAGGGTGTGTATAAGAAACCTGCTCAGATTCTATGTAAGCTATGTAACAACAAACATAAATGGAGTTTCTGCGTAAAATACCCAACAAATGAGACAAAACTAGCACAGGTGAAAAGATTGAAGCTATGTGTAGGTTGTCTAAGTGGGGAACATGGTAAGCAGGGACAATGTACTGCTACATACTTAAGGCCCTGTCGGCACTGCAAAGGACATCACTTTGATAAGTTGTGTCCTACTGCAGATAAAGTCAAAGACGTCAAAAATGAGGGTACTACAACTGTGGCACTAGGTAGCACGCAAGACACCACTATATTGCCCACAATACAGATTCCCATGGAAGGTAATGACATTAACAAAGTTTGTCGGGTACTTCTAGATCAAGGATCTCAACGTTCCTTTATAAAGAGGTCCGTACTAGTGGGATTGAAGCACCGAATCGTAGGGGCTGAGACTCTTCGATTACAGGGCTTCACAGGGGTTACTGATAAACAAGACTACGAGATAGCGGAGATTTCATATTTCTATCGTAAAAACCGGTACTTTATGACTTGTATCGTAGTAGACACCCTACCAGAATATGTATCTGTGGGTATGAAGAAGGTGGAACACGCGTTACGTAGCAAAGGGGTTAACTTGTCAGATCCCATGGGAAATCAGAGTGAAGTGCATGTTCTACTTGGTGTGGATCATTATTATGAAGTAGTATACCCTGGATTTAAAAAGATGTGTGGTGTAATTTTAATCCCCACTAAATTTGGATACTGCATGAGCGGAAAGGTGCATACTACACAGTCAAAGGTCCTGGTCGACACGGTCTCGATATATAGAGTCAATGTACCGCGGCAGAGGAGTTGGGAAGGGAGGATTCCCAACCTAGTGACCCTAAGATGGCTGCCGAGTTCGACCTGGAACGACTGTGGAGATGGGATCACATAGGCATTAATCCTATGGAGACTGATAATGACTCGGAAGTTGCGCTACAAAGGTTTGACAAGTCTGTGTGCTACTGTGCCTCAGACAAGCAATATAAAGTTAGTTTACCCTGGAAGAACAGTGAGATAAGCCTGCCTACCAACTATGGTTTGGCATTAGGTCGCTTGCGCGCATTGCAGCGGAAATTGTCTAGCGAACCGAGCACGCGCCAGGCGTATAACGATGTATTTCGGAGTTATGAGGATAGGGGCTTTATAGAGAGAGTCGATGTCAAGGAACCGTGTAAGAAGGGTAGGGTTCACTATCTGGCCCATCATGGGGTAAAGAAAGACAGCGTCACCACACCAATATGGGTGGTGTATGACTGTTCTGCCCACCAAGGACAACAACCCAGTCTAAATGACTGCCTGTTGACAGGTCCGTCCATGGTGTCGGACCTGTCCCAACATCTATTGCGGTTTAGGCTGGGGAAGTACGCCTATACCAGTGACATCGAGAAAGCATTCTTGATGGTCAAGCTAAAGGAGGATGATAGAGATGTTACCCGCTTTCTTTGGTTCAGCGACATTAGCAACTCTGGAAATCCCATCATAATATACCGTTTTCGGGTTGTACTCTTTGGGGCCACTTGCTCGCAGTTTTTGTTAAATGCCACAATCAGAAAACATCTAGCTGACACTCATGAGGACACAAGTAAACTATCTCGTGGATTATACATTGACAATTTGCAGGGTACTAGCGATAGTCAAGATGATTTGTTGTATGCATACTGGCAAGCACGCAGATTGTTTGCGGATGCACATCTATTTCTCCGCGAGTGGGTTACTAATAGTGAAGATCTTCAGAGTTTAATACAAGTGGATGGTACGGCATCTCTTAACCAGGAAAAGTCCAGAAATTTGGGGATGATCTGGCAACCTAAACATGACATACTAACTTTTCAAACAAGGTCTTTTGCTCAGCAGACAGGAGTGCACACAAAAAGAAGTCTGTTGAGCAAAGTTGCGCAATTTTTTGATCCTTTGGGTCTAGCATTACCCGTTACCATAAGAGCTAGGATTCTAATGCAGGAAGTTTGGAGACGTAAAATAGAATGGGATGACAGTTTGCCCGAGGACCTGAATGACCAAGGGACATTGTTGTTGAATGAATATGCCATCCTATGTACTAAACCTATACCTCGTAAAGTGGCGGCGTTCGGTGACGTTACGTTACACACGTTTTGCGATGCTAGCGCCACGGCATACGGGGTAGCCATATATGTTGTTACTTCATTTGGGGCACATTTAGTTATAGCCCGGGCCAAGGTAGCCCCGGTTAAAAAGGTAACTATCCCTAAAATGGAATTGACTGCCATGCTGCTATTAGCACGTCTGTTGCAACATGTACGCGCAGCATACGAGAGCGAATTAAATATTGAAATCGTTCATGTATGGTGCGATAGTCAGGTCGCACTCAACTGGATACATAGCAAGAAGTCTCTGCCAGTTTATGTGCGGAATAGGCTAGATGAGATTAGAGCCCTTTTGCCAGACGTTGCTTATCATTATGTAAATACAAAAGAAAACCCTAGTGATCTCATAACTAGGGGTATAACGGCTAGCCAGTTAATGAAGTCCGAATTGTGGTGGCATGGTCCAAAGTGGCTGCTCCATGAAAGTGAATGGATGATATGGCATGCTGTTGGTGAGGGACTTCTGCCACTGGAAACAGTGGCAGTTACAGCCCAACCAAATGAGCCACCGGGTCCTATCATAAAGTGGGCAAGATTCGGTGACTATAATAAACTAGTCAGAGTTGTAGCTTGGGTGTTGCGATATGTATCCAATCTCAAGCTTAAAGTAACGGGCCAACTCTGCAACAGGGGTCACAACATTGATACTCGTGAATTTAAACAGCTGAGTATTTTTTAGCCAAAATGCTGTTTACGTGATCATTATCATGCCTAAATAAGGCCCAGAACGTAAAACAAGTACCTATCCCTGAAAGGGCATAAACAGAGCTTTCGAATGACACCATAACGATCCTTGTATGATGGATAGTTTTCTTGCAATAACCGTGCAACGCGAGTGCAAAAAGCAGGTAATTCGGTACTTTCAGTACATAATTGAGTATGTCGCGAGTGAGAGAGGAGCTGAGATTTGTGTCAGTAGGTTCGCCGCGGTGGTCTGGAGCAGTCATACGCTCGCTAGTCTCCTGCCACCACTTGTCTCTCTCTCTCAGCCACATTACGTGCTGAAATTGCCACTCGAGTTATGTCGAGCGCCGCCACATAGTCCAGCTTTTTTTAACTCGACTTATGTTGCTCGCCGCTAATTAAGGGTTAAAGCAGCTGAAGTAACTTTGATCAAATGGGTTCAAATAGAAACCTTTTCCAATGAATTAGAATCTTTGAAAGGCTCGAATAAGACATTAATGCCTAATATAGTGCGTCAACTAAGGTTGCACCTAGACAATGGCCTCATCAGGTATGAGGGTCGCATGAAGTGGTCGGGTGTACCAGACGGCACAAACCGACCTATACTTATGCCAACAAGACATCACGTTACTGATCTATTGATCATACGTGCACATAGGGAAGTAAAACACTACGGGGTATGTCATATTATCAAATTTACGTCTCACATGGTGGATACCCAGAGTTCGACAAGTAGCTCGACGCGTAGTGAGAAAGTGTGTAATATGCCAGAGAATAAAGGGTAAACCATATGCAACTGGACCAGCTCCACCTCTACCTGAATGCCGTGTAAAGCACGTAGAACCTTTCCAAGCGGTAGGATTAGATTACACAGGGGCATTGAAGACGAGGGAGCATGAGAAGGTTTATATATTATTGTTTACCTGTGCGACGTCTCGAGCGGTACACCTAGAACTATGTGATAATATGTCTAGCAAAGAATTTATGCTGGCGTTCAGACGGTTTTGTGCCCGTCGTTCATTCCCTCAACTCATTCTTAGCGACAATGCTCCCACTTATGTCCAAGCATCAAAATATCTAAAGGATATGAGTAGTGATCCTACTGTCATCACTTTTTTGGGAGAGAAGAAGTGCGAATGGAGGTTCATTCCAGTTAAGGCACCTTGCTTTGGTGGAATGTGGGAACGATGTGTCGGCATAGTAAAGTCAGGACTAAGAGCGGTTGTAGGACGTGCTCTATTAAAGAAGAGGGAGTTGACGACAGTCCTCACAGAGATAGAGGCAGTCGTGAATGATCGCCCGCTTACATATGTGTACACCGGCCTGCAAGAACCACTACCATTAACGCCAGCTCACTTGCTATATGGAAAACCATTGACTGCGTTTCCATCTGATTTTCAGTCCATAGTAGAGTTAGAGGATCCCTCGTTGTACTCTGAGGTAGCGGTGTCTAAGAGATACCAGTATATATCCAGGATAATCGAGGATTTTAGGAAACGGTGGATTAGTGAATATCTGCTAGCATTGAGGGAAAGGAGTGTTACTCCCTCTGGTAGACCAACGGCACCTACAGTTGGCGAAGTTGTTTTAATTAAAGAAGATAGTCCTCGTTTATACTGGAAATTAGGCCGCGTATTGGAGGTTTATAAGGGGGCAGACTCTGTAGAGAGGGTGGCGCTTTTGAAGACAGCCACTGGAACTACTGTTCGTCCTATCGCACGTTTGTACGCTTTGGAGCTCGATTCCGCATTGCAATCTGAGGCTCCACCTGTTATTGCTGGGTCCGAGGATTCTCAAAGGAGCGACTCACCTCTTACTGATGGTGATCATTCTCGGACCGGGACGCGTCCCAGACGCGCTGCTGCTGGCGCCGTCGACTTGTGGCGTCAGAAGATAGCCTCTGGGCAACTTTAGGTTTAAGGTGGGGTTCAGGTCTTTTTTGTGGGGGGAGTGTATCATATAAATACGATAGAATATGACTTTTGTGATCTCGTATGTCTCTGTGACGTCACGATCTCTCCTACAGCACGACGTAGGACGAGTAGATCGTATATTATAAGATTGTAAATAAGTTAAGTTATAAAAGGCCTAATATGCTATTAAGCAATATTGCCATGGTCTTATGTAGTATATATGAATTTATCGTATATATTAATATAATTTATCGTATAGAGCAACCTAAATGCGGTACGATAATTTGGGCTCCTGGCGGTTTGCCAAGGCAGCAAGGTGTGCTTTTGAGGTACGCCAGAGCCTTCACGAACACCAACCAGTTAACATCTAAATTTTCCGCCTTCAGTTGATCGAGCTTTTGTGCCTTTAATCACAATACACATACAGCAATACACTCAGCTACACCATCACGACGCTCTCATCGACATCATGACTGACTGATAGATAAGCATAAATTATAATATTCATGTCCATTCCCATGTAATCATTTATTCTTTCTTTAACTTGACTCGAGTCTTGGGACCGAAGTCTCGTTCCCCATTGTCCACCGCCATATTGGGTAAAACGTTCTCCCTTGCCTCATTGCCACGTGGAACTATTGGTGAGTTAATTCCTGGCTAATATTAACCCTTATAACCTTACCCTATATATACATTTATTATGTAAGACCTTTGGATATAAATTAGCTTGTTTCAGATTGAATTCAATTTAGATATAGAGTAGTTTTCATTTAGATTGATTTTATTTGATTCATTATAGCTTAGTAATATTTAACTTCCATTGATAGTTTACCACAGAGTATGCGTATATATAAACAGGAATAATTATATGGGAAGGAAGATAATGTGTTTTGTATAAATTAAAGAGGTAATCAGAGGATAAAAGAAGACATATATATGTGTGTAGGAAATGATGTCCCAAGGAACTACTGATGTATTACTTAAGGTTAATTCTGCATAGTTAGGTTAAACAAAACATCATGGTATAATTACATAGTATTCAGATTGGTATTATTCTTAACATTAATAGTACATCTTATTTATAACTTATTTTGAATACATAGATATAGGAAAGCATGATTATATAAAAAGAAAAGTATGTATAGGATCTTAAGGTCTCCTAGAAGGGTTGGCTGAAGACGATCTTCTTCTGTGGCGTTGTTGTGGGGCGAATCGTCTTGCCCTGCGTGAGCGGGCATTTCTTCTCCAGTGTAGCGACTCGGCCGTTCCTGGGGCTTGCTATGGATGCTGGTATTTCCGGTGTTGTTGTCGGTGTTTGCTTCTTTACCATGGTCCTTCCTTTCTCTGGATCCTCCTGTTCCGTTTTCCTTGTTGATCTTCCTTCTTGTACCGCTTCTGTCCCTCTTGCCTGGTGGCTTTTCATTTTCCGGGGTATCTTAATATAATATATATATAATTATATAAACTGTATATATATATATATATATATATATATATATATATATATTATATGTATATATATATAGATAATATATCTAGCATTGCCGTATTTAGGATAATTATCTATTCAGATACAGAAAAGTCTATTAAGAAAGGTTTTACCCGCAAATAAATTTCCAAATTCATTCACACCAATTCCTTTAAGATAAGTTCTTTCTTTCCATTTAAAGACCGAATGCCGACTGATCTTCGCTCATCTATTGTCTATAGTTTCACTTGCCCGAGTTGCCAAGCGGGGTATTTGGGGAGCACTATTCGCTCCTTTAAGGTGAGAATAGATGAGCACCTGGGTCAGTCGAGCAGAACAGGTCGCAGGTTGAAGTCCCCTCCTCATTCAGCCGTAAGGGAACACACTGAATCTTGTAATACTATAATTTCAAACGATAATTTCAAAATAGTAGATATTTCATCTGATAAAGACCTAAGAACCCTTGAATCCATACACATAAAAGTTAGCAAGCCCCAACTAAATAATATGTCGTCTGCTAACCCCCTTTCAATTGTATAGGTTAAACATTGCTAGAATATTTTAATTATATAAGAGCTATCTCTTTAATTGTGTGTTTTTTGCATTTCACTTTTAGATCACTGATGATGACATCCACTATGTCGAAACGTCTGATATGAAAATAAACATGTTGTTCGCTGCCTCACTGGTAATTTTGTTCCTCCTAAGACTACGATTCCCTAAGGACCAACCTATCTCGAATGTGATAGGCAAAGATATGGACAACCCTCTCTACAAGTGTTCCGGAACCTCGAACATGCATCTACGAAATGTTTGAAGACAACATTGGATCTGAAATTTCTAACATGCTGCAAATCATATGGTATATTTCCCAAATGCTTGTGTTTTAAATTATATCAGAAAAATTTACACAACTCAGAAATATATAGAAAATGGCAAAGGAAACTTTTGGATATAGAGATAAGAACAAAGGAAAAATAAATCAAACACTAAGAAACTCGAGTATCTCAATTCTGGACTGCCACATGTATTTGTTGATTTAATTAATTGAGTGTAGGAGTAAAGTCGGTTGGTGGAGGTAACATAATAAATCACTTAAACGTTTAGTGTCCCGACTAGATTTTTATTGTCTGAACAATTTCATTCGCGAGAAAAAGAACAAAATAACTAAAAATGTGTTTCAAACCCACGAACAAAAATTGCATAATATCGGAGCTAATTACAGTATAATCTCAAATCTTGTGACCCCAATAAAGTGATTTTTAATATGTCTGATGTAACGCTTTCAAACAGAGAAAAGTTTACTTTGTCATTCGGACTCGAATTTTGTCTTCCTGTGTATAAACCTTAAATTTTTAAATATTTTCTGTCCTTTGAAGGAGTCTTAAATCGATTACGCAACTGTAAACTCGCTAATGGTACCAACTTCAACCAGGTCATTGAATGTATTAAGAATGTTGCTTATAGTAATGTATATGGCTTTAAACCCTGCATAGTATTTTCACCCATATTTTCACGTAATGACCTTAGTATATTGAATAATCTAGGTAAGAATAAAGATATTGTAATCTGTAAGCCGGATAAAGAACGAGGCATTGTAATAATGAATAAACACTCATATATAGAAAACATGAAAGTTGTGCTTAACGATTTCACTAAATTCACTAAACTTAGGTATGAGGACATATTCCAATTGACTTTAAAATTTGAGGATAAAGTAAATAGATTTCTCAGTAAACTTGTCTCACTAAACGTATGTTCAACAAATGATGCTAAATCATTCAAACCCTCAGGTTCAAACCCAGCTACTTTATATGGACTCCCCAAAATCCACAAGCCTTCCATTCCACTTCGACCCATTATGGCCGCCTACGGCATGCTATAAATTAGCAAAGTATTTAGTTCCTCTTCTCAATAATTTTGCAACTAATTAATTCACCATTAAAAACTCTTATTAATTTGCCAAATCCTTATCCGATTTCCAGGTATTAGAATCCCACCACATGTGCAGTTATGATGTTAAATCATTGTTTACAAATATACCCGTAAATGAAACTATACACATTTGTTGTGATCTTGTGTTTGAAGGAATAAATAACTTCATGGGCATGACTAAGTCCGTTCTCAAAGAATTTCTAACTCTGGTTTCTAAAGATGGATTATTTGTCTTTAATAATGAATTGTATAAACAGATCGACGGAATTTCCATCGGATCACCCTTAAGCTGTACTCTTTCTAATATTTTCATGAGCCACCTAGAAAACAAATATTTACTTAATTGCCCTGTAGAGTTCAAACCAGTCTTATACCGTAGGTATATTGACGACACGTTTGTCATCTTTAAAGATAAAAGTAATTCTCTTTTATTTTTAGACTATATCAATAAACAACATAGAAATATAAAGTTCACTATGGTAACAGAGAATAATGGCAAACTCAATTTTTTAGATATGACAGTTGAAGAACATAACAACAGGCTTTCGATGTCAATTTTTCGGACACCTACGTTCACTGGATTAGGTACAAGCTTCTTTAGTTATTGTTCAATCTACTTCAAAATGAATGCTATTCGCACACTTCTCCATCGAGCTTATGCCCTATCGTCAACCTTTTCATATTTTCACCAAGAAGTTGTATTTTTACGTATTTTGTTTTCATTAACAATGGATACAATGGTCACCTCTTCGATAAATTCGTAAATATTTTCTTGAATAATAAGTACCAGCCGAAGCAGCTTGTTCCCACGGTTAATAAGGAGATAATATATCTAGCATTGCCTTATTTAGGAGAATTGTCTATTCATATACAGAAAAGTCTATTAAGAGATTTACAAAGGTTTTCCTGCAAATAAATTTCAAATTCATTCACACCAATTCCTTTAAGATAAGTTCTTTCTTTCCATTTAAAGACCGAATGCCGACTGATCTTCGCTCATCTATTGTCTATAGTTTCACTTGCCCGAGTTGCCAAGCTGGGTATTTGGGGAGCACTATTCGCTCTTTTAACCCGGGAACGTAGAGAAAGCTCTTAAGAGGTTTTACTGGGCAACGGCGGCAAAGCTCTTAAGAGGGCAGGCCTAAAAAAAACATTTTAAAAGGCCCCAGTACCACTTAAACCATTTTTTTTTTTTTTTGTTTCCCTCTATACTTCATATCACTCCTCCACATCCCCTCCTTCCCCCCTTTCTCCTCCCCCCTTCAATTATCACCTATTTTCCCTGTTATTCCCTAATTTGTTGGTATATTTTCGTGCTAACATTAGCAAACTGGTTGGAGGCTGTGGATATGTGCCTAGCAAGTGTTTTGGCAGAGGTAGGGTGTGGGTGAATGAGTCAGTCAAGCTTGAGGCCTCGCGAAGGGCTCCACAATTCATGAATGGGCCGCTCCATGTTTATTCGCGATTTTGACCATAAAAACATTATTCCCACCTCTTTTATTGTTGTTACAGGTTACTATCTTCATAGTGAAGGTAAAACGCGCATATGAATAAGTAATAACGATATTTATCGTAAAATTACGATTATAGGCATGAATGGAGCCTAATATCGTCGCCGAGAACAGTGGTGTTCAATACACACAGCTCGCCTTTTAAATGTTAAGGTGAGAATAGATGAGCACCTGGGTCAGTTGAGCAGAACAGGTCACAGGTTGAAGTCCCCTCTTCATTCAGCCGTAAGGGAACACGCTGAATCTTGTAATACTATAATTTCAAAGGATAATTTCAAAATAGTAGATATTTCATCTGATAAACACCTAAGAACCCTTGAATCCATACACATAAAAGTTAGCAAGCCCCAACTAAATAATATGTCGTCTGCTAACCCCCTTTCAATTGTATAGGTTAAACATTGCTAGAATATTTTAATTATATAAGAGCTATCTCTTTAATTGTGTGTTTTTTGCATTTCACTTTTAGATCACTGATGATGACATCCACTATGTCGAAACGTCTGATATGAAAATAAACATGTTGTTCGCTGCCTCACTGGTAATTTTGTTCCTCCTAAGACTACGATTCTCTAAGGACCAACCTATCTCGAATATATCTATATATATCTATAATATATATATATTTATATATATATGTTACAAATGACTTTTGACAATCACTGTAGGTACGGGTTAAGATTAGGAAGACGTTTTGAGATACGCTCCTATGTTATCTTATAAGGGTTAAGTATTACTCTTAGTAAGGATGACTTAAGGTGTCGATGTACTTAGGAGTTAATAATTATATTATGTTTTAGTTATAGGTTGATTGTAGATTGAATTGTAGGTAGATCTCAGCTCTCGTTCCTCTGCTCGATTATGATTGATTAATTATGATAGATATATAGTAATAGTAATGCCGCCACCATCCCACTTATACCTTATACATATTATATATAGGTAAAGGGGAAAAGGAAAGCATGTTTGGTATCCAGAACCAACTTTGATATTTATTCAAGTAACAACTGAATTGTGTGTACAGGTGTACTAATATATAAGTAAGAGAGACTTCCCTATATTGAGAGGGAAACTCTAAGGGTTTCTTGTCTTGCCTGTGGCTAAAGTCTATCTAACCTCTCAATACCCTACCTCTCACCTCCTTTGGTAACCTCGAAACACCTCTACAACACGTGATCGTCATTGGTCATACGATCAGATGCTTGGGCGACATCAAGGTTCCAGAGTAAGCTTTCATAGTGTGGGAATCATGTCTGACATGACAGAAAGAAGCATAGAAGTTACAATGAATTTAAAGGAGTGAATGACCTCCATGTACAGCACCCCACATAAATATATGGACACTGTAAATAAAACATCTTAAAATTATCTGAGAGATGGATATAGTGAATCCTTAATAAATGATTGAATAGTTAGATGTAAAATATATACAGTATATATATATATATATATATATATATATATATATATATATATATATATATATATATATATATATATATATATTATATCTGTAGTAGGCTCGCCTCCAGGGTATGGAATCTTGTATATGAATAGAAGGATAAGAGCCAGAGTCGTATACATTTTGACGTGTATTGCAAATTTTCGGATGTACCTACATCCATCTTCAGGCATATATATCGATCCTTATAGTGTTCAGTCTCCAGTCCTGTACGCCGTCAACTGTTCTCTACCATATTTTCTAAATATTATATCCGTTGTAGGTTCCCCTCCAGGGTACCGAATCTTGTATGTGAATAGAAGGATAAGAGCCAGAGTCGTATACATTTTGACGTTTATTGCAAATTTTCGGATGTACAGTCGGTCACCTTTCCGACTGGGCCACCTAATGGTAATTTCGCTCGGTCTTTCGCTCTGGTATTACTAAGATCGCTCAATCCCCCCCCCCCCCCCCCCTGAATCTGTTGCATATTATGACCCATAGATGGCGTCATTAGATTTGCTGGGTAGGAGAGGGATGGGCTATACGGAGAAGGGGGAGGGGGGGGGGGGTTATTGTATAGGGAAAGTTGGAAGTATGTAGGGTGGGGGAGGGGGGTTACGTAAATTATTTCACCAGGTTTATGGTTACTGTTTTATCTCTTGATATTAATTAAGATGTAAATAGTTTTTGCTAGTGAAATCTGCCTTTCAGAAATATATGTTTATGTGTAATTATTGTTTACAAACCAATTTGTAGGGATTGCTAGATTCACTATATATTTAGTAAGACAGCTCTTTCTCACTCATTCACTCACACTATATATGTATCTATCTATCTATATCTATCCACATTATAGATTGGTCTTTTCCTTAGCTGATGTTCATTTGCGTTTCTTTGGGTTAATGTTGGTCTCTTAATTTTGGTTGAGGTCCCGGGCTGGCCCGTATTGTCGTTTTGCGGCATTTGTTTTGGGGCTCCTCATACCTCTCTGTCTCATGCCTTTTTCTTCAAATACATCATTATGTGTAGCATTGTGTAGTTACTTAAAATAACATAATGTATTGCATATCCATATCCATCTAGTCGTCATTAGTGAAATTCCCATACCAAAATAACAGCTTTCATAACTAGTCGCTTACACCAAAGAATCCTACACTGTTAGAGAAAATAGGTCATTCAGCAATAAAAGCAGTGCAATATATATTGTGTTATGACCGGGGCTACGAATAAAACAAGGGCACTTAACCCGGCAAGCGCGATAGGCCTCACGGAAGGCTTCCTATAGGGAACGCGATAGGCCTCACGGAAGCAGGACCATAAAAAAAGCCTTCCATAAAAAAAAAGGGCCTATCAAAACAAAGGAATTTGTCTCTAGGTGAGATAATTCCCCTCCAGTACTCATCCATGTAAATCTCACCCACCCCCCTCCCCTCCTTCCCCACCTTATTCCCCCCTCCCTCCCCACCTCAATTATCACCTATTTTTCCTCTTATTATCATCATTTATCGGTTATTTTTCTCTCCCGCGATAATGTAGCACAAGGGGGTTGCATAAAAGATCGTTATGCAACACCCAGACACCGGCACACACCGCCCCGCTCTTCTCAGTTGACTCCCAGACAGCGAGAGGGGAGGGCTGCCTGTCTCTCTCTCTCGCCTGAGATTATGACCGGGTGGCCAATATCTTCGTTTTTCACCACCCAAATGCTTTTCCCACTTATTTTAGCACTCTTGAAGGTTCATATATACATCATATATGTAAAATAAAAGCATACCGAAAACAAATAATGGTTTATATTGTAAATATAACGAATTCTGTCAGAATCCAGGGCTAGAAATGCACAAATAACTACCCTAGCACCTACGTCTATATCGCGCTTGTCAGGTTAATGATTGGACTAGTAATAGGGCACTATGCAACAACGGTACGCTAGATCCAAACCCTCGAACTTATATGCCGGCGAACAAAAAACACCTATACCCTCCAGAGTTAATCTGCAATAACTGGGTATCAATGTACTCTACTTCAGGCTAACCCACACTGGTACAGCCTGATAACAAACAAGATGCAAGTTACGTTAAAATGTATAAAAGGGAAACTATGGAAAGATCAATTAAATCACTGCAAGATTTAATACAATAAAAAGATGCTTCAATATAGTTACTCTAAACAACAATAAACTCTTCACTCCTATCTGAAAGAAAGTGAAGTATAGTCCTACAGCATAGACCTGGAAACTTCTGAAGAAAGTCTGATGCTCATAAGATGCTCGTATCTTAAATTATATAAAGGCAGGAGGCAGGACACCACACGTGTAGACTGAATACACTAAAAGATAGGACATATAATGTTAACTGACACGAGAATACTATAAATGCGCAACGGCAGCAATGCTCGACACTAAAAGAAGTACTTCCTCATCAACGAAACAGTCTGCTATGGTTGTGCAACTCAACAACAACCTAGACTAATAAATGCTGCGAATAATAATGCATTCATAACAAAAGAGCTTATGTCCTAACTAGTGTCTGGTAGGCGAATAAAGTCTAGCTGGGATATCAAGGTTAGGAAACTGTGGCTGAGCAAGACAGGCTCATAGCCAAGCGTTGTCCTTAAGGCGGTATGATTAAAGTTACGTTAATGACGGGGATGCTCTCTTGGTATATCCAGATCTAAAGTATCTGGTTCTACCCTGGCGATCCCTCTAAAGTCAAGCAAAGAGGCAGCACTGTGTTATAAGGTAGTAGGCTAATGCCCTCTTACAACACGATGCTGCACTCGCAAAAGACACAACCAAAAGGACGACCTAAGCTACCACAGAAACCGTCGAAGTCGTGTAGGTATAAGCAAACCGTACACACATCGGTGACAACGACAACAGAAACCTCATCCCAGTCTAGCATTAAATAACCGAGCAGAGCACTAATGATAATGAGGGAGACACACAAAGAGTCATCAAACCTCCATAGACTAAGGACACTGAGGGAGACACACACAGAGTCATCAAACCTCCATAGACTAAGAACCCCTGTAGCCTATTCTAATACATGTAAATATATATGAGAGCGACGCACACAATACGATGGGCCGATATGAAATCGAGTACAGAACCCAAAGGGAGTGCTGTGACGTTAAAAGATTAGAGGAATGAAAGAAAGGAAGTTGAGTGAGAGAGACAGTATCAGAATGGTGGAGATATGGGGGACAGTTGTAAAAAGGATGTTAGTCGTGTGCGCCCCTAGCCTGCTCTGAGGAGAACAGCTCCTGTGGACGACAGGAGCCCACAAAGGCGCGATGGTCTGCCAATCACGGGCCGATACGTCACAAGGCGCAAGGCCCCTAGAACTCGCCAGGAACCACCAGCCAATCAAAGGCGAGAGAAAGCCCGCGCGGGCGGGAAAACTCCTCCGGGAGGAGGAGGGAGGAGGGAGGCAACACTCTCTAACCCCTCGCTGCCCGCTCTCTCTCTCTCTCTCAACTTCACACTACAATGCATCTTATATTCTATTAACCCTTAATTAGCGGCGAGCAACATAAGTCGAGTTAAATAAAGCTGGACTATGTGGCGGCGCTCGACATAACTCGAGTGGCAATTTCAGCACGTAATGTGGCTGAGAGAGAGAGACAAGTGGTGGCAGGAGACTAGCGAGCGTATGACTGCTCCAGACCACCGCGGCGAACCTACTGACACAAATCTCAGCTCCCTCCTCCCTCTCTCACTCGCTACATACTCAATTATGTACTGAAAGTACCGAATTACCTGCTTTTTGCACTCGCGTTGCACGGTTATTGCAAGAAAACTATCCATCATACAAGGATCGTTATGGTGTCATTCGAAAGCTCTGTTTATGCCCTTTCAGGGATAGGTACTTGTTTTACGTTCTGGGTCTTATTTAGGCATGAAAATGATCACGTAAACAGCCCTATTTTGGCTAAAAACACCCCGCTGTGCGGTACACATAAATAAACCGCATAGGCCGCTCGTAAGGTGTTAATGATATAAAATACTTCCCGTTGTCACAGACGAAAATAAAGACCACCACTGGACTGTCTGTAACAATGCGAGTACTATGAAAGAAAGAACAACATTCTCTGATAACTGTAGCCCATTTCACTGCCCTGGCGAGCGCTAGTGGCTAACAAGAGGCGATTCTGCCAATGCTGGTAGACGTCACACCCCGCCCAAGATATAGGACGCTCAACATTAGGCGAGCACTATATCTGACAAGGCAGAATGCTGACAAGACCCGCCACACCTAGCCACTCCACCAGAAATGAAATGCAAAGCTCAATTCTTACATAAAACAAAGTTTTAACATAAATAAAATCTAATAACCCCTCCCAATCATAATAGTATAATTTTAGCCTGCTATGCTCCCTGAGCGAGCTTCACAGAGCCCAGCCTACTAAGTGAAAGACAGGTTCAACTTAGAACTTTAGCTATAACATTGGCAACTTACAATTAACTATCAAAAAGAAAGAGTTTTTATGTGATTTTTTATTTAATTTTAATGTTGTTTTTGACGGCTGCTCTACAGGGGCAAGCCTGATTTTTCTCCACTCTCAAAACACACTGACTGAACGGCGAGGGTTCTCCTGCAAATAAACCCTCCTGTGACAAACAATCAGCCAAAACATTGTCAGTGCCCTTAGCATGCCACACATCCAACTTGTGTTCCGGCAGCAAAACAACACCTGACACTGATAAACTGCCCAGTTCATCACAAGACTGGCACTTCTCTTCGCTCTTTCTGGCAACTGGGCCTGCCAATAACCTTTCTCTAGTTCTACCTTCGTGATGAGCGAGGCAGCCCCGATGCAGTCTTTGGTGTCGTCAACTCTAGGTAATGGATAGGCGTCTGTCAAGGATAATGCTTCCACACTCTTGCAATCACCATACACACGGATCTTGCCACTCAACTCAGGTTGCAAACTCACTGGTAACAACCACTCACGATATCCCTTATCCCTCAGACCCTTGGGTAATAGATAAGTGTCTGTCAGGGATAATGCTTCCACACTCTTGCAATCACCATACACACGGATCTTGCCACTCAACTCCAGTTGCAAACTCACTGGCAACGACCACTCACGATATCCCTTATCCCTCAGACCCTTTTTCCACATGTCGTCTAGCTGTGTTTTCACGACAGGCTATTGAGCAGGATTTATACGGTAGGGAACTAACTTGAGCCTTGCACTGTCTCCAGCCTCCATGTCGGATTCTACCCTGTACATCAGGCCTGGAGAAGCAACAAACATGCGAATGTACTGCCACAGCCTAGTAAACAACATCTCTTGGCGCTCAGACACAAGAGGTTGCAACTTATCTCGAAGAACAACATGCCTCGTGCCCTCCCACAACCCAGCTGAGACCGCAGCTTCTAAATTAAAGTCTCCCTCCTTCTCCACCTTCGTCCCTAGAACAGCCAGGTAATGAGAAGGAAAATCAGTACCACCTGTGCAGTCACTCCCATAGTTCATAATTGCTAAGTCTTCCCCGCCGATACCGTACATGCGCACCCCCGCATTCCTTACGACTACATCTGCCTGCGCAGCATCACCGCCTTCAGCGACATGGCCAGATACAGTCGGTCTATGGTAGGGCTGTTGCATTCGACTAGAGCAGCATTGGGAGGCTATGCGACGACCGGGCACATCCACTCCACAGCCAACCTCACCAATCTGCTCAATGTCCTCCTTCTGACCACCACCCTTGGCAGCCATGGGTCGACCCTGGCCTGACAACCATGCCAAAGCCTCGTCGCCCACCTTGAACCACCGAAACAACGAGGCCACGGTCGACTAACACTCAAGTGACCTGACAGCGGAACCTCGTGCACCGCCTGAGTTGTGAGGCTTGGGTGCTCGGCACGACCAGTGGGGTATGAACCGAGCTGGTGCTGGAGCGCTGCATACTGCTGCTCAGGCAGGTGCTCTTGCGCTTCCACAGCCACCAGACTCGTGTCCCCCGCCCACTGCTCCGCCGAGACATGACAATCCCAACTCTCCTCCACCTGTGCCCTACTGCCCCCCTCTCCTTCTCCACCTTGGCCGCTGCAGACCAACGCAGGGACAGTAGGCTGCTCAGGTGGTTGCCTCACAACCTCCTCCAACAGGTTCACATGACATGTTTCCCCATCCTCGTGTTCAATAGCCCCGTTCCCACAACTCTCCTCCACCTGGGAACTACTCTGTCGTGGAGTGCCATCACGCCCAACCATGTCACTAGGGGTGACAGGTTCTGGGGCCACTCCGGAGCTCACCTCTGGGTCAAGTACTAAGTCGCTAAGGAGAGCCGCTGGAGCAAAACTCACAAAACTCCCAACTTTATCTTTCTCCTTCCGACCGTTCCTCTGCTGGTCTAGAGACTGAGGAATAGGCTGTGACACTTTAGATGCACGAGATCGGGTGACAACACACGCCCTCTGCTGTGGTTGACACCTCTCGACCAACTCCTGCCCCTCCCTACTCACGTCGGCCGCCCTCTCGGCACCGACTAAGGGTGGAACCTCAGAAGCAGGTACCGCAAAGTCGTTGCCGAGAAGAAGGTCGACGCCCTCTACTGGCAGTTTCTCCACGATTCCGACTTCCAACTCTCGTGTCACACCTTCAACCTCCAGCTCTACTCGAACCAACGGGTATGACTTTGTAGCATTAACACCCTGCACCACAACCATCCGTGCCGCGTTTATAGGTTTGCCTGTAAAGTTTTTCATCAGAGTCTGGGATGCACCTGTATCACGCAACAACTCCAACCCATGCTTGTAACCAGCCCAACTCACGCAGCCACGCCCTCTGTGGTCGCAAAAAGCATCGCGGACAGGTTTCGAGCCTTCCGGACACCTCTTCACTGGCTGTACCCCCGCATCTGACATATCACCCCGGGTAAATGCAGAAGACCTCAGAGACACCCCAATGTTGCTGGCCAAAGACATGACTGCAGTAGGTTGGTTACTAGGGCAGGAACGTGCGAAATGCCCCTTGTTATGACACTTAAAACACTCTACTTCACCCTTGGACTTCCCCTGAGGTGGGGAAGGGCCCTGGCCTCTCTTAAACGGGACGGTTTTAGGTTTGTGATCTAAATTGGTATCATTGCTCTTACTCTCATTATTAACTTGTGCATCACTGACTCGGGGGGGTGGAGTGTTGCGCCCCTTGTTAACTGCATCGGTCCGTTGTGCAGACCCGCACCCACGAATCAGTGACATTCTCAGGTCAGCCATCTCAGCTGCCTCTTATAGAGTTTTAGGCTGTTTCTCTTTGAGGTTCAAAGTCAGGTCGCCGCCTGTGCACTTGAAAAATTGCTCTAGAAGGACTAACTGCTCAAGCTCCTCGAACGTCGTCACCTTCTCTGACCTCAGCCAATTTCTCAATGCATCAGACAGTTCACGGGCATGTTCTAGAAAAGTGCACTTACGACCCTTCGTAACACCCCGGAACTTCAACCTATATGTCTCTGGTTGTAACTCGTACGCCCGCAGAACAGCTTCCTTCAGTACCTCATAATCGATGCAAGACTCCAAGGGCAACGCATCATATGCCTTGAGTCTTTTGCCAACCAACCTAGAGGAAACAAGGGCTGCCCACTTAACCTCGGGCCATTGGTGCTCCCGGCACTTCTTCTCAAAACGCAGGAAAAATTTGGTGACACCCGACTCGTCAAATGCAGGGACTAACTTAAGAATGTGCGATAAAGACTGATCAAGACCTCGATTCCCAGAACCGAGACGCTGCCCTGTCGACTCCACCCGAGACTTCTCAAGCTCTCTGTCTGCACAGTACATGGTCTTTCTCTCCTCAGCCTGAATCCTGAGCTCAGCCTCTCGCTGCCGTTGCTCGAGCTCAGCCTCATGCTTTCGTTGTGTTTGAGAACCCCCTTCTCAAACACAAAATACACATCTGGAGAATATCATAATTATATCAATTGTGACGTCTACCAGCATTGGCAGAATCGCCTCTCATTAGCCACTAGCGCTCGCCAGGGCAGTGAAATGGGCTACAGTTATCAGAGAATGTTGTTCTTTCTTTCATAGTACTCGCATTGTTACAGACAGTCTAGTGATGGTCGTTATTTTCGTCTGTGACAACGGGAAGTATTTTATATCATTAATATAATATAAGATGCATATACTTTTGGAGAAGAAAAAATATATATATGACTAAAATACAGTAAACAAATATCAGACTTTAGAACATTTACGGAGTTAATTCCATACTTTACTTGTTGAGCTGAAAAATTATGGGGAAATTTAAGTTAACTGTTGGCTTTGAATGGTGAGCAGAAAAGTGGTGGGAATGAGTTACGAAGCGGGTGGCCCTCTGTCTTTGCAGAGTGAGAGGTTATACGCTGGGACAGCTGTGAAGAACACTGATTATAATAATGGCACAACAGTAATATACATGCAGTTTTCACAATGTGGAGATATTATAGACAATATGGTGGAGAAGAGTAGAGTTTACATGCCTTTGACTGCACCCTTTCAGAGGCATTTTTCATATGCGAACAATACCTGATACGCTTACAACAGTGTCCCTGTACGGAGAAAGAGGCTGTACGGGGATAAGGGGGTAACAGACGATTGAGCAAACCTAACCTCTGGGAAACTTTTGAATCAACAATGCTAATATGATCTTTCAGAGCCACACACACAGACACACACATACACTTGTGTTTCGATAAACACTAATGTTTCACTGCATGCACGCGCATATCAGTATATGTTTTGTCTCTAGCCTTCTCTCTCTCTCTCTCTCTCTCTCTCTCTCTCTCTCTCTCTCTTTGTGTGTAGGAATAGTGGTTTGGCAGGAGAGTCACAGGGACCGCACTTTCTACCAATTATTATCTTTCGCAACTAACTCAGCGTGTTACAGGTTGCCAGGGTTGCTCATGAAAAAGATATATCCACTGATATTTTAACAACCAATCATGTTATGACTTAGACCTATTGGCTTCTGGAAGAGAAAAACATGCGTAGGAACTATTTAAGATATACTGAAACTTAGCAATCACGCTAGACCTGAAGAGACCATAATTATATCACAATTCCACATGACAGCTGTATGTGTGTGAGTGTGTGTGTGGTGGTGGGGGGGGGGGTTTAAATGCATATATAACTATGTTAACGTTAAATATCTCATGATTAAGCCTATGCAAGGGTAACTATATATTATGTGCAGTAAAATGTATAAGTTAGATAAGAGATTATCACCCTATATAATCATTAATAACTATATGCCTAACCATAGACCGAGTGCACTGTAAGGAACACTGGAGAATTCGCCCCGAAACGAGTTCGCCCCGCTTTGAGAAGTAGCCCCGCCGCGAGTTCGCCCCGTTAATGTCCCCCCTCCACCCTAAAGGGGTACTGAAGAATTCCCCCTCTATTCATCTATATAACCTAACCAAACCAAACCAAACCTAACCTAACCTAACCTAACCTATCCTAATTTTACCCTAACCTAACCTAACCTAACCTAAAATAACCTAACCCTAACCTAACCTACCTCTAACCTAACCTAACCTAACAAATGAGTACAAATGAGTAATGTCCTCAATTCCTTCTTTGCATCAGTTTTTACTACAGAAGACCTCAGGGGTTTGGGGAGGGATGGAAATATGTGGTAAGCTCCAGGAGTTGTGGTGGTGGTGGTGGTTGGGGGGGGGGGAGGGGGGGGGGGATAAACAGGGCGAACTCGTTGTCCAAGAGCGGGGCGACTTGGTTTCGGGGCGGATTCTCCTGTAACCACTGTGAGTGATGACAGATAATATCTGTAGGACAGTGACTCCGAGGATCATTAGTTTGTAAAACCCTGTTGGGTATTGTTAATGTGACCATTATGTGGGCTGCTGGATCACTATACTCTGTTTCAGCGACGCTGAGGTGAGATGTCAATAAGTCTAGCTGATTGGCTCATGCGATAGTGTTCAATGTCTCGTCCTTTAGTAATTATTAATTCTTAAAGATTTAAATAATCACGGTCGCACAAGTCAATCAGCTGGAACTATTGACATCTACCTGGTCGCTGAAACAGTATAGTCATTAGTATATAACAGACAGCACCTGGTCATGCTAATGCTCCCACAGAAAGTGTAACAGGCAGTCAGACAGTTAGTAGCCAACCCTTCATTCCCGTTAAATAGATGGGGAGGATTAGCAAGGGACATTATAAAGGGAACAATGATGACCGGGAGAAAATGAATACAATAAACTCCTTCCAGAGCAAGTATCTTAACATTCGGAACAACATTCACCAGGCCTCAATACCATTGACTTCACCTCAGATGATATACACTTCCACAACAAAGTCTCTTCACAACATCGGGGATGATAACCTTCCAGGTTTGTCAATTAAAAGGTTACAAATACCTTCACATGTTCTTCCTAACAAACCTACTCCATTCATTCCTGTAACAACAATCGCATATAATATCCGTGTTAATAGTTCATACATCGACCATGAACATCCCGACCGTGGTTCACCCTTATTGTTTTGGCTGCAATCATACATTTTATTGAGACTAGTGCTTGATAATTTCGTTCAGCACTGGAGCCACGGCGATCGAGTGGCAAGCACGCTCACGTGTGAATCTGCTTGACCTGGGTTCGATCCCAGCCAAGGCTGACATATTTAGTGGGTGTGAAACTCAGGTGTCTGAAGCAACTGCCATCAGCCCCTTCTCTGTATCCTCCTACTTTCTCTATCCTAGTTTCAAAGCCAAAGGCAGATGTTGTGCATACTTGCACAACAAACTCACTTGCTCTCGTATTTCCGATTGTGGCTCCTCTGAATTCTCCACTTTTTGGCTCAAACTTTCCTGTCATTCTCATATTAAATATTTATGTGATATCTGTCTTTCCCCTAACTCTACCGACTTTCCCAAATTGTTTGATTATCTAAACTCTAAAGTGGAACACATTCTAGCCATTTCTCCTTTCTCTGAATCTCCATTTTAGGAGATTTCAACGTTCATCACCACCAATGGCTCTCCTCTAATTCTACTGACCAACTTGGTGAACAAGCCTACGTCTTTTCTATCCTAAATGACCTAGAGCAGTTGGTTCAGCAACCTACCCGTATCCCGGATCGCCTCGGAGATTGGCCCAACATTCTTGACTTGTTTCTAACTTCTAACCCTTCTTCTTATAGTGTCGATCTTTTCTCTCCTTTGGACTCCTCCGACCATAAACTTATCTCTGTCATCTGTCCTATCTCTCCAGTACGGCCACCTGATCCTCTTAGCAGGCGGCGCTTGTGGCACTTTGTCGCTGACGACTGGGAGGCTCTCTGGCAGTACTTCTTTGATTTCCCATGGAATGAATATTGCTTCTGTGGCCGAGGACCCGAGGAGAGTGCTGGACGCATTACCGAGGTAATCCTATCGGGCATGGAGGCATACATTCCATTTTCTTTCTCTCTGACTAGTGCAAAAATTCTTGGTTTACTCATGCTTTTTCTACTGCTGTCTGCAATAAGGAGGAAGCATTTATACGGTACCGATGCCTTAAACATCAAGAATCTCATACTTCCTATATTTCTGGCCGGAATCAAGCCAAATCTGTTCTTCGACTTGCCAAACACTCTTTCATCAATACAAAAATGCACTGAACTATCCAACTCTAGCTCTTCCCAAGCTTTCTAGCATCTAGCCTAAAACCTGTCCGACAATTTTTCTTCCTCGTTTTTCCCTCCCCTTTTCCACTCTGATGGCACAACCATCATTTCTTCCTCTGACAAAGCTGAACTATTCGCTCAAACTTTCGCTAAAAACTCCACTTTGGATGATTCCGGTGCTATTCATCCCTCTCCACCCCCCTCTCTCCTACTTATGCCTAATATCCTAATCTCTTCTAAAGATGTACTTTCTACCCTCTCTGGGCTTAGTACATAGAAGGCGTATGATCCGAATGGTGTTCCTCCTGTTGTACTCAAAAACTGTTCTTCCGTGCGGACTCCCTGCCTAGGCAAATTCTTTTGTCTCTGTCTCTTCTCTAACGTCTTCCCTTCTTGCTGGAAGTTCGCTCTCATTCAACCTGTCCCAAAGAAGGGTGACCATTCTCAACCCTCCAACTATCGTCCAATTGCTCTCATCTCTTGTGTCTCTAAAGTTTTTGAAACTATTCTTACTTCCAAATTTCTTAAGCATTTATCTTCTCATAATCTACTCTCAGACCGCCAGTATGGCTTCCTTAAGGGTCGCTCTATTGGAGATCTTCTTTCATATCTTACTAACTCCTGGTCATCCTCCTTTCGGGACTTCGGTGAGACCTTTTCTATTGCGCTAGACATATCGAAGGCCTTCAATGTAAGAGGTATAGAGTTATAAGAGTTTCTACCGTATTTCGTCATTATTATGTAATTCACTTTTATTCTCTCGTATATTTTTTGTGTTTCCATGTAATATTCCCTAATATCAATATGTCCTTTTCCTTTATCCGTAAACCGTTTATCCTTAGAACGTGGTGACCACCTAAATTACATAATAGTGTTAATAGTTCTACTCAGTCTTTCTTAACTCCTTTCGTACCGGCGACGTCTTTGTATATTCTTCTAGCTACTATTAGACGATATGTTTCAGCTTAAAAAGGGCCTCTAGCAATTAAGCGGCTTTGAACTATCTCAATTAACCCTTTATTCTACCAAAGATCCTTCTTAAGCTGCACAAAATCATCTAAATATAGCAGGAATAAAATTAAAAAGACGTCGCGGTACAGAAGGGGTTAAACCTATCCTACGATTACCTTATCTCAGAGAACCTAATCTGTTTACAATAGGAGTACTCGGCTAAATTATACGAGGTTAAGGGGAGATGGGGCTTTTTTCTGTTCCCCTTTCTTTCTCAAATTTAGCCCCATTAGTTTTCTGTTCGTGTCATTTAGGTGTCGATTTTTTCCTGGCGAGCGATAGCGATATATTAGTGTAAGTCTGTATGAATGAATGGGTCTTCGTTCTGTAAAGAGGGATGTGAGTGGTCATTATGAGTTTGGTAGATGTAATAATAGTTTGTAGTACAACCTTTAATACAATTAAATGATTGTATGAATCGTTACCATAATCATTAAATCTATTGTATATGCCAATACAAAATAGTTAAAAGTATATAACTTCAAAGAATATTTAAATATTTAGAATGACATGTTATGCAGACAGTAGCCATCATACATTAGCCAACGTTATTTCACCACTGGCTATTTCGATTTGCTTCATATATATTTGTGCGAGAGATTAGGAATGTCAACGAATCATGCTAAAATGTGAAGTTATGGACGACACAAATATATTGTTAACAGGATTATAAGCATAATGCAAAATAATTAGCCAAAATACAAGTTTCAGTCCATTTTCATAAATATAGATCGGGCACGGATTATGTAAAGTAATCGATAGGTGTGACCCATGGTAGAGCAAGGAAATAATCTGATTATTATCATACGATTGTGACACAATTTGTATAAGTCTACCCAACATGTCACGTTTAACCCTTAATTAGCGGCTCACCACATAAGTCGAGTTAAATAAAGCTGGACTATGTGGCGGCGCTCGACATAGGTCGAGTGGCAATTTCAGCACGTAATGTTGCTGAGAGAGAGAGACAAGTGGTGGCAGGAGACTAGCGAGCGTATGACTGCTCTAGACCACCGCGGCGAACCTACTGACACGAATCTCAGCTCCCTCCTCCCTCTCTCACTCGCTACATACTGAATTATATGGGGAAAGTACCGAATTACATGCTTTTTGCACTCGCGTTGCACAGGAATTCCAAGAAAACTAGCCATCATAAAAGGATCGTTATGGTGTCATTCGAAAGCTCTGTTTATGCCCTTTCAGGGATAGGTACTTGTTTTACGTTCTGGGTCTTATTTAGGCATGAAAATGATCACGTAAACAGCCCTATTTTGGCTAAAAACACCCCGCTGGGCGGTACATATAAATAACATGTCACGTTTAACATATAAGTAAAAAGGAAAACAAGCAACAACAGTTATACTGATCCTTACGAGGCTGCTTGTAAATATGATTGCAAAAGAGCAGATACACATATAATGATATTGAGTAAAATAAGTCCACATATAACGTCATTATCACCATATAAGGCATTGTTTTTTTTCTTCTGTGTTAGACACATTATACTTGCGTGACCCGCCATCGAATGTTGTCATATTTGATAACTTGCATCTACTGCGGGTGCCCAACCCCAAAAGGGGTTGAAATAGGGGAGCTATCCCCCCGCCAAAGGTGGCTTTCTAGGGCCTTTCCTACCTGATGCTGAGAGGATTGGGTTCTAGTCATGTGGTGATGGGCTGCTCTATCAGAGTGAGAACTGAGCGATCTCTGCCATACCCATAGCTTACTCTGACTGTTCCTTTTACTTATATATTTTCTAGATTTCAAGTGATGGCATCTCTTCCGTGGATTGACCTCCCAATCTACCAAGATTGGAAGCCAAAGCGTAACATTTTTCCTTTGCCCCTCAACTTTCTCTTCATAATTGCTGAGGGGCACAGGGCCCTGGGTGGGGCTTTGGTTTCCCGGGCGTTTCTGCACCCTCCTCAGCTCCCCGCCATGGAGTGGCTTCGGTCACCCAAGCTTTATTGTGGTCAGCAGGGAGGGTTCTGTGTTGGCGCTGGGTTATGGCCTTGGCCTTGCTCGGGGCCTTGGGGCTGTTCGGCCAGACAGCTTGGGGAACAACAACAACAACAACTTGCATCTACTATTGGCCTATATACAGTATAACCTGTTTAAAATCCATATTATCATTTGGTGTCACATAAGTCGTGGGGATAAATATGCTATACTTAATGATATAGTATAGATTTTTGCCTACTCTTATGACTTCAGCCTTACATTTCTTATTTTTAAAAATGTACTATTTATTTAACCCGTACAGCCTCAGCGACGCGTCTTACGCGTCGGCGATGTATGTAACGCGCAGCCCCAGAGACGCGCCTGACGCGTCACCCTAATTGCGCTGACCGTAACCTCAGGTGTAGCCACTCAAGAGGGCTCAAATTTGTATGGGAACTGTGCACGTATCCCACGCAACCGTGCCGATGGTTGAAAACTCTCAAAGTCCACATGCGTGCGCGCGAGCGCGCAATAACCTGTTTTTTGGGGATAATTGCCTTCAATTTTTTACTCTTGTAAAATCCGTTTTCGGGGGCTCTGTAGGACCATTTTTTAAGCTTTTTGAGCGGTTTTTCGTGGTTTTTCCTTCATTCCTAACCCATTCGCTATTGTTTCTGGAATAAAACCATTTTTTGAAAACCGGCCGGGTTCTGGTGCGCAAACATTACAAAACTAGCCGGAGCTCCACGGGTTAAACTAATACAGCATTGTCTTTTCTTTTAACTGTGCAATCTCAGACAACAAATAACATATTCTCATGCAATTGACAACAGTGATAGTCATTGGTCGACCATCACTCTCTAACCTCGGAAACACAAACTATACGTCAACTAAGCATTACTCTTGGCATAATTGGTAATCACACACACACACACACGCACACACTCAGAATATTGTGTGCCTCAATAAGCATTATCGGAGTGAATATGCTTTTTATAGATAATTATTTTTGGTTGTAACATGGAACATTTAGTAAAGTCATTATTTAGCAACTGTACTAAATGTATGCTACGCAATTGAGATATATAGTATATCATTAGCATATATTGCATGACACCTCATGTAATAGTGGGTGGACATAACAATAGCCATTATGTGCGTTTGCGTATGCGTTCGTGTGTGCATGCCTGCTTGTTTGCATATGCTTGTGGCATGTTATAGTATAGTAATTATAGTTCAGAAATATATACATATAAGTTATGTTGTAAGAACAGAAATATATATTTATTTGAATATAGTATTTATTCAAGTTCCAAATCAAATTACCACAGTAATCCTTTGTATTTTAATTAGTATAACTATAATAATGGTTTTCAATGCAAGTCACGAGGATTATTGTCTCCAGGCATACCAACAGTTATATTCTGCACATTTTTCTAATCAAAACAACTTCACAAGAAGCACATCAAGCACCTGTTATTTATTAGCATTGAAAGATAACGCAGGTGGGTCAAAACCATTATATTGTTAAGGACAGTAAAGATAGAGGGTATATATTGATATCGTGACACATGTTGGCATGCCTGAACAGCTGTAAGTGTGGCATTTTCAGAGGTGTTAGGGTGGCGAGGAATTGAACCATACCATTTTCAACTTTCTGTCATGAGACAAAAGAGATCAAAATAGCATACACGTCTACAGTGAGGTAACGGAAGTTTGATGATGCAGAGCATTTCAGTCCTTATCTAGCTGTGCAATAGATCGTTAATACAATCAATCATAAAATACGGTTGCCAGCTTCATTTTAATTTTTGACATCAATTTTCCTGGATGGCATAGAATACATACCCTAGTTATTTTCTTTATTATATATACCTACGGTAGTTCATCAACTAATTTACTTTCGGAATACGATTATCTTGAGTTAATAGGCATAGGCCAAATAAACAAAGGTTCATGGCCAGTAAATGTTTGTAAACTGCTTTGTAAAAAGTTAAATGATAGTAAAATACTTTATATCAATTAATATTAATATGTAAATCGCCCATGATCAAATTGTAGAAACGGCTAATACACTATTTTTTATTTTTTATTTTTTTGTTTTGCATAACCAACCTTTCCTACACAATAATACAACCCCCCCCCCCCCCCCCCGAAAATCTAACTACGCCATCTATGGGACATAATATGCAACAGATTCAGGGTGGGGGGAGTGAGCGATCGTTCTAATATCAGAGCGAAAGACTCCCAGCGAAATTACCATAGGTGGCCCAGTCGGAAAGGTGACCGACTGTACCTACATCCATCTTCAGGCATATATATCGATCCTTATAGTGTTCAGTCTCCAGTCTCCTGTACGTCGTCAACTGTTCTCTACCATATTTTCTAAATATTATATCCGTAGTAGGTTCCCCTCCAGGGTACCAAATCTTGAATATGAATAGAAGGATAAGAGCCAGAGTCGTATCCATTTTGACGTTTATTGTTACCCTGTCCAAAAGTAGCACACCGCACTATAATATTTGCAGAAAATCAGGTAATTAAGATAGAATTTTGTTCTAAATTGCTTCATAAAATATAAGGAATGCTTAACCCTTAATTAGAGGCTCACCACATAAGTCGAGTTAAATAAAGCTGGACTATGTGGCGGCGCTCGACATAACTCGAGTGGCAATTTCAGCACGTAATGTTGCTGAGAGAGAGAGACAAGTGGTGGCAGGAGAGTAGCGAGCGTATGACTGCTCCAGACCACCGCGGCGAACCTACTAACACGAATCTCACCTCCCTCCTACCTCTCTCACTCGCTATATAAGGAATTGTATGGGGAAAGTGCCTAATTACATGCTTTTTGCACTCGCGTTGCACGGTTATTGCAAGAAAACTAGCCATCATAAAAGGATCGTTATGGTGTCATTCGAAAGCTCTGTTTATGCCCTTTCAGGGATAGATACTTGTTTTACGTTCTGGGTCTTATTTAGGCATGAAAATGATCACGTAAACAGCCCTATTTTGGCTAAAAACACCCCGCTGGGCGGTACATATAAATAAACCGCATAGGCCGCTCTTAAGGTGTTAATCTTACGTCAAGTGGAATTGAAAATAAGTTATTTTTATATTTCTAATTATTATTTTTGAAAAATAACTTACAAAAATAAGTAACTTTACTCAAAAAATAAAAATAAAAACTTAAGGTTCCCTGAGGATACTGGCACTCTGGTGGATTGTAGGGGGAGGGTGTGGCCTTTGGGGGATGGCCTCTTCAGCTGGAGTGTTGTCCACCTGGGTCCTATAGGGCGCGAGCTGTGCAAAGAATAAGAAAGGATTCATTTCGAAAACTTAAACAAATGATCAATTGTTTATAAAAATTCAGTAGGGTACCTAAATATTCATGGATTAACCCTTAACTGGCGGCGCGCAACATATGTCGAGTGAAATAAATTTGGACTAAGTGGCGGTGAACGACAGCTGTCGAGCGCCATTTTCAGCACGTAATGTTGCTGAGAGAGAGAGCTGAGCGGTGGGACGAGCGTAGTAACCTTATGACCGCTCCCCACGACCACCATGGACGTACTGAACTGTATTCTACTTTCCTCCCCCCTTTCTCACTCGCTACACAGGGAATTATGTAAGGAAATTACCTTATTTTTGGGTTTTTGCACTCGTGTTGCACGATCGTTGCAAGAGAACCAGTAGTCGTACAAGGATGGTTCGGGTGTCATTGGAAAGCTCTGTTTACGCCCTTTCAGGGATAGATACTTATTTTATGCTCTGGGTCTTATTTAGGCATGAAAATTAGCACGGAAACAACCCTATTTAGGGTAAAAAAAAAAACGCTGGGCGGTACGGTCAAATAGACCGCCTAGCCCGCCAATAAGGTGTTAAGCTGAAATTTGGAATTAACACCTTATGAGCGGCCTAGGCGGTATAAAATATGTAGCCACCAGCGGGGTGTTTTTAGCAAAAATAGGGCTGTTTACGTGATCATTTTCATGCCTAACTAAGACCCAGAGTGTAAAACAAGTATCTATCCCTGATAGGGCATAAACAGAGCTTTCCAATGACACCATAACGATCCTTTTATGACGGCTAGTTTTCTTGCAACAACCGCGCAACACGAGTGCAAAAAGCATGTAATTCGGTACTTTCCCCATACAATTCAGTATGTAGCGAGTGAGACAGGGAGGGAGGAGGTGGGATTCGTGTCAGTAGGTTCGCCGCGGTGTTCTGGAGCAGTCATACGCTCGCTACTCTCCTGCCACCACTTGTCTCTCTCTCTCAGCAACATTACGTGCTGAAATTGCCACACGACCTATGTCGCGCGCCGCCAGATAGTCCAGATTTATTATACTCGACTTACGTTGCGCACCGACATTTATGGGTTAATAGTGCCAGACTCCCCTAGAACACAGGCAACTCCTAGATATTGAAATCGGAACTAGTAGATTGCAATGCCAAAACATTATGTACACTTAACTCTGCGACCTCCAACTTTTTTCAGCAAAAATTTGAGAGAAAAAAATTCATAACTGAACAAATTGTTTTATGAATCTGCCTATAAATCACCATGGCCATTCCTAAACACCCTATGAACAAAATCAGTATAAATAATGGGGGTTTGGATTAGTCATACGCACACAGTACTGAAAGGGTTAACCTTATCTCCCAGCACCACTCGGGCCGCAACCCTCTGAATATTATGTTTTTTTCCACCAACCAACTTCACCTCTAAATTCAGTTAATGAAATCAATAAATACATGTGGACAACTACACTTGCAACAACGTATAGGATGACTAAAAATGCATGGATTTTTATCACAATCCACATGAATGATGAATACTGATGGAATAATACATACTATGCCCTACAAATATAATAGGCATACCATAGATGTCAAAAAAAAAAATTGTTTACGTTACATTGAAAGGGAAAACTTTTCAATGAGATTTGGTTGGCAATTATTAACCTTATTTACTTTGTATAAACTTAAAAACCCAATAAAAATGTATAAGAATGATGTAGAATTCCTTACCTTTATGGGATGCTTGGCAAGCAGATCCTCGCCACATGGTGACCGCAGACGGACTTCCGGCATCCGTAGCAGAGCATGCGCATCTCGTAGTTGGACTCGCTGGGGCAGATGTAGCATCTCTTCCTCTTCTCAGTTTTTTCCTCTTCTTCCATGATGACTGGCATGGGTAAGTCAAGGGTGTTGAAGATTAGTTGCTTGAGCTCCCGCGATAAACACCTGTGGCGCAGCAAACACATCTGGGCCCTGGGGTGGCACAACTTGACGGACATCTCCTTGAAGAACTCCCGCCTGTTCAAGAGTTTCCCAGTGGCAGATTCCGAGTATACAATATAGCTGTTGACCATAGCTATATTCAGTATGCCATAGAAAAGGCACATGGGCCACCGTCGGGCCTTCCGGCCAGCATAGCGATGCTGCAGAGCTGGTCAAAAGTGTCCACACCACCCTTCGTAGCATTGTAAAACATCTGGATGTCAGACTTCTGCCGTTCAATAAGAGTGGGCCTGTGGTGAATGGTGGACAGAAGTTGCATGCTCTTGGTCTTGCTGGCTCGGTGATACTGAAGGGTGACCCTGTCCTCATAGTCGAATACAGCCACAGACTCCCCGACCTCCAGGACTTGGCGGATTGTCCCGACGAGTTCCAGGCCAGCTATACGTAGGGAGAGTGCCAAGGGTAAGCTGGTGAACCAGTTATCGGTGATGACGGTACTGCCCATGTGTGCGTAGGGTTCAGTGAGCTTGACTGTGAAGAACTCCCCCATGGTGATTGGCTTCGGAAGCTCCACTGTCCCCTTCCCCAGGTAGGGCATGGCGTTGAGCATGTAGTTCAATTCAATTCAATGACTTTATTTCGTAATATACGTAAGATTATATACATTACATATACATTTGAAGTAGGTAAGTTTTAAAAAGTGTGATGTGATACATCCAATAATAATTCACAATAATAATTCTTATCTTCATAATATAGAATTTGCTATTTTAAAATAATTGCTTTACTCAATTCTGGTACCGGTACTTCTCAATAAATTGTTTGTACTAATCTTAACTCCAATAAGCATTTACGTTTGTTTACAGTAGCTTAATTTTAGTCGAAAGTAAAATATACATAATCAATAAAAAATAACACTAGTATTATAAAGCTGTAAAATAATCGCATATACTGTACAGTAAATGATGCTTACTCCTAAATTTAAAAACAATCTCTAACAATAAAATAATATATCACTTTAGCATCCTAAGAAGAATATATATATAATAATTAAAATAATTACGATATAAAAATTATTTAAGAAATATTTATATTAAAAGTACATATACAAGTACATACACAAATTACGAAGGTACCATATAAGTTTAACTAAAATAATATTTTGAAAATTATAAAACAAATACAATGGTTTAAACCAAAGCAGATTGTCAAGTTAAAATTAATATACAAAGAATCTATCATAAATGTAAATTAAAGGTAAACAATATATGACATAATTAAATATAATCAAGAATATTTAACTTGCATGGTACGTAGGCTACATTACAAAAGCAAATGCCAACTATATTAAATAAAAAAAAATAACTATTATAGCAAAACAAATTATTAAAAGTGATCAATGGTTACAGAAGTACAAGAGTATCTGAATAGTGTTAGAAATTTTTAAAAATATAAAAATAAAGTAATATAAAAATAAAATCTAATAAAATCTAAACAGCAGAACCTATGAACATTTTGAAGAACTAGTACCCATAATAAAAACAAGGTCCTCGTCTGTCCTCATGCCTTTGAACCCACTCTTTCCTGGCTTTCAGTACATTTACCTCCTTTCCCAGTATATTAACATTGTATACATTTCTAGAGATTTATGACATGCTGCATCATGAACCCTTCTTTAATATTAGGTATATTGAACTTAGTGATAGGATTTTCCGACCTTAATACTATCTTACAATACCGGGCTTGAACCAATGCTGTGTGATGGTCAAGAAGCAACTGGTTGCATCGAGCTGCCGTGATATGACTGCTGGCGTAGGCTGGCACCTTACATATGCGTTTAAGTGATTTATTAAAAGCGATTTTAAAAGTTTAAAAAATATTAGACTTAAAATTATGATTATGAGGGGAATACCATAGTCTGGTAGACAGTATGAGTTAAAAAGAAATATAAAAGTATCTGTATTCACCTGTGTTGTACTTAAATTTCTAGGTTCAAGCACACTACTAAGGTGGGGGAATAATTCAACAGATATTTGGGTTTTGTACACTTTATTTAACAGCCCAAACTCCTAAACTAATACGAGTCCAGTAACCAACTTCCTGTTCGGGTCGAAATGGGTTCAATACACGAATTGAATAGTTCGTCGACCCGCGATAGATAGTACTTTGGAACTCGAAAGCTCCCGTTGCCACCTATTTGGATTCCCGCTATCCAGGTAATGACTCACTTCGACGTAGATCCATTGTAGGTTACCAGACTGAACTTATAATGTTTACCGTGCCCTCCGATGTCTAACTGCGAGACCAGGGCTTCTCTGACAAAAGACTATCATGTATAAATCTTAATCATAAATTCTACTACCTAAATATTATAACAATTACCATGCCCCTGTATGTCTATTACTAAGACCAGGGCGTTACAAACATAAACCCTCCTAGTATAATATAATACCTGAATATATCACCGGCCCGTAAACCACTTAATTCCCACGGACTATATCCTCTTTATCTCAACCCCCTTTACCACATTTGAACGCGTAGTCCGTTACACCTGAACATAAACCCTCTTAGTACAATATAATATCTTCACCCTAATACAATACAGACCCGTAGGTCATCTAAGTTTCCACGTAAGATACAATCTTTATCCTTTAACAATATTCAACGCTTAATCCGTTACACTTATTCCCGGATACGTACATAATATCTTCACCCTAATACAATATAGACCGGTAGGTCATCTAAGATTACACGTAAGATACAATCTTTATCCTTTAACAATATTGAACGCTTAATCCGTTACTCTTATTCCCGGATACGTACATAACTTTTCTTAACGCAATAGATACGTCCTTTCTTTAATACAAATTCCAAGATTCTACTTTAGGCTTATTCTCTATTGCCGCTCAACCGACGGAATACCAATTAACAAGAATAGTGATTCAGTTTCCTTTACAACAATAAGATATGGTACAATACTCGGACTAGTGTCCTTCACATTCGGACTGGTGTCCTTCCTATATATATTTCCCTAAGCTGAAGCTAATCTATCTGCAACTATCTTTTATTCCCACTGAACCTTATAGTTGCTTAACTATTTCAAATATCAATCCCTCTTACATTAATCAAATCTCTTCCTATAAGATCCTATCTATTTGGTAGCTAATGGCATGGAGCCTTCTCTATCAATAACCACTAATACTCTGTGAACACATCATCCTTTTATTTTATTTTTTCTATAAGTCTAGTCTATTTCTCTTTAGTTTGTTCTATAAGAACACATTAATTATTTAAGAGGAACCACTGGGTTTGTCAACATTATCTCTCTCTTTCTCTTTATCTCCTGCGGGCCCAATATGGGTCCTTCATAAAATAGATTAATCTGCTTGCTGCCACACAGGATCAATTACCACCTCAGGGCTGGCCAGTAGTGGTCCTGGAAACAGTCACTCCCATCTACTACCTGTCGCTCCTCTTGAATTGCTTGGCTACAGATGTGTAAACCAGCAATGTGACGACAGGCGGAGGGATACTAAAGGTGTAATCTCCTCGTAGGTGAGGCCCGAGGGAGTATTCACGGGAACTGTTGAGGTGGGCTGGAAGGCTGTAGTAGGGTAAGCCAAGTTTCCTGAAGTGCCCGGGGAAGAGAGAGAGGCTGGGCTGTGGCTAGTTGCCCCAGTTTTGCCCATTGCTTGAGTGAGGCTGGGGCTCCTTCCCCCCCCCCCCTTTGATATAGGCCTGCCGCCCGGCACGAGGCATGCCTTGGGGCGCTCTGATTGGCTGGCTCGCATGCGCGGCTAGCTGCTGCTTGGCACGCGCGAGCTGCACATTTAACTTTGTCTCCTCGGCTTCTTTCTCTCCATAGTATGTCCCAGGAAGTCGATTGCAATTGTCTTCTAGTGGCTTACGGGAGCATACGGCTGGCACTGAGTTATTTAACTTATTTCAATCCCAAGGGACGGCCTGTGGAGAGAGCGAGAGCGAGTTTTTGGATGAGGCTGTATGAGCATATTTCGGCTCCGACAATGGAACCTTTTGATTAGCGGAGTGAGGAGGTGTGTAGACGGTGGAGGTCATGCCCGGAATGTCAACATTATCTGAGCAAAAGGCTCGGCCAAAAATAGCACGCTGATTGGCCGGCCGTCTTTCTACTTTAACCTGTTTAAAATTTCTAAAAATGCTGTTAAAAGAAGCATAAAATTTGTTTATTCTAAAACTTATGTCATCTGTATCTTTAAAATTAAAAAGTATGTCATGCCCAAGGTACTTGCATGCCTTTACAAACTCCAGTCTATCACCATTCAGCTCGATGCTTTGTACCTGCTGATCTGGTTTCATAGTAAAAATCATACATTTAGATTTATCTTTGTTAATCGTAAGTAGGTGTGAGTCAATAGAATACATAATTTATTATATAATATATCCATATTCGAAATAGAATCCGCAAGTAAAACCAAATCATCTGCGTATGCTAAAATGTTGCTTCATACGTCACCATATCTGCATCCAACATTGGTTCTTACCACATCAAGTATAATTTTGTTCATATAAAAAATAAATAGAAAGGGGGAGAGAACTCCCCCTTGTCTTACTTCCTTTTCAATATAATGATAATTACTATAGTAATCTTGCCATAATTTTAATGTCAGATTTTTTATTTCTTAAATAATGAAGGATAATAAGAGTAATATCTACGGGTACAGAAGATTCTAACAATTTCTTACCTAGAATAAAATTATCCAACCTATCAAAAACTTTGCTTAGATCAATAAATGTTGCAACAGCAGTTTTCTTACAGCTTGTGTACGTTTTCATAATTTCTTTCAGGATACAGCATGTATCTGTTGTTGAAGAACCAGCTTTAAATCCAAATTGTCTATAATTAATAATAAGTTTTTCAGACAATATATCTAACATAAATAGTTCAAAGAGTTTTAAAAGGCATGAGGACTGCATTACAGGCCGGTAGTTATCTGCCTCTGTTACATTTTGTCTAACGTCCTTATTCACTGGAGTAATAGTACCCTTTAGTAAGTCTTCAGGGAGATAACAGTGAGTAAAACACATATAAAAAAAAACAGCAAGGTTTTCTAAGAATAATTGTGAAGCATTCTTTAAAAATGTTGTATGGATGAGGTCATGACCTTGGCCAGAGTTAAGACGAGGTATAAGTTTTTTAAGAGTGTGACTAGAAATAGTTAGATACATCTTTCTACCACCAGACCAGGCTAGTTTCAATTCATTGCAGAAATTTTCTTCCGACTCATTATTATCAGAAATTAGACTAGGTAAAAATGTATCTGCAAATACTTTTAGTAATATTAGACTTGCCAATTTGACCATTAATTACATTTGCTAATTTCTTAAATCCCCGTTTTCTTTTAACTTCACCCCAAAATTCATCTTTGTTTTTATATAGAAAATTGTCCGTGATTGAATTGCAAACTTCTCTTTGTTCGTTACGTTTACAGTCTTTGAGTGTTGTTTTAAAGTCTTTTCTGGCCTCTAATATCTGGTGGTGTAGATCTGTTCCTCTCAGTTTACCTTGTCTCACCCATAGTCAAAATGTATCCCTGGCAACACTGTGTTTAGCTCTAATACACCGATTCCCCCCTGGTATTACCTTATATTCATTGTTGATGATGCTATGACGTTCATAATCTCTACTAGAACTCTGAATAGTTGTTGTGATATGTTTGTCCAATGTATCAATCATTTTCCAGTGATTTGGGTCCCTGCAGCTTAACTTATGACAGTCATGAACAGGCAAGGAACACATATCTTGTAAGAGATCGTCAACCCTATCATTTATTTCAATAATATCACTCGCCTTTAGCTTATCCCAGTTAATACCGGCTCTATTTTCTTCAATAATTGGAACAAAAGATCTTCTCTCCGGCCTTCCCCCAGTATATTTCAGAGATACCTCCAGTGGTAAATGATCAGATCCCACAATATCATGAAGTATTTTGATGTTGTTTACTTAATGTTGTTGTGTTCCTTGCCTATAACTGTCTCAATAACCGACAAAGGTGTAAGAATCATTACTCAATATATTTAAGTCATAGCATTGCAAAGAGTTTCCCTCCATGAAGTCTGATAAACTTCTCCAAGCTCTACCTGAGTGAGGGTACAAAGGAGTACAAAGGAAATCAAGCAACAACATATCTAGTGACCCTTCTAGGCTGCTTGTCCTCCAAAACACTGAGGATCAAGTGTCCAAACAGTGGTTTAGAGTGGGTAAGGGAACATTGGAAAGGGAACTAATGTCTGTGGCAGGATTAGGAAGTTAGTAGGGGACAGATGGGTTAGTAACTGAGGGGAGGATAAAATAAAGTTATTCATTTACAAACGCAGTCAGTCGCGGGTTTGATGCGAGATATTTGTCTAGGCGGAGTTTAAATGAATCAACGGTGCAGCAGTCTATAACGTCTCGGGGAAGCCCATTCCACAAGTTGACAACTCGATTGAAGAAGACATTCTTAGATTCGTGGGAGTTAAAAGATTTACCAATAATTTTGCAACCGTTTCCCCGTGTGTAATTAGATTGGTCGATAGTGAAGTACTCACTACAGTTCATATTGTCGATGCCTTTGATGATTTTGAACACTTGAATTAAGTCACCTCTTAACCCTCCCGCATTTTTACGACGCGATCGAGTCATAACGCCACCCCTCTAAGAGTGCTCGTATGACGCAATCGCGTCATAATGCCACCTGTAAATTAGAAATATTCGCCAAAAATAAGTTTATGACTCGATTTTTACGCAATTTGGACTGGTAAGTTAGGCATTAGTAAGTTACAAAAGGAAGTATCTAGCAACCCCATAGCGTCCCTCTCTGAGGAGCCCGGGCCTTTGTTAAGTCAGTAGTTTCCCGGCCCCCAGACTGTGAGGCAGGGTCCCGGCCCTTTAAATTCTGGGCTCCCTCCATCTGGCCCACCATGCCTAGCTATAGGCAGGCAATTATATATTATTTCATCTACCCAGTGAAAGTGTTTAGTGAATAATTCGAACTATATATGTATATATATATATATTATATATATATATATAAATTAAATAAATAAAATAACAAAAATAAAATAATATAAATACTCGATTATGGGCCTTGGGCTTGCTCGGGACCTTGGGGCTGTTATATACTGTATATATATATAATATATATATATATAATATAATCTGTAATATAACTAAAATTCCATAGAGTACTTACCATACTTCCTGTAAGCATTCCTGTGACATCTTCGTGATTATAATGTATTTATTTCGTAGGCAGTATTTATTGATAAATATATTTGTCTTTCAAGCAAATTGTGTTCTTTTATTTAATAATTTTCATTTTAGTAAGCGTTGTTTCCACATAGCGATTTTGATAATTTAATTTGACTTTATATTGTCCTTGTCCCAGTTTTGGTTTGTTTAGTTTGCAAGTTTTAAATTTTAATTATAATTTTAAGCAAATAATAGTGTAAAGTCATCAATGATATCTAGACAAAACTGCATCAATACTCAAGGGGTTAACCAAGATTCACTCCCCTCAGTTACCAAAAGTCACAAGTAACATCTTATATACATATATAGTTCGAATTATTCACTAAACACTTTCACTGGGTAGATGAAATAATCCATAATTGCCTGCCTATAGCTAGGCATGGTGGGCCAGATGGAGGGAGCCCAGAATTTAAAGGGCCGGGACCCTGCCTCACAGTCTGGGGGCCGGGAAACTACTGACTTAACAAAGGCCCGGGCTCCTCAGAGAGGGACGCTATGGGGTTGCTAGATACTTCCTTTTGTAACTTACTAATGCCTAACTTACCAGTCCAAATTGCGTGAAAATCGAGTTATAAACTTATTTTTGGCGAATATTTCTAACTTACAGGTGGCATTATGACGCGATTGCGTCATACGAGCACTCTTGGAGGGGTGGCGTTATGACTCGATCGCGTCGTAAAAATGCGGGAGGGTTAAGAGGTGACTTAATTCAAGTGTTCAAAATCATCAAAGGCATCGACAATATGAACTGTAGTGAGTACTTCACTATCGACCAATCTAATTACACACGGGGAAACGGTTGCAAAATTATTGGTAAATCTTTTAGCTCCCACGAATCTAAGAATTTCTTCTTCAATCGAGTTGTCAACTTGTGGAATGGGCTTCCCCGAGACGTTATAGACTGCAGCACCGTTGATTCATTTAAACTCCGCCTAGACAAATATCTCGTATCAAACCCGCGACTGACTGCGTTTGTAAATGAATAACTTTATTTTATCCTCCCCTCAGTTACTAACCCATCTGTCCCCTACTAACTTCCTAATCCTGCCACAGACATTAGTTCCCTTTCCAATGTTCCCTTACCCACTCTAAACCACTGTTTGGACACTTGATCCTCAGTGTTTTGGAGGACAAGCAGCATAGAAGGGTCACTAGATCTGTTGTTGCTTGATTTCCTTTGTACTCCTTTGTACCCTCACTCAGGTAGAGCTTGGAGAAGTTTATCAGACTTCATGGAGGGAAACTCTTTGCAATGCTATGACTTAAATATATTGAGTAATGATTCTTACACCTTTGTCGGTTATTGAGACAGTTATAGGCAAGGAACACAACAACATTAAGTAAACAACATCAAAATACTTCATGATATTGTGGGATCTGATCATTTACCACTGGAGGTATCTCTGAAATATACTGGGGGAAGGCCGGAGAGAAGATCTTTTGTTCCAATTATTGAAGAAAATAGAGCCGGTATTAACTGGGATAAGCTAAAGGCGAGTGATATTATTGAAATAAATGATAGGGTTGACGATCTCTTACAAGATATGTGTTCCTTGCCTGTTCATGACTGTCATAAGTTAGGCTACAGGGACCCAAATCACTGGAAAATAATTGATAAATTGTACAAACATATCACAACAACTATTCAGAGTTCTAGTAGAGATTTTGAACGTCATAGCATCAGCAAAAATGAATATAAGGTAATACCAGGGGGGAATCGGTGTATTAGAGCTAAACACAGTGTTGCCAGGGATACATTTTTACTATGGGTGAGACAAGGTAGACTGAGAGGAACAGATCTACACCACCAGATATTAGAGGCCAGAAAAGACTTAAAAACAACACTCAAAGGCTGTAAACGTAACGAACAAAGAGAAGTTTGCAATTCAATCACGGAAAATTTTCTATATAAAAACAAAGATGAATTTTGGGGTGAAGTTAAAAGATAATGGGGATTTAAGAAATTAGCAAATGTAATTAATGGTCAAATTGGCAAGTCTAATATTACTAAAAGTATTTGCAGATACATTTTTACCTAGTCTAATTTCTGATAATAATGAGTCGGAAGAAAATTTCTGCAATGAATTGAAACTAGCCTGGTCTGGTGGTAGAAAGATGTATCTAACTATTTCTAGTCACACTCTTAAAAAACTTATACCTCGTCTTAACTCTGGCCAAGGTCATGACCTCATCCATACAACATTTTTAAAGAATGCTTCACAATTATTCTTAGAAAACCTTGCTGTTTTTTTTTATATGTGTTTTACTCACTGTTATCTCCCTGAAGACTTACTAAAGGGTACTATTACTCCAGTGAATAAGGACGTTAGACAAAATGTAACAGAGGCAGATAACTACCGGCCTGTAATGCAGTCCTCATGCCTTTTAAAACTCTTTGAACTATTTATGTTAGATATATTGTCTGAAAAACTTATTATTAATTATAGACAATTTGGATTTAAAGCTGGTTCTTCAACAACAGATACATGCTGTATCCTGAAAGAAATTATGAAAACGTACACAAGCTGTAAGAAAACTGTTGTTGCAACATTTATTGATCTAAGCAAAGCTTTTGATAGGTTGGATAATTTTATTCTAGGTAAGAAATTGTTAGAACCTTCTGTACCCGTAGATATTACTCTTATTATCCTTCATTATTTAAGAAATCAAAAAGCTAACATTAAAATTATGGCAAGATTACTATAGTAATTATCATTATATTGAAAAGGAAGTAAGACAAGGGGGAGTTCTCTCCCCCTTTCTATTTATTTTGTATATGAACAAAATTATACTTGATGTGGTAAGAACCAATGTTGGATGCAGATATGGTGACGTATGAAGCAACATTTTAGCATACGCAGATGATTTGGTTTTACTTGCGGATTCTATTTCGAATATGGATATATTATATAATAAATTATGTATTCTATTGACTCACACCTACTTACGATTAACAAAGATAAATCTAAATGTATGATTTTTACTATGAAACCAGATCAGCAGGTACAAAGCCTCGAGCTGAATGGTGATAGACTGGAGTTTGTAAAGGCATTCAAGTACCTTGGGCATGACATACTTTTTAATTTTAAAGATACAGATGACATAAGTTTTAGAATAAACAAATTTTATGCTTCTTTTAACAGCATTTTTAGAAATTTTAAACAGGTTAAAGTAGAAAGACGGCCGGCCAATCAGCGTGCTATTTTTGGCCCAGCCTTTTGGTCAGATAACGTTGACATTCCGGGCATGACCTCCACCGTCTACACACCTCCTCACTCCGCCAATCAAAAGGTTCCATTGTCGGAGCCGAAATATGCTTTATACAGCCTCGTCCAAAAACTCGCTCTCGCTCTCTCCACAGGCCGTCCCTTGGGATTGCAATATGTTAAATAACTCAGTGCCAGCCACTAGAAGACAATTGCAATCGACTTCCTGGGACATAATATGGAGAGAAAGAAGCCAAGGAGACAAAGTTAAATGTGCAGCTCGCGCGTGCCAAGCAGCAGCTAGCCGTGCATGCGAGCCAGCCAATCACAGCACCCGAAGGCATGCCTCGTGCCGGGCGGCAAGCCTATATCAAAAGGGGGGGGGGGGGGGAGGAAAGGAGCCCCAGCCTCACTAAAGCAATGGGCACCACTGGGGCAAATAGCCACATCCCAGCCTCTCTCTCTTCCCCGGGCACTTCAGGAAACTTGGCTTACCCTACTACAGCCTTCCAGCCCACCTCAACAGTTCCTGTGAATACTCCCTCGGGCCTCACCTACGAGGAGATTACACCTTTAGTATCCCTCCGCCTGTCGTCACATTGCTGGTTTACACATCTGTAGCCAAGCAATTCAAGAGGAGCGACAGGTAGTAGATGGGAGTGACTGTTTCCAGGACCACTACTGGCCAGCCCTGAGGTGGTAATTGATCCTGTGTGGCAGCAAGCAGATTAATCTATTTTATGAAGAACCCATATTGGGCCCGCAGGAGATAAAGAGAAAGAGAGAGATAATGTTGACAAACCCAGTGGTTCCTCTTAAATAATTAATGTGTTCGTATAGAACAAACTAAAGAGAAATAGACTAGACTTATAGAAAAAATAAAATAAAAGGATGATGTGTTCACAGAGTATTAGTGGTTATTGATAGAGAAGGCTCCATGCCATTAGCTACCAAATAGATAGAATCTTATAGGAAGAGATTTGATTAATGTAAGAGGGATTGATATTTGAAATAGTTAAGCAACTATAAGGTTCAGTGGGAATAAAAGATAGTTGCAGATAGATTAGCTTCAGCTTAGGGAAATATATATAGGAAGGACACCAGTCCGAATGTGAAGGACACTAGTCCGATTATTGTACCATATCATATTGTTGTAAAGGAAACTGAATCACTATTCTTGTTAATTGGTATTCCGTCGGATGAGCGGCAATAGAGAATAAGCCTAAAGTAGAATCTTGGAATTTGTATTAAAGTAAGGACGTATCTATTGCGTTAAGAAAAGTTATGTACGTATCCGGGAATAAGAGTAACGGATTAAGCGTTCAATATTGATAAAGGATAAAGATTGTATCTTACGTGTAATCTTAGATGACCTACCGGTCTATATTGTATTAGGGTGAAGATATTATGTACGTATCCGGGAATAAGTGTAACGGATTAAGCGTTGAATATTGTTAAAGGATAAAGATTGTATCTTACGTGGAAACTTAGATGACCTACGGGTCTGTATTGTATTAGGGTGAAGATATTATATTGTACTAAGAGGGTTTATGTTCAGGTGTAACGGACTACGCGTTCAAATGTGGTAAAGGGGGTTGAGATAAAGAGGATATAGTCCGTGGGAATTAAGTGGTTTACAGGCCGGTGATATATTCAGGTATTATATTATACTAGGAGGATTTATGTTTGTAACGCCCTGGTCTTAGTAATAGACATATAGGGGCATGGTAATTGTTATAATATTGAGGCAGTAGAATTTATGATTAAGATTTATACATGATAGTCTTTTGTCAGAGAAGCCCTGGTCTCGCAGTTAGACATCGGAGGGCACGGTAAACATTATAAGTTCAGTGTGGTAACCTACAATGGATCTAAGTCGAAGTGAGTCATTACCTGAATAGCGGGAATCCAAATAGGTGGTAACGGGAGCTTTTGAGTTCCAAAGTACTATCTATCGCGGGTCGACGAACTATTCAATTCGTGTATTGAACCCATTTCGACCCGAACAGGAAGTTGGTTACTGGACTCGTATTAGTTTAGGAGTTTGGGCTGTTAAATAAAGTGTACAAAACCCAAATATCTGTTGAATTATTCCCCCACCTTAGTAGTGTGCTTGAACCTAGAAATTTAAGTACAACACAGGTGAATACAGATACTTTTATATTTCTTTTTAACTCATACTGTCTACCAGACTATGGTATTCCCCTCATAATCATAATTTTAAGTCTAATATTTTTAAAACTTTTAAAATCGCTTTTAATAAATCACTTAAACGCATATGTAAGGTGCCAGCCTACGCCAGCAGTCATATCACGGCAGCTCGATGCAACCAGTTGCTTCTTGACCATCACACAGCATTGGTTCAAGCCCGGTATTGTAAGATAGTATTAAGGTCGGAAAATCCTATCACTAAGTTCAATATACCTAATATTAAAGAAGGGTTCATGATGCAGCATGTCATAAATCTCTAGAAATGTATACAATGTTAATATACTGGGAAAGGAGGTAAATGTACTGAAAGCCAGGAAAGAGTGGGTTCAAAGGCATGAGGACAGACGAGGACCTTGTTTTTAATATGGGTACTAGTTCTTCAAAATTTGCATAGGTTCTGCTGTTTAGATTTTATTAGATTTTATTTTTATATTACTTTATTTTTATATTTTAAAAAATGTCTAACAATATTCAGATACTCTTGTACTTCTGTAACCATTGATCACTTTTAATAATTTGTTTTGCTATGATAGTTATTTTTTTATTTATTTAATATAGTTGGAATTTGCTTTTGTAATGTAGCCTACGTACCATGCAAGTTAAATATACTTGATTATATTAAATTATGCCATATATTGTTTACCTTTAATTTACATTTATGATAGATTCTTTGTATATTAATTTTAACTTGACAATCTGCTTTGGTTTAAACCATTGTATTTGTTTTATAATTTTCAAAATATTATTTTAGTTAAACTTATATGGTACCTTCGTAATTTGTGTATGTACTTGTATATGTACTTTTAATATAAATATTTCTTAAATAATTTTTATATCGTAATTATTTTAATTATTATATACAGTATATATTCTTCTTAGTATGCTAAAGTGATATATTATTTTATTGTTAGAGATTGTTTTTTAAATTTAGGAGTAAGCATCATTTACTGTACAGTATATGCGATTATTTTACAGCTTTATAATACTAGTGTTATTTTTTATTGATTATGTATATTTTACTTTCGACTAAAATTAAGCTACTGTAAACAAACGTAAATGCTTATTGGAGTTAAGATTAGTACAAACCAAGTTATTGAGAAGTACCGGTACCAGGATTGAGTAAAGCAATTATTTTAAAATAGCAAATTCTATATTATGAAGACAAGAATTATTATTGTGAATTATTATTGGATGTATCACATCACACTTTTTAAAACTTACCTACTTCAAATGCATATGTAATGTATATAATCTTACGTATATTACGAAATAAAGTCATTGAATTGAATTGAACTACATGCTCAACGCCATGCACTACCTGGGGAAGGGGACAGTGGAGCTTCCGAAGCCAATCACCATGGGGGAGTTCTTCACAGTCAAGCTCACTGAACCCTACGCACACATGGGCAGGACCGTCATCACCGATAACTGGTTCACCAGCTTACCTTGGCACTCTCCCTACGTAAAGCTGGCCTGGAACTCGTCGGGACAATCCGCCAAGGCTTGGAGGTCGGGGAGTCTGTGGCTGTATTCGACTATGAGGACAGGGTCACCCTTCAGTATCACCGAGCCAGCAAGACCAAGAGCATGCAACTTCTGTCCACCATTCACCACAGGCCCACTCTTATTGAACGGCAGAAGTCTGACATCCAGATGTTTTACAATGCTACGAAGGGTGGTGTGGACACTTTTGACCAGCTCTGCAGCATCGCTATGCTGGCCGGAAGGCCCGACGGTAGCCCATGTGCCTTTTTTATGGCATACTGAATATAGCTATGGTCATCAGCTATATTGTATACTCGGAATCTGCCACTGGGAAACTCTTGAACAGGCGGGAGTTCTTCAAGGAGATGTCCGTCAAGTTGTGCCACCCCAGGGCCCAGATGCGTTTGCTGCGCCACAGGTGTTTATCGCGGGAGCTCAAGCAACTAATCTCCAACACCCTTGACTTACCCATGCCAGTCATCATGGAAGAAGAGGAAAAAACTGAGAAGAGGAAGAGATGCTACATCTGCCCCAGCGAGTCCAACTACAAGACGCGCATGCTGTGCTACGGATGCCGGAAGTCCGTCTGCGGTCACCATGTGGCGAGGATCTGCTTGCCAAGCATCCCATAAAGGTAAGGAATTCTACATCATTCTTATACATTTTTATTGGGTTTTTAAGTTTATACAAAGTAAATAAGGTTAATAATTGCCAACCAAATCTCATTGAAACGTTTTCCCTTTCAATGTAACGTAACATTTTATTTTTTTGGGCATCTATGGTATGCCTATTATATTTGTAGGGCGTAGTATGTATTATTCAATCAGTATTCATCATTCATGTGGATTGTGATAAAAATCCATGCATTTTTAGTCATCCTATACATTGTGGCAAGTGTAGTTGTCCACATGTATTTATTGATTTCATTAATTGAGTTTAGAGGTGAAGTTGGTTGGTGGAAAAAACATAATATTCAGAGGGTTGCGGCCTGAGCGGTGCTGGGAGATAAGGTTAACCCTTTCAGTACTGTGTGCGTATGACTACTCCAAACCCCCATTATTTATACTGATTTTGTTCATAGGGTGTTTAGGAATGGCCATGGTGATTTATAGGCAGATTCATCAAACAATTTGTTCAGTTATGAATTTTTTTCTCTCAAATTTTTGCTGAAAAAAGTTGGAGGTCTCAGAGTAAAGTGTACATAATGTTTTGGCATTGCTATCTACTAGTTCCGATTTCAATATTTAGGAGTTGCCTGTGTTCTAGGGGAGTCTTACACTATTCATTCCAAATTTCAGCTTAACACCTTATTGACGGGCTAGGCGGTCTATTTGACCGTACCGCCCAGCGTTTTTTTTTTACCCTAAATAGGTTTATTTCTGTGCTAATTTTCATGCCTAAATAAGACCCAGAGCGTAAAACAAGTATCTATCCCTGAAAGGGCGTAAACAGAGCTTTCCAATGACACCCGAACCATCCTTGTACGACCACTGGTTCTCTTGCAACGATCGTGCAACACGAGTGCAAAAACCCTAAAATAAGGTAATTTCCTTACATAATTCCCTGTGTAGCGAGTGAGAAAGGGGGGAGGAAAGTAGAATACAGTTCATTACGTCCATGGTGGTCGTGGGGAGCGGTCATAAGGTTACTACGCTCGTCCCACCGCTCAGCTCTCTCTCTCAGCAACATTACGTGCTGAAAATGGCGCTCGACAGCTGTCGTTCACCGCCACTTAGTCCAAATTTATTTCACTCGACATATGTTGCGCGCCGCCAGTTAAGGGTTAATCCATGAATATTTAGGCACCCTACTGAATTTTTATAAACAGTTGATCATTTGTTTAAGTTTTCGAAATGAATCCTTTCTTATTCTTTGCACAGCTCGCGCCCTATAGGACCCAGGTGGACAACACTCCAGCTGAAGAGGCCATCCCCCACAGGCCACACCCTCCCGCTACAATCCACCAGAGTGCCAGTATCCTCAGGGAACCTTAAGTATATATTTTTATTTATTGAGTAAAGTTACTTATTTTCGTAAGTTATTTTTCAAAAATAATATTTAGAAATATAAAAATAACTTATTTTCAATTCCACTTGACGTAAGATTAAGCATTCCTTTTATTTTATGAAGCAATTTAGAACAAAATTCTATCTTAATTACCTGATTTTCTGCAAATATTATAGTGCGGTGTGCTACTTTTGGACAGGGTAACAATAAACGCCAAAATGTATACGACTCTGGCTCTTATCCTTCTATTCATATTCAAGATTCGGTACCCTGGAGGGGAACCTACTACGGATATAATATTTAGAAAATATGGTAGAAAAAAGTTGACGACGTACAGGAGACTGGAGACTGAACACTATAAGGATCGATATATATGTCTGAAGATGGATGTAGGTACAGTCGGTCACATTTCCGACTGGGCCACCTATGGTAATTTCGCTGGGAGTCTTTCGCTCTGATATTAGAACGATCGCTCACTCCCCCCACCCTGAATCTGTTGCATATTCTGTCCCATAGATGGCGTAGTTAGATTTGCGGGGGGGGGGGAGCCCGGGGGGGGGGTATTATTGTGTAGGAAAGGTTGGTTATGCAAAACAAACAAACAAACAAACAAAAATAGTGTATTAGCCTTTTCTACAATTTGATCATGGGCGATTTACATATTAATATTAATTGATATAAAGTATTTTACTATCATTTAACTTTTTACAAAGCAGTTTACAAACATTTATTGACCATGAACCTTTGTTTATTTGGCCTATGCCTATTAACTCAAGATAATCGTATTCCGAAAGTATATTAGTTGATGAACTACCGTAGGTATACATAATAAAGAAAATGACTAGGGTATGTATTCTATGCCATCCAGGAAAATTTATATGTCAAAAATTAAAATGAAGCAGGCAACCATATTTTATGATTGATTGTATTAACGATCTATTGAACAGCTAGATAAGGTCTGAAATGCTCTGCATCATCAAACTTCCGTTACCTCACTGTAGACGTGTATGCTATTTTGACCTCTTTTGTCTCATGACAGAAAGTTGAAAATGGTATGGTTCAATTCCTCGCCACCCTAACACCTCTGAGAATGCCACACTTACAGCTGTTCAGGCATGCCAACATGTATCACGATATCAATATATACCATCTATCTTTACTGTCCTTAACAATATAATGGTTTTGACCCACCTGCGTTATCTTTCAATGCTAACAAATAACAGGTGCTTGATGTACTTCTTGTCAAGTTGTTTTGATTAGAAAAATGTGCAGACTATAACTGTTGGTATGCCTGGAGACAATTATATCCTCGTGACTTGCATTGAAAACCATTATTATAGTTATACTAATTAAAATACAAAGGATTACTGTGGTAATTTGATTTGGAACTTGAATAAATACTATATTCAAATAAATATATATATTTGTTCTTACAACATAACTTATATGTATATATTTCTGAACTATAATTACTATACTATAACACGCCACAAGCATATGCAAACAAGCAGGCATGCACACACGCACACATACGCTAACGCACATTTAACGCACATTTTGTGTTTGAGAAGGGGGTTCTCAAACACAAAATACACATCTGGAGAATATCATAATTATATCAAATGTGACATCTACCAGCGTTGGCAGAATCGCCTCTCCTTAGCCACTAGCGCTCGCCAGGTCAGTGAAATGGGCTACAGTTATCAGAGAATGTTGTTCTTTATTTCATAGTACTCGCATTGTTACAGACAGTCCAGTGGTAGTCTTTATTTACGTCTGTGACAAAGGGAAGTATTTTATATCATTAATAGAATATAAGATGCATTGTTGTGTGAAGTTGAGAGAGAGAGAGAGAGCGTTCAGCGAGGGATTAGTGAGTGTTGCCTCCCTCCTCCTCCCGGAGGAGTTTTCCCGCCCGTGCGGGCTTTCTCTCGCCTTTGATTGGCTGGTGGTTCCTGGCGCGTTCTAGGGGCATGCTGCCTTGTGAAGTATCGGCCCGTGATTGGCCGACCATCGGGCCTTTGTGGGCTCCTGTGGTCCACAGGAGCTGTTCTCCTCAGAGCAGGCTAGGGGCGCACACGACTAACATCCTTTTTACAACTGTCCCCCATATCTCCACCATTCTGATACTGTCTCTCTCACTCAAGTTCCTTTCTTTCATCCCTCTAATCTTTTAACGTCACAGCACTCCCTTTGGGTTCTGTACTCGATTTCATATCGGCCCATCGTATTGTGTGCGTCGCTCTCATATATATTTACATGTATTAGAATAGGCTATAAGGGTTCTTATTCTATGGAGGTTTGATAACTCTGTGTGTGTCTCCCTCAGTGTCCTTAGTCTATGGAGGTTTGATGACTCTTTGTGTGTGTCTCCCTCATTATCATTAGTGCTCTGCTCGGTTATTTAATGCTAGACTGGGATGAGGTTTCTGTTGTCGTTGTCACCGATGTGTGTAAGGTTTGCTTATACCTACACGACTTCGACGGTTTCTGTGGTAGCCTAGGTCGTCCTTTTGGTTGTGTCTTTTGTGAGTGCAGCATCGTGTTGTAAGAGGGCATTAGCCTACTACCTTATAACACAGTGCTGCCTCTTTGCTTGACTTTAGAAGGATCGCCAGGGTAGAACCAGATACTTGAGATCTGGATCTACCAAGAGAGCATCCCCGTCATTAACGTAACTTTAATCATACCGCCTTAAGGACAACGCTAGGCTATGAGCCTGTCTTGCTCAGCCACAGTTTCCTAACCTTGATATCCCAGCTAGACTTTATTCGCCTACCAGACACTAGTTAGGACATAGGCTCTTTTGTTATGTATGCATTATTATTCACAGCATTTATTAGTCTAGGTTGTTGTTGAGTTGCACAACCATAGCAGACTGTTTCGTTGATGAGGATATACTTCTTTTAGTGTCGAGCATTGCTGCCGTTGCGCATTTATAGTATTCTCATGTCAGTTAACATTATATGTCCTATCTTTTAGTGTATTCAGTCTACACGTGTGGTGTCCTGCCTCCTGCCTTTATATAATTTAAGATACGAGCATCTTATGAGCATCAGACTTTCTTCAGAAGTTTCCAGGTCTATGCTGTAGGACTGTACTTCACTTTCTTTCAGATAGGAGTGAAGAGTTTATTGTTGTTTAGAGTAACTATATTGAAGCATCTTTGTATTGTATTAAATCTTGCAGTGATTTAATTGATCTTTCCATAGTTTCCCTTTTATACATTTTAACGTAACTTGCATCTTGTTTGTTATCAGGCTGTACCAGTGTGGGTTAGCCTGAAGTAGAGTACATTGATACCCAGTTAAGGATACCCCGTTATCGCAGATTAACTCTGGAGGGTATAGGTGTTTTTTGTTCGCTGGCATATAAGTTCGAGGGTTTGGATCTAGCGTACCGTTGTTGCATAGTGCCCTATTACTAGTCCAATCATTAAGTGCCCTTGTTTTATTCGTAGCCCCAGTCGTAACACAATATATATTGCACTGCTTGTATTGCTGAATGACCTATTTTCTCTAACAGTGTAGTATTCTTTGGTGTAAGCGACTAGTTATGAAAGCTGTTATTTTGGTATGGGAATTTCACTAATGACGAATAGATGGATATGGATATGCAATCCATTATGTTATTTTAAGTAACAACACAATGCTACACATAATGATGTATTTGAAGAAAAACGCATGAGACAGAGAGGTATGAGGAGCCCCAAAACAAATGCCGCAAATCGACAATACGGGCAAGCCAGGGACCTCAACCAAAATTAAGAGACCAACATAAACCCAAAGAAGCGCAAATGAACATCAGCTAAGGAAAAGACCAATCTATATTGTGGATAGATATAGATAGATAGATACATAGATAGTGTGAGTGAATGAGTGAGAATGAGCTGTCTTACTAAATAGATAGTGAATCTAGCAATCCCTACAAATTGGTTTGTAAACAATAATTACACATAAACATATATTTCCTAAAGGCAGATTTCACTAGCAAAAACTATTTACATCTTAATTAATATCAAGAGATAAAACAGTAACCATAAACCTGGTGAAATAATTCACGTAACCCCCCTCCCCCACCCTACATACTTCCAACTTTCCCTATACAATAACCCCCCCCCCCCCTCCCCCTTCTCCGTATAGCCCATCCCTCTCCTACCCAGCAAATCTAATGACGCCATCTATGGGTCATAATATGCAACAGATTCAGGGTGGGGGGGCGGGGGATTGAGCGATCTTAGTAATACCAGAGCGAAAGACCCAGCGAAATTACCATTAAGTGGCCCAGTCGGAAAGGTGACCGACTGTACATCCGAAAATTTGCAATAAACGTCAAAATGTATACGACTCTGGCTCTTATCCTTCTATTCATATACAAGATTCGGTACCCTGGAGGGGAACCTACAACGGATATAATATTTAGAAAATATGGTAGAGAACAGTTGACGGCGTACAGGACTGGAGACTGAACACTATAAGGATCGATATATATGCCTGAAGATGGATGTAGGTACATCCGAAAATTTGCAATACATGTCAAAATGTATACGACTCTGGCTCTTATCCTTCTATTCATATACAAGATTCCATACCCTGGAGGCGAGCCTACTACAGATATAATATATATATATATATATATATATATATATATATATATATATATATATATATATATATATATATATATATATATACTGTTTATTGTATATATATATATATATATATATATATATATATATATATATATATACTGTATATATATTACATCTAACTATTCAATCATTTATTAAGGATTCTCTATATCCATCTCTCAGATAATTTTAAGATGTTTTATTTACAGTGTGCATATATTTATGTGTGCATATATTCATACATGGAGGTCATTCACTCCTTTAAATTCATTGTAACTTCTATGCTTCTTTCTGTCATGTCAGACATGATTCCCACACTATGAAAGCTTACTCTGGAACCTTGATGTCGCCCAAGCATCTGATCGTATGACCAATGACGATCACGTGTTGTAGAGGTGTTTCGAGGTTACCAAAGGAGGTGAGAGGTAGGGTATTGAGAGGTTAGATAGACTTTAGCCACAGGCAAGACAAGAAACCCTTAGAGTTTCCCTCTCAATATAGGGAAGTCTCTCTTACTTATATATTAGTACACCTGTACACACAATTCAGTTGTTACTTGAATAAATATCAAAGTTGGTTCTGGATACCAAACATGCTTTCCTTTTCCCCTTTACCTATATATAATATGTATAAGGTATAAGTGGGATGGTGGCGGCATTACTATTACTATATATCTATCATAATTAATCAATCATCATCGAGCAGAGGAACGAGAGCTGAGATCTACCTACAATTCAATCTACAATGAACCTATAACTAAAACATAATATATTTATTAACTCCTAAGGACATCGACACCTTAAGTCATCCTTACTAAGAGTAATACTTAACCCTTATAAGATAACATAGGAGCGTATCTCAAAACGTCTTCCTAATCTTAACCCGTACCTACAGTGACTGTCAAAAGTCATTTGTAACATAATATATATAAATATATACATATTATAGATATATAGATATATTCGAGATAGGTTGGTCCTTAGAGAATCGTAGTCTTAGGAGGAACAAAATTACCAGTGAGGCAGCGAACAACATGTTTATTTTCATATCAGACGTTTCGACATAGTGGATGTCATCATCAGTGATCTAAAAGTGAAATGCAAAAAACACAATTAAAGTGATAGCTCTTATATAATTAAAATATTCTAGCAATGTTTAACCTATACAATTGAAAGGGGGTTAGCAGACGACATATTATTTAGTTGGGGCTTGCTAACTTTTATGTGTATGGATTCAAGGGTTCTTAGGTCTTTATCAGATGAAATATCTACTATTTTGAAATTATCCTTTGAAATTATAGTATGACAATATTCAGTGTTTCCTTACGGCTGAATCAGGAGGGGACTTCAACCTGCGACCTGTTCTGCTCGACTGACCCAGGTGCTCATCTATTCTCACCTTAACATTTAAAAGGCGAGCTGTGTGTATTGAACACCACTGTTCTCGGCGACGATATTAGGCTCCATTCATGCCTATAATCGTCATTTTACTATAAATATCGTTATTACTTATTCATATGTGCCTATTTTACCTTCACTATGAAGATAGTAACCTGTAACAACAATAAAAGAGGTGGGAATAATGTTTTTATGATCAAAATCGCGAATAAACATGGAGCGGCCCATTCATGAATTGTGGAGCAAAGTGAGGCAGCCCCTCCCTTCACGAGGCCTCAAGCTTGACTGACTCATTCACCCACACCCTACCTCTGCCAACACACTCGCTAGGCACATATCCACAGCCTCCAACCAGTTTGCTAATGTTAGCACAAAAATATACCAACGAATTAGGGAATAACAGGGAAAATAGGTGATAATTGAAGGGGGGAGGGGAAAGGGGAGAAGGAGGGGATGTGGAGGAGTGATATGAAGTATAGAGGGAAAAAAAAAAAAAATGTTTTAAGTGCTACTGGGGCCTTTTAAAATGTGTTTTTTAGGCCTGCCCTCTTAAGAGCTTTGCCGCCGTTGCCCAGTAAAACCTCTTAAGAGCTTTCTCGACGTTCCCGGGATAAAGGAGCGAATAGTGCTCCCCAAATACCCAGCTTGGCAACTCGGGCAAGTGAAACTATAGACAATAGATGAGCGAAGATCAGTCGGCATTCCATTCGGTCTTTAAATGGAAAGAAAGAACTTATCTTAAAGGAATTGGTGTGAATGAATTTAACATTTATTTACAGGAAAACCTTTGTAAATCTCTTAATAGACTTTTCTGTATATGAATAGACAATTCTCCTAAATAAGGCAATGCTAGATATATTATCTCCTTATTAACCGTGGGAACAAGCTGCTTCGACTGGTACTTATTATTCAAGAAAATATTTACGAATTTATCGAAGAGGTGACCATTGTATCCATTGTTAATGAAAAAAAAAATACGTAAAAATACAACTTCTTGGTGAAAATATGAAAAGGTTGACGATAGGGCATAAGCTCGATGGAGAAGTGTGCGAATAGCATTAATTTTGAAGTAGATTGAACAATAACTAAAGAAGCTTGTACCTAATCCAGTGAACGTAGGTGTCCGAAAAATTGACATCGAAAGCCTGTTGTTATGTTCTTCAACTGTCATATCTAAAAAATTGAGTTTGCCATTATTCTCTGTTACCATAGTGAACTCTATATTTCTATGTTGTTTATTGATATAGTCTAAAAATAAAAGAGAATTACTTTTATCTTTAAAGATGACAAACGTGTCGTCAATATACCTACGGTATAAGACTGGTTTGAACTCTACAGGGCAATTAAGTAAATATTTGTTTTCTAGGTGGCTCATGAAAATATTAGAAAGAGTACAGCTTAAGGGTGATCCGATGGAAATTCCGTCGATCTGTTTATACAATTCATTATTAAAGACAAATAATCCATCTTTAGAAACCAGAGTTAGAAATTCTTTGAGAACGGACTTAGTCATGCCCATGAAGTTATTTATTCCTTCAAACACAAGATCACAACAAATGTGTATAGTTTCATTTATGGGTATATTTGTAAACAATGATTTAACATCATAACTGCACATGTGGTGGGATTCTAATACCTGGAAATCGGATAAGGATTTGGCAAATTCATAAGAGTTTTTAATGGTGAATTCATTAGTTGCAAAATTATTGAGAAGAGGAACTAAATACTTTGCTAATTATTAGCATGCCGTAGGCGGCCATAATGGGTCGAAGTGGAATGGAAGGTTTGTGGATTTTGGGGAGTCCATATAAAGTAGCTGGGTTTGAACCTGAGGGTTTGAATGATTTAGCATCATTTGTTGAAAATACGTTTATTTTTTTTTATTTTTATTTTTTTTTTTTTTTTTCTATATTCCAACTTACTTCCTCTCGGGCATAGGCTGAGAGCCTTAACATTCACCGCTTTACAATGAACAGTGAAGCCTGTGAGGTCTTGTTCCAGTCTAGGGAGTGAGACATGTGAAGCACGTAGAGTACAACGAGCACCTGCCATCTTGCCTTCACATGAGGCATGGTGCTCACTCATGGCCCGAAACGACCCCATCTCTGAAGCCACCTCGTTCCCGTGCTTCACTGTCTCACCCCCTACACTCGGACTCTCACACTTACAACACACTTACTCCACACACAACGCCACCTGTTGAGCAGATAACTCACCAGGCATTGCACCCCTATAGCATATTTTGAATATGGGAATATTCATACAGTGCTATTTAATCAGGAACATGAGGGTATTTTATTGACGTTTCGGTGGGCTTGTGGTAATGCACTGCTACTAGGTACAGCACAAATTCCATCCCAATAATATCTTCCCATTGATACATCGGGATTTGAACCCGGGACCTTTGGATTACCAGGCCAGTGGCAAGACCACTCCACCACACCTCCCCTAGTGAGACAAGTTTACTGAGAAATCTATTTACTTTATCCTCAAATTTTAAAGTCAATTGGAATGTTCCTCATACCTAAGTTTAGTGAATTTAGTGAAATCGTTAGCACAACTTTCATGTTTTCTATATATGAGTGTTTATTCATTATTACAATGCCTCGTTCTTTATCCGGCTTACAGATTACAATATCTTTATTCTTACCTAGATTATTCAATATACTAAGGTCATTACGTGAAAATAGTGAAAATACTATGCAGGGTTTAAAAGCCATATACATTACTATAAGCAACATTCTTAATACATTCAATGACCTGGTTGAAGTTGGTACCATTACCGAATTTACAGTTGCGTAATCGATTTAAGACTCCATCAAAGGGCAGAAAATATTTAAAAAATTAAGGCTTATACACAGGAAGACAAAATTCCAGTCCGAATGACAAAATAAACTTTTCTCTGTTTGAAAGCGTTACAGCAGACATATTAAACATCACTTTATTGGGGTCACACGATTTGAGATTATAATTAGCTCCGATATTATGCAACTTCTTTTCGTGGGTTTGAGACACATTTTTAGTTATTTTGTTCTTTTTCTCGCGAATGAAACTGTTCAGACAATACAAATCTAGTCGAGACTCTAAACGTTTAAGTGATTTATTATGTTACCTCCACCAACCGACTTTCCCTACACTCAATTAATGAAATCAACAAATACATGTGGCAGTCCAGAATTGAGATGCTCGAGTTTCTTAGTGTTTGATGTATTTCCTTTGTTCTTATCTCTACATCCAGAAGTTTCCTTTGCCATTTTCTATATGTTTCTGAGTTGTGTACTTTTTCTGATATAATTTAAAACACAAGCATTTGGGAAATATACCATATGATTTGCAGCATGTTAGAAATTTCAGATCTAATTTTGTCTTCAAACATTTCGTAGATGCATGTTCGAGGTTCCGGAACACTTGTAGAGAGGATTGTCCATATCTTTGCCTATCACATTCGAGATAGGTTGGTCCTTAGGGAATCGTAGTCTTAGGAGGAACAAAATTACCAGGGAGGCAGCGAACAACATGTTTATTTTCATATCAGACGTTTCGACATAGTGGATGTCATCATCAGTGATCTAAAAGTGAAATACAAAAACACACAATTAAAGAGATAGCTCTTATATATTTAAAATATTCTAGCAATGTTTAACCTATACAATTGAAAGGGGGTTAGCAGACGACATATTATTTAGTTGGGGCTTGCTAACTTTTATGTGTATGGATTCAAGGGTTTTAGGTCTTTATCAGATGAAATATCTACTATTTTGAAATTATCGTTTGAAATTATAGTATTACAAGATTCAGTGTGTTCCCTTACGGATGAATGAGAAGGGGACTTCAACCTGCGACCTGTTCTGCTCAACTGACCCAGGTGCTCATCTATTCTCACCTTAAAGGAGCGAATAGTGCTGCCCAAATACCCAGCTTGGCAACTCGGGCAAGTGAAACTATAGACAATAAATGAGCGAAGATCAGTCGGCATTCGGTCTTTAAATGGAAAGAAAGAACTTATCTTAAAGGAATTGGTGTGAATTAATTTGAAATTATTTGCGCGTAAAACCTTTCTTAATAGACTTTTCTGTATCTGAATAGATAATTATCCTAAATACGGCAATGCTAGATATATTATCTATACAGATATATATACTGTATATATATTATATATATATATATATATATATATGTTACTAAAGCCAGGTAATAAATTGTCTTTAATACATACGAGGTTGAAAGAAATGGCAATTTCTGCGTTGGAAATTTTATTATTCAAAGTTTCCAGGTCTCTGATGAGTTTTCGCTGGGTGGCAGGAAGTAGATGAAGGAGATGAGCAAAATTCATGGTGGTACAGGGTTACATAAATGTAAATGATGATACAGGATATACGACGCGTTTCACTGGATAACCAGCATTATCAAGTAAGGATGGAATGATATAAAAGGTAAACAGGAAGGGTATATATAGAGGGTGGAGGATCAGAGGAGGCGAAAAAAAGGGGCAAAAATCTACTATTGGTGGAGGGGGATTCTGGAAAAGAGAAAGGGGGGAACCGCTTCACACATGCGCACTGGATGCGGGATGGTGGTTGGTTGGTGGGGTCGAAGCTGATTGGCTGCGTGTCGAGGGGCGTGGCCTAAGTTGTGTGGCGCCTGCGGAAGACGAAGCTGAAGGAGGTAGCGCGGGGGACTGCACCAAGGGCACCGGGGGGCGAGGGGGGGTGTTAGGTCCTGTAGGAAAGTGCCTTTTGGCAGAAGGAAGGATCTGAAGGTCCAGAGTTTGGTTGTTGATGTTGGGATGTAAGGCTTGGATATATAAAGCTTCGAGTATAGGTAATATCCTTGGGTCACTTTCTTTATTGAGTATGGTGGTGTGTTTCTCTAACTTGTTGCGTGTGAGGTGAGGGTGGTTAGGGGTGAGATAGTGGTCTTTGATGGCTCCAGCCTGAAGGTGAAGAGTTAGCCGACGTGAAAGACGATCTGCGTCATACCAATATAGGAATGAGGTCCACAGTCCTCATAATTACAGGTATGTTGGTAAATGACGTGATCGTCGGTCATCGGGCTCTTTATCATGGTGGAGGCAGGTTTGTTGCGGAGAACGAGGTTGGAGGTCTTGGGGGATTTGTAGTAAATTATTAATTTGATTTTGTTTTCCGGGTTGGTTGGGTGGACATGCTTGGAGATTATTTCTTTTAAGACGGCCTCGTCATTTTTGTGTTCAGAGGACATGTAATTGTGGTAGAAGATCTTAATTTCATTGGGGGGTCAATGTTGGGAGGGCTTTGGGTGTACCATTTTTCAAGATGGTGGTTGATGGTGCTGGAGATGTCGGAGTTGGAGTATCCGTTATTTACTAAAACTTGGGATAGTCTTTCTAGTTCCTGGTGGGTGTCGGCCCAGGTAGAGCAGTGCGTGAGGGTCTCCTAACATAGGCGGAGATGGAGGATAGAAGATAACGGCGGGGGCATTCACTATCGCCGTTGAGGCATTGTCCTGTGTTAGTTGGTTTAATGTAGACGGTGGTTTTGAACCCATGGTCGTTCAGAGCTACGAGGATGTCGAGGAAGGGGAGTTGTCCATTGTTAGATTTTTCAAAGGTGAAGTTAAGTCCGGAGGAGGTCATGAAGCGACGCTGGAGTTCCTGTAGTTCGTGGAGGTCCTTGATTTGCACGAAGATGTCATCCACGTATCTACAGTATAACGAAACGGCGGGTCGTTGGGCCAGATAGGAGCTCTTCCTCGATGGTACCCCACATGAAAAAGTTCGCAAAAGGAACTCCTAGAGGGCTGCCCATCTCCACACATCTATCTGCTTGTACAATTTTGCCCCGGGGGCAAAGGAAGGGGCCCTCCTTGGTACATAGCTCCAGTAGTGTTTTCCAGGGCCTTCTCCTATGTCCCAGTGTTTGGTGTATCATGGCAATGATCATTTCGACGTAGAATCATTCCAATGGTCCTAATCCACTGGCGAAGTTGGTGAACAGTCTTTCTACGTGCAGAGAGGCGATTTTTGTGTGGCTGTTTTTACGGGTGGCGTCTGCGTAAAATTTTCCAAGAAATCGCGGGCTGAGTTAAGGTTGAATTGGCTGGGCACGTAGGGGGTGAGTAGGTTGTTCAGCCCTTTGCGATCTGGTAGGTGGCACTGGGTAATCTGTGAGATGATGGGGCGTTTGGGGTTCCTCAGGTTTTTGTGTTTTGATGGTTCCGTACGCATAACCAGGTGTGTATTGCTCCGACGAGTTTTTTTTAAGGTGGATCCCTCCTTGTTTTGGCCTTGATGGCATTGATGGTTTGGTGTTGGCAGTGCTTTTTTTTGATTTTCGTCGGTTTGGTTGCGGGTGATCTGTTTTTAAATTTGGTTTTTGTCCACTTACGATGACGTCCCCATTTTTCCAATATATTCCTCCTTGTCATGGATCACGAGGCAGGAAGCTTTTATCCGCGAGCGACGTATGATGATGTTGGGGTTGTCCTCCCTTAATTAGTTTGGCAGCTATCTTGGAAGTTTTGTTTGTTGTTGTATTTTGCTATGTGTTTGTTCCTCTGTTTTTGGCGCTTTCAGCGAGGAGAGTAGGTGGTAGGGCGGAAGTATGGGTGCCCCTTATCCATCCTTGCTTGATTCGTAGGATTGTCGTCCAGGAGGATTTTCGTTTTCTAGGCGTTTTTCCGGTGGTGGCCCATTTTTCGGCTGTAGTGGCAGTTGAGGCCCTTTGTTGAGGAGGTCTTCTTGGTCCAAGGGTCAGAATGGTGTTAGTAAGGAAAAGAGATGACACTTAGGGGAAGTTTTATATATCCTTTTGTAGGTTTGGGAAGTTTTAAGTTTTCCGCCCATAAAGACGGGCACGATTTTTTATGACATGTTACAAAGCAATATAGACTGTTGGGGCGATTGGCATCCCTCTAGGAGTTTCTTTTTGCGAATTTTTTCATGGGTACCATCGAGGACGAGCGCCTACGCTGCCCAACGACCCGCCGGCTTCCCTACTGTAATATCGCTGATTGACATCTTCGTGCAAATCAAGGACCTCCACGGAACTGTCAGGAACTCCAGCGGTCGCTTCATGACCTCCTCCGGATTTAACTTCAACCGTTGAAAAATCACAAACAATGGACAACTCTCCCTTCCTCGATCTCTCTCGTAGCTCTGAACGACCATGGGTTCAAAACCCCCGTCTACTGAAAAACCACTAACACAGGACAATGCCTCAACGGCGATAGTGAAATGCCCCCCTCCGTTAGCTTCTATCCTCCTACCTCCGCCTATGTTATGAGAGCCCTCAGGCACTGGGGGGGCTCTACCCTGGGACCACACCCACCAGGAACTAGAAAAGACTAGCCCAAGTTTTAGTAAATAACGTATACTCCAACTCCGACATCTCCATCACCATCAACCACCCTCTTTGAAAAAAGGTACACCCAAAGCCCTCCCAACATTACCCCCCCCCCAATTGAATTAAGATCTTCTAACCGCAATTACATGTCCTCTGAACACAAAAATGACGAGGCCGTCTTAAAAGAAATAACCTTCCAAAGCATGTCCACCCAACCAAGCCCGAAAACAAAATCAAATTAATAAATTTACCTTACAAATCCCCCAAAGACCTCCAACCCTCTTCGTCCTCCGCAACAAACCTGCCTCCACCAAGATACAGAGCCCGATGAACCTACGATCACGTCATTTAAGCCAACATACCTTTAATTTATGAGGACTGTGGACCTCATTCCTATCTTGGTATGACTCAGACTCCCTTCTTTCACAGTCGGCTAACTCCTCACCTTCATGCTGGAGCCATCAATGAACCCCCCCCAACCCTTATACCTCACCCCTAACCACCCTCACCCTCACCAACGCAACGATGTTAGATAAACACACCACCATACTCGATAAAACAGGTTACCCAAGGAGAATTACCTATACTCGAAAGCTTTCTATATCCACGCCTTACAACATCCCAACATCAACAACCACAAACTCTGGACCTTCAGATGCCTTTCCTTCTGCCAAAAGGCACTTTTCCTACAGGACCTAACCCCTCCCTCCTCGCCCCCCGGATTGCCCTTGATGCAGGCCCCCCCGCGCTAAACCTCCTTCCAGCTTCGTCTTCCGCAGGCGCCACACACCTTAGGCCAGACCGCCCCTCGACACCATGCACGCAGCAATCAGCTTCGACCCCACCAACCAACCACCATCCCGCATACAGTGGCGCATGCGGTGAAGCGTTACCCCCCTTTCTCTTTTCCAGAATCCCCCTCCACCAATAGTAGATTTTTGCCCCTTGTGTTTTTTTTTCGCCTCCTCTGATCCTCCACCCTCCTAGTATATACCCTTCCTGTTTACCTTTTTATATCATTCCAACCTTACTTGAAAATGCTGGTTGTCCAGTGAAACGCGTCCGTTATATCCTGTCATCATCATTTTACATTTTTGTAACCCCTGTACTTCCAACAAGAATTTTTTTTGCTAATCTCCTTCATCTACTTCCTGCCACCCAGCGAAAACTCATCAGAGACCTGGAAACTTTGAATAATAAAATTTCCAACGCAGAAATTGCCATTTTCTTTCAACGCTCGTATGTATTAAGAGAAACATTTATTACCTGGCTTTACTAACATAAAAACTTCACGAGAATGCCAGACATCGCCACCAGCACCCGCCAGTTTCGTGAAGAAACTGGTGACAGGACCAAATAAGTTGAAAAACGAGTGAGCTCGCCAAACAACCTTCGTAAAGAACGAGATGCTCACCTTCTAACGGATTATGGGAAGACGAAACCCCTCCAGACCAACGGTCAAAGCCGAAATCAACACAGCCCTCGAACAACATCCGTGAACCAACACAGACGGACAAGCCCGAAACACAACAACCATAAAAAAGCTTTCCCGTCTTTATGAGCGGAAACTTAAAACTTCCCAAACCTACAAAAGGATATATAAAACCTTAACTAACACCATTATGACGCCTGGGATGGCCAAGAAGCACCTCCTCAACAAAAGTCCTCAAACTGCCACTACATCCTCCAACCCTGGCCCCCACCGGAAACGCCTTAGAAACGGAAATCCGCATGGACGGACATCCATACCGCTCAAGAAGGATGGCAAGGTCACCACTACTTCCCCGCCCTACAACCTACTCTCCTCGCTGAAAGCCCGCCAAACCCAGAGAAACGTCACCATAGCAAAATACTCCCAACTAAACAACATCTTCCAAGCTGCCAAAACAATTAAGAGAACAACCCCCAACATCATCATCACGTCGTGCGGGATCAAGCTTCCTGCCTCGTGGATCCATGACAAGGAGGAATAATCTTAGGAAAAATGGACCGTCATCTTAAGTGACAACACACCAAATTTAAAAAAAAAAAAGGATCACCCTAGCAACCCACAACCGACGAAATCAAAGGCGCACTGCACCAACACCACCATCAACCGGCCCATCAAGGCCAAACCAACGACAAGGGAGGGATCCACCTTAAAAAACTCGTCGGCAGGAAATAAACCCCCTGGTTAGTGCGTACGGAACCCATCAAAACACCAACAAACCTGGGAACGCCCCTCCCGCCCCATCATCTCCCAGATCCCCACTGCACCTACCAGATCGCCAAGGCCCTGAACAACCTCCTCACCCCCTACGTGCCCAGCCAATTCAACCTTAACTCAGCCCACGATTTCTTGTGAAATTTTTACGAGACGCCCCCCCGTTAACAACAACCCAACAAAATCAAAGCCTCTCTCGACGTAGGAAAAGCCTGTTCCACCAACGTGACAGTGGATAGAAACCATTGACATGAAATTCCTATCGATTCTAAAAAACTCGAATTTATCATTGCCGCTGATACACCAACACTGGACATCCCGGAGAAGGCCCTGAAAATCACTACTGGAGCTATGTACCAAGGAGGCCCCCTTCCTTTTGCCCCCGGGGCAAACATGTACAAGCACGATGAGACGGTGTGGCGAATGGGCAGCCCTCTAGGAGTTCTTTTTGGCGAACTTTTTCAAGAGTACCAATCGAGGAAGAGCTCCTAGCTGCCCAACGGACCCCGCCGTCTACTGGTAGATACGTGGATGAGCATCTTCGTGCAAATCAAGGACCTCCACAAACTTTTCAGGAACCTCCAGCTTAGCTTCATGACCTCCTCCGGACTTTAACTTCACCTTTGAAAAATCTAACAATGGACCAACTCCCCTTCTCGACATCCTCGTAGCTCTGAACGACCCTGGGTTTCAAAAAACCACCGTCTACATTAAACCAACTAACACAGGACAATGCCTCAACGGCGATAGTGAATGCCCCCGCCGTGTATCTTCTATCCTCCATCTCCACCTACTGTTAGGAAGAGCCTCACCGCCACCTGCTCTACCTGGGCCGAACACCCACCAGGAACTAGAAAGACTATCCCAATTTTTAGTCAATAACGGATACTCCAACTCCGACATCTCCAGCACCATCAACCACCATCCTTGAAAAATGGTACACCCAAAGCCCTCCCAACATTGACCACTCCAATTGGGGGAAATTAAGATCTTCTACCGCAATTACATGTTCCTCCTGGAACACTAAAAAAATGACGAGGCCCGTCTTAAAAGAAATAATCTTCCCAAGCATGTCCACCCAACCAACCCGGGAAAACAAAATCAAATTAATAATTTACTACAAATCCCCCAAGACCTCCAACCTCGTTCTCCGCAACAAACCTGCCTCCACCAAGATAAAGAGCCCGATGACCGAACGATCACGTCATTACCCCACATACCTGTAATGATAGAGGACTGTAAGGACCTCATTCCTATATTATGGTATGACGCAGACTCGTCCTTTCACGTCGGCTAACTCCCTTCACCTTTCAGGCTGGAGCCATCAAATGACCACTATCTCACCCCCTAACCACCCTCACCTCACACGAAAAACGACTGTTAGAGAAACCACACCACCATACTCGATAAAGAAAGGGACCCAAGGACGATTACCTATCACTCGAAGCTTTATATACTCCAAGCCTTAAATCCCAAAAATTCAACAACCAAACTCCTGGGACCCATTCAGCATCCTTCCTTATGCCAAAAGGCACTTTCCTACAGGACCCTAACACCCCCCCCTCGCCCCCTGGTGCCCTAGATACAGCCCCCCGCCGCTACCTCCTTCAGCTTCGTCTTCCGCAGGCGCCACACAAACTTAGGCCACGCCCCTCGACACGCAGCCAATCAGCTTCGACACCCCCACCAACCAACCACCCAAAAATCCCGCATCCAGTGCGCATAGCGTGAAGCGGTTCCCCTTTCTCTTTTCCAGAGATCCCCCTCCACCAATAGTAGATTTTTGCCCCTTGTTTTTTTCCGGCACTCCTCTGATTCCTCCACCCTCTATATAATACCCTTCCTGTTTTACCTTTAATATCATCCCATCCTCTACTTGAATAATGCTGGTTGTCCAGGTGAAACGCGTCGTATATCCTCGTATCATCCATTTACCATTTTAATGTAACCCTGTACCAACCACCATGAATTCTGTCTCATCTCCTTCATCTACTTCCTGCCACCCAGCGCAAAACCTCATCAGAGACCTTTGGAAACTTTGAATAATAAAATTTCCAACGGCAGAAATTTGCCATTTTGTCTTTCAACCCTCGTATGTATTAAAGAGATATATATGATATATATATATATATATATATATATTACTAATATCTGAATTAAGATACCCCGGAAAATGAAAAGCCACCACGCAAGAGGGACATGGAAGCGGTAGAAAGAAGGAAGATAAACAAGGAAAACGGAACAAGGAGGATCCAGAGAAAGGAAGGACCATGGTAAAGAAGCAAACCTCGACAACAGACACCGGACAAATCCCAGCCATCCATAGCAAGCCCCCAGGAACGGCCGAGTCGCTACACTGGAGAAGAAATGGCCCGCTCACCGCCGGGCAAAGACGATTCGCTCCCACAACAAACCACCACAGACAGAAGATCGTCTTCATCCAACCCTTTCTAGGAGAACCTTAACGATCCTCTACATGCTTTTGTTTTTATATTAACCATGCCTTTCCTATATCTAGTATTAAAAATAAGTTATAAATTAAAGATGTACTATTAATGTTAAGAATAATACCAATCTGAATACTATAGTAATTATACCATGCTGTTTTGTTTAACCTAACTATGCAGAATTAACCTTAAGTAATACATCAGTAGATCCTTGGGACATCATTTCCCTACACACAATATATACCGTCTTCTTTTATCCTCTGATTACCTCTTTAATTTATACAAACCACATTATCTTCTTTTCCCTATATATTATTCCTGTTTTATATATACCATTAATGCAATTAGTACCAAGGTCCCCCCGCCGCAGCGCCGAGTGGCGCTGGTGTTTCTTCCAAACACGCGCCGGACAGCTACCTGGCCTCGCCAGCTACTCGCGAAACTCGCCAGCGGAACCAACCTACCCGGGGGGACGCCTACTTCAACAAAATACTATGTTTAAGAATGTAACACAACTCTCCTATTTTTCACAAGGTCATCATAAACTTACATTATACTATCGATGATGCAATAACTAGACTCCTCATCCAAGAAAATCTGTGTACAAGTAAGATGAATAAACAACTACTTCGATGCGACATCCTATACCTCCCCCCCCCCCCCCTCGCTTTGTTGTGCACAAGGCCCTCAATTTCCCACCACAGAGTTAAAAACTAAGGGAACTCTCGTCCATGCTGAACAAAACTTAATTATTTCCAAGGCTCTATTGACCTTACAGTACGTGCATACTTATAATCTATTTACTTAGCCATTTGATGACGGACCTATCTCGGTAATATGCCCACTTGATATGAGAACCACCGTTTGTGAACCCTAATTAATTGATTTAGAAGGAGATATGTATCTTGACCCACCAAGAATAAGAAGGTCCCTATCACCCTCACCCAAGGATACACCCATCATGTCCTTCACCATCCTACAGGTTAGAAAGGACACCTCCGCAGTAATCCTCAAATACCATGTTCAGGGAAAATCTAGGAGAGGTAAGCAATTTTTAAGGTTTCTTGAACCACTGGCAATCCCAACTTAAGAAAAGTCTTTAAGAATTAAACTCCATTTCAGTTGGACCTTAAACGGCATCCCGACAAGTCCTATATAAATCTGTCCCCTGTGAGATAAACATCCTATTTAGGGATCTTTGTGGTGTTGTTTTGGCACCCCATCAGCTAAAATAGAGAGCTCATGATAGGCGGTTGTCTCTTAATTGTAGTAGTGTAAGTGCCCGGCACCCACGGAACTTTACTTTCTACTATTTTACGTTACCGTAAACGTGTGGCCTGTTTACAGGAACTTTGTTATAACTGGCATCCCAGTGGCTAAGATAGCTCTCTGCTCTAGATAATAAAGCTTTCCTTAAATTGGAAACGAAGGGACAGGGCACCCCGCACGTTTTCATTTCTATTTGGAAGAAGTGCCACAACACTGCCTATTAGGAGGCGTTCATTTTGTCCTAGGCATCCCAGGACAAACATAAATTTCCTACCGTCTAGGTTTGCACCTTCTCTAGTAGAAGTGTGAGGAGAAGCAGCACCCCCCCCTCACTTCTCTCGAGTGAACAGTGCTAACGTCCCCTGCTAGAGTAACTTTGGTATCACTGGCATCCCAGTGACGTAACATAGTGACCTTATTTATGATTACACCTTCTGTATAAGGAGTTGCTAACTCGGCATCCCGACGACTCACTCTGTGTTTCTATTGACCCTGTAAAGTGTCCTCTCATAGGAAACTTGTTAACACTGGTTTTTACACTGGCAATCCCAGTAGTTTAACATTGTCCCCTCTGCTATGGTCCACTTTTCCTAGTAAGATTTGAGATACTCCGGCATCCCGACCTCGTCAAATTATACTATTGAAAGTGAACAACACTGTCCCTTTTCACAGGTCTCTCAGACACCCGAGACCGCTGTGAAGGGAAGGGGCTTGGCGAAATACCCTCAAGGGGACTCTGGCATAGACAAGTCCTAGGTGCACTGAGTCTGTGCCATCCAAATTAGACTGTGTAACTAAAATGGTGTGAACACAGCCCTGGGTCCCGCGCGAGACCTCTTATAAAGGTCAGAGACAGTCCGGAAGACCAGGACTTTCTAAAGTCTTCCTGCATTTTCCGATAATCTGGCTATATATGTCACCACTGAGGCACGATCTTTTTAACGACCCTTAAAAACAAGAGTACCTTAAAAGGACTTCATCACACGGTTGAAATAAAGGTCAGGATAGTCCCCGAAATGCATTCCAAATCTAAGAATACTCGCGTTAGTCCGGTATGGAGCCCATACTATTAATTGCCAGATGGCTTCCCAATAAGGTACAGAGCCATACTTAAGACACCCAACCCCAATCAACCCCATCTTGTAACTATCCTTCACTGTTCGTAACTATCTTCACGACACCCGGCCCACCTGAACGTCCCCACCGGAGATTCAGAAGACTAAAGACCAGTAAACACCTCAACTATTCGCAGAAAAAGAAGATACAGAAAAGACGCCCTAAGTCGATGCCAAGTCCGAGAGAAAAGTTAGAAAAAGTTACCACAGTGAACAGCAATAAAAAACAGAGTTCATAAGCGACTCTGGTCAATTTCAGCTCAAGTAGTACAATAAAAACAAAACAGTCCCAAAAGTGCTTAAC